>OY735236.1:21469152-21491652 GCA_963457665.1 Thysanoteuthis rhombus | reverse complement strand
ACATACGTGTGCATATGCTTACAGATAAATCCATGTACGCATATATACACCTACATGCATATGTAGAGAACAGGAGGGAACATTATACAATTTGTGATGGGGAAAATGCGAAATTCTGACCGGTTTTTACACGGACATATCAAAAAAGCAATTTACTCCCACGAACGGACATTCCAGAGCAGTCATATATATATATATATATATATATATATATATATATTGTGGTAGTAATTCGACTGTGTGGAAAAGAAAGATTTGAGAACAAGTGTGCTACATCGCAAAAAAAATTGTATTATCATAAGGATAGGTTTGATGCATTTCGCTGAACTTACGCCAGCGTTCTCAAAAGCTCTTAACCATGCAGAAAACTGTAACAAAAAATGTAGATGTTCACATGTTTAGGTGTAGTACTGAACTCGGGAGAAAAGGTATAAAAGAAATTGATGTTGGTTGTTGGAAGAGATGTAGGGAACTTGTCCTAGGTCTGAGTAAGAAGGGTCGAACTAAGAATTGTCAATTACTGACACCATCTTGTTTGATTAGCTTTCATCCACACAAAGAAAGTTGCATCAACAACCTGTAACCTGACACGTATCTATCAATTTATTTATCTCATGTAAATGTACCTACATGAAATTATGAACGAAGGATGTTTGAATGAATTTATTGACAGAAGTTACATTTTCACGATATATTCTACGATTCCATTGTATGTCATGAGAAAATACAACTAAACCTATTTTGGGCATATTTATACACACACATATGCATATATACATATATGCAAATACGGGAAATTTATATTCCTCGTAGACATATACATGTGTGTGTGTGTGTGCGTGTGTGTGCGTGTATGTGTGTGACCCTGTGCTTCTATATAACATTTTTCTCAAACCACAGACCACAAATGAAAGGGAAGAAAGGCTCTTAATTTTGACAGGAAATGGAATACACAATATGGGAATTTCTTTCTTATTTAATGATTAATTGGTTTGTCCCTGGATCAAAAATATCGACGAGGCTTCCGTAACATTTGTAGTGCATAACAGCTGTTATTTAGCGGTGTTAATCTCCTCACCATTCAACATGGGAAGAGTAGCCCAAGATTATTTACTATTGGTAGTAGAATCAAATCCTTGTCCTGACTTGATTTGATCTATTTTTTTAGAAATACATATATTTGCGTTTGATTGAATTTGTATGTGTGTGCATGTACTCTGCTCCATATACACAAGTAAAAGCATCAACGCTTATCTATTTATATTTCACCGTCTTATTTGTTTTTTCCGTTGCACACACACACAAATGCACTTGCATACACACACGTATATTCAAGTATATATATATATATATATATATATATAGTAGAATGTGGATATCGCTATGCAATTTAGCTCATGTTTCTGCCCTATTCGAGCCTCATCAGGCAAAGAGGGCAAAAAGATGAGCTAGTTTGTGTAGAGATTCCACATTCTACTATATATTTCCAGCACTACTCTAAAACAACTTAACTTCATGAGTAAAATGTTGTATGTATCGAGCACTCAATGAAATAAATCCTGTACATTTCAGAAGTGGCTTTATATTATTGATATATAATTATATCATGTTATACAGCTAGCCTGATTTGTACCAAATATACTGTGTTTTTATATATATATATATATATATATATATATATATATATATATATATATATATATATATATATATATATATATATACACACACTACTTCTCAAGCCATTTCATAATAACAAAAATATAGCTTACCAGGGCAAATGACACCATATTCCCTTTCAAAGAACTTTCCTCTGGATCACATACATATATCATCGCCATTTCGATTTTCAAAGCTGTCTGTAATGTCTTCTTTCGGGATTACCATCAGCTGCCTCACCACTTTCTCTTTTATCTTGATCGGGGTCTGAAATCTGTTTGGGAAAAGCAAGAAGTTGCCGCGTCCGACCGAATCTAGACTGCATAAGATGCTGACAAACCTTACTGATGGGGTGTTTTGTTGAGTAAAAAGGTGTGCATGAGATGTGTAGTATGACTCATTTGGGTATGATGAATATGACAGCCACACGGTACACAAGCTCATTCCCCATTTTACGGCTGTCCGTGAAACCTCATAGTAGAGTATCTGTCTGTGCATGCGCAGTTAAGTCCTTTCTGATAGGAGCACTGGATACTTTCAGGACAGACCTTTGTATACATATAAATGTATATATATATATATATATATATATATATATATATATATATATATATATATATATATATAAGGGCCAAGATGAAATTAATGTGAGATATGAGACTGAGACATACATACATACATACATATATATATATATATATATATATATATATATATATATATATATATATATATATATATATATACGTGTATGTGAGTATGTGTGTGTGTGCGTGTGTGTACTTTATATATATACACGTGTGTGTGGGAGTAGCGTCAGCATACGAGTTCAAGCAACTTGACTCCCAAAGCGAAGTCCTGTCTGGAGCGAACCCCTATCCACCATATAGCCCTCCTTCTAGATTCAACCTTGGAGGTAGCCACTTTAAGCAGTAGATCAATTTATTATCTACATCAAATCGAGTTGCTTTCCTTGTCGATTGCTTTCTTCTTCATCAGCACCTTGGATAGCGGCCATGTTGATCGACGGTGGGGTCCCCCAACGGCATTGCCATGATGGCCAACGAAATTGAATATCCTGGGATTACGTTATCTGAAAGTGAAGAGGTTCTGTGGACTAGGAGGATGAAGATGGGGTTGACGCAAACGGGGAACAGGGCTGAGATGAAATGTGGGCAAGATATGAGACATACGTTTTAGCGTTAGAGAAAGAGAAAGGAAGCAGAAGATATACGGTGGGAAATGAAATAGTAATAAAAAAAGAACGGGTCTGGTTAGTCACTCAGGAGAAATCATCTCGTGACTAACGTCTTTCATGTTCGGGGTGATCAATCAAAAATTGATGATTTAGGGTTATCAATAAATGAGTTGTTTCTTTCACCTTCTGTTTGGTCACTAGAAGAATCAATTTTTCAGAAAACGTGCCGGCACAAACTTGTGACTAATTTAGCTTGAACTTACATTGTAAATTGAACCCCCACTTACGTAATTTGGGGGTAATTTCCAAAACACAAACAGTTTCTAAGCATAATAAATATGATAATGAAATTTTCAGCCCTCTAAATCTATTGGTGCGGACTGCAGGCATGATACAAACATATTTACAGACAGACGGACAGACAGACAGGCAGGCATAATCAGCCAGCCAGTTAGACCAACTTCAAAAACTTATGTTGACAGTATTGGTTGACGGTTTTTCCTGAAGAATGAAATTGGAAAAAAAGTTGAAGATATCAAATTAGTTAAAAATCAAAAAATAAGGAAAGAAAAATTAAAGAAAAAAATTTAAAAATCCTAATGTAAAAAAGAAAAAAATGATTTCCACATGTGGATGTTTTCATTTCTGTGTGTGTATCACGCTCCAATGAGTGCACAGATACTACACATTTATAGCCAGGGGAGCGACACTTTGATCCTTGGCAGATTGAACAGATACAGTCTTCACGTTTAAGGTGGCATGAAAAACTGCAGTTGCCCTTGAAAACCGACCATTGAATACGTTGAGTATCCAAATTCTGTTCAAAATAAAAGACAATTTATAGTAAACGATTAAATACGATGAACTGATTCTAAACTACATAAAACATGAAATTACACCCAAAATTAGGAATGAATAACATATACTACATTAACATATACCACATCAAATGATTCAATCGTATTAAAGTCCATCCATTTGACTGATCGAAAAAGAGAGGGGGGAGATAGAGAGAGACCCTTCAACTACTTCCATCACGAAGGTAACATATATATTGACAATGATGGACCAAAACCTTGATACTGGAAGTTGGGAGGTTCTGGGGTCTGTAGTGGTTGATACTAACAGGATATGGATGGGGGTAAATATGTGATATTTGTTTGGGTGGGGAGAAAAGAGTGCAAGAAGGAAAGAGAATAAGAAAGAGTCAAACAACGGATTGCAACGAAGGAAAAATGAAAGAGGAATGAAATTGGAAGAAAAAAGAAAGTGAAAATGAAATAGGTAAATGATTGTGGTGAGAAATAAAGATGGAAAAGAAAAATCAAAGAACTTTTTCCTTCAAATACAAAACCCTTATATATGTAATGCCGAGTCAATGAAAACCCTAATTGGTGAATTGGTAAATTGGTGAATTGGTAAATTGGTGAATATTTCTCTTCATTTTTTTACAAAAAATGAATAATTACATTGTTTAAACTTGATCAAAAGTTTATCTAATGAAAACAAGGATATACGACAACTATTTTTACGTTTTAAACTTTATGCAATCATAGTGGAATCATTTTTTTTTTACAGAAAATTAGTAAATTCAGCCAATCAGGCGTTTTCACCAATTCAGAAAAACTTATACACACACGCACACACTCACACACACACACACATATATACATAAATGTGTGTGTGTGTATGTATGTGCTTGTGCTCATGTTACACTTTCCAATGAGCAAAGAGATATTACATCATGATAATAAACAGGGGGCTACACTCTGATCCTAGGTGATGTACACCGATACGGTGATTTGATAAAAAAAAATACTGATCCATTTGTCATTTTTTACAGGCATTATGCTGCTAGAGAAAGAAAGGACCAAATTAAAAATTATGAAAATAATTCATTGTCATTAATAAGTGATACAGATTGGATGATATTGATTCTCGAGCTGTCTTAAACAATCAAGGTATCTCCCGATAGTCAGCCAAGGAGCTGAAACATGGAATCTAACCAGAAGATTCTCTCTCAAACTAAGAACCATGTAACTTTCACAAGAGTGAATCATATTTAACCACAAATGTAGAATTTACAAGACAGCTCATTGTAGCAGAAAGAAACAGGAGTCAGAGATATCATAGAATCCACTAATATATATATATTTATATATATATATATATATATATATATATATATATATATATATATATATATATATATATATATATATATCGAATAGCATTGGGCTGGTCATATTGCAAGAATGTCTGGCAACTGTTGGGCATCACCACTCAAAACGTGGATCTGCAGAAAGCATACGCGAAACTGTATCCGGCAAAAAACAAGACGGCGTGATGAACTAGACGAGTTCAGAAAGTATTGGTTTAGCGTTGCCCATAATAGAGAGGTCTGGCTGATCTCGGGGAAGGTCCATGTTCAACAATGGATGCTAAAGGATTGATGATGATGATGATGATGATGATGATGATGATGATGATGATGATGCCTTGCTTAACGCTTTCAGAATGTGAAGCCCTTTGAGCGATGAAAAGAGATAAAGAAAAAAGGGGAAACAGTCAAAAATTAATAATGATATACAATCATCTTAGGAATTCGGACAACGTAACACTATCATGACTACTACTGCTAGGGTGGTTAGGGCCCCTCAGGCACTCATAAAATGTGTGTCTTACTAATGTTTCAAAATGTAAATATTAGAAACAGTCAATCGTAACTGTCAAGAAAACTTTCAAAAATTGGTTTCTTCAGTTTTCAAGTTGGTCCAGCTGGTTGGCTAGGTATGCATGTAAAGTGCCGACCCATTTGCTGAAATTCTCAACTTTTACTCTTTATTATATCTTGAAAAACAGTTCTCTGTTTTCTGTTAACCCACTCCTCAATACCTTTTAATAGAAGCTCAAGTTTGTTTTTTAAAAATTAATTTTTTTTAGAAACGAGAAAAGAAATTCATCTATTGATCACCCTTTTCCTGCATGCTGCAAAAAGACGTTTGTCAAGTTTGTGACGAACCAGGACTGTTTTTTATAATTTTATAATATTCAAATTTCATAGATTTAAAACATACATTTTGTAAGTCTCCAATTTTTCATAGGCACCAATTTTTCGAAGATCCTAAGTACTGTACATATTGTGCTATTTGATGACATATCTCTGACTATTACTATGAGGGAAACAAAGATTATGTCGTAGAGAAAATCGGATATGATTCAGAACACTTTCATTCAAATATGGAGGAATACAAAATACAATTTTTGCCCACAGGTTGACACTTAAGTCTTCAGTTTATTTACCAAAATATATACAGTATGAACATTATTAAAATTTGCATATTATCTATCTATCGGTCTATCAGTCTGTTTATCTATCTATCTATCTATCTATCTGTCCCAGGTATATCTACATATGCACCTCAGAATTGAAAAGAAATATGAATGAAAGTTATAACAGGAAGTTGGATTTTTACGACTTATGAGGAATTCCCACTTGAACGGTGTACATGAATTATTAACATGCTCATATAATCTCTCTCTTTCTCTCTTTCTCTCTCTCTCTATATATATATATATAATCTATATCTCTCTCTCTCTCTCTCTCTCTCTCTCTCTCTATATATATATATATATATATATATATATATATATATATATCAATCTATTTGTCTCACTGTCTGTCCATCTATCCAAGCTCTATGTGACTATATGGATCTATGAATGGAAAAATATATGAATGAATTTAATGACAGAACGTTAGACTTTTATGACATGAGAAATCTCACTCAATATACATATGTATAGATGGTATATATGCATTAGTAACATGCTTGCTAGCTATCATCTATCTATCTATCAATATATCTATCTATTGTAGGTATGTATGTCTATATGAACTTATGAATGAAAAATAATATGAATGAACTTAATGACCGGAAGTTAGGCTTTTATAATTTATGAGAAAATGCAAATGCAATGAAACCTATTCTTTACTTCTTAGTTATCTACCAATTTTGGTTCGCACACACACACACACACACACACACAGACACACACACACACACATATACGTGTGTGAGTGTGTGTGCATGAGTGTATATATATGTTTATGTATGTGTATGAGTGTGTGCGTACATTCGTGTGCGCGTCCGTGTGTATATATATATATGTATATATTTGTGAGTATATATGCGCTTTTCCACCATATTCACTTATGATCTAGATAACCAAGGCCACGTGTCTGCGGTGAAATAAAATCTATTTTATGATTTCCTCATTGAAAATCTTTGTTCCTCGTCTATAAATCTCTTTCATTTCTGTGGGAATTTTCTCACAACTTATCGTGCCCAATCAATTCCCATGGACATTTATGAATGAGACTCGGGTTTCCCAGATGCAATTATTTTTATTATCGATAACCATTATTATTATTATTTTTACTCGTAGAGCTTTCACACCGGTAGTGACTAGTGGCTTCCACAGGAGATGAAGTGACAGCAAGTCTTTCAATACTCCTAGACTCGCATCAGTCAGTGACGGCTTAACCATAAGGTTTAAGTCGAGGTCTGAGGGACGGTAGCATGGGTTCAAAATGGTTTAACCCATTTATGCCTAAAATCATATTTTGATATAATTAATTTGAAAGTGTTCATGTGTAATTTGATCCGCTTTCTTTCGTAGGTAAATTTTCTATGGCAATGTCGGGATGATCTCAATATAGGCTCACAGGGATATAAGAGTTAATTGAGTGGACAAATGGATTGTTTAATTAAGTGCATACGAGTCTATTTCGGTTTATGTAATCGATTACATATGAGATTGTGATATTATACATGCAGTACATTATACAGGGCACAACAATATGCGTTATTCAACGTGAAAATATTCTATTCTGTCCCTATCACCAGTATTCTTATGATTTCAATAGTGATGTCATCTGGATTAGTCTCAGTCTCTCTCTGAAATCTCAGTTCCTCCGTCCTCTTCAGTAGGTTATGAAGGACTGTTCATAGGACTTTGAAAACCCTTGTTACTGATGTTACATTCTCTCAATTCTATGGCAAGGTCAAGATATTTATTCAGCTTCTCATTTTCTAGTCGAGTGCATTTATGCTTTGACACCTTAAGGATAGTTACAACAGGTTTCTCAAATGATCCCTGTAGTATCTGATATGCTCAATAGCATACTAAAAGTCTCTCACAGTCTGACCACTGGAAAAGTTTCAACATAATGTCCAAGATGGCCACCAAATTCTTAAAAAGCCTATTACTACTCTATCATTTGTCCTAAGCAAGTTTTTCAATTGCTTTTTCGTAGGAGAACTTAATAAAATATCAAAAGTGTGTCGCAGTCTGTTTATCGAGAAGATGACTACGAAGATTACGTAAAGATCTACCATAGTCCGATGTCTGGATAGACATAATTTTCAAGAGCATGCAAATCCTTGAAATGCCCACAATCCCTTAATTTTTCACCCTAGGCAAGTAATTTGGGTGCTTTACCCAATGTCCTGAGGATCAGTGAATTCAGTTGATTACAAAGCGCATAACATTTTTTTCTAAATAATATATTTGATCTGCTCAAGATTTTATGATATCTCACTCTTCATCATGTAAAGGTTGATTGTATGGATTCTCCCCATGTTCGATTTATGACCTTCAATCTTCTGATGTTATAATATTTTGTTAATGACTTGGTAGGAAGGGGACGTTCTGGGTTGACAAATGACTCGACTAAAACAATTTGCAAGCTAAAAATGTTCAAGCGTAGAGGTGAGTGAATTGATACTCGTGCTATCAAACATAACTGCTACCATATTGTTCCGAAGCTCTCCTATGACCTTTTTTGCTTTGCACGCGTTAGTATGGTCGAGTCATCATTTTTATGTTTCTGGAAAGCTGATCTTTTGTCAACATTTCAAATGCTGTAGCTATGTATTAGCTTGCAAAAGTGTGAATGAACAGCAACGGAGGACACAAATCATTATATAGGACATTTTATCTCTCTGGCGCCATAAACCTTTGAAAGTATGGACTTGCCTGAAGGGAGATAGAGGCCCTCATTGTTCGTCTCAGCATAGTAGAGAAGAAAAATTAATAAGTGTGTATCTTCCCTAATCAACGTCATAGACTGATATTGTGGCACCTTGATTTCAGCCCTGACTATGTCCACGACTGCAACCCCATATGCATTAATAACAGTGCAACACTTTTTCTGCAGTTTCTGTCACAAGACCAACAGATCTTCGTTTGTAACAAAGCCTGGAAAGGGAATCAACCTTCCTTCCCACAAGCTGACATTACCCTTACTTTTTGTCTTTGACTCAAACTATAACCATCGAAAACGCACACCTCTTTTTTCCATAGAGAGGAATAAACTAGAATCCCCATCAAAGATAATGTTCAGATGGTGAAATAGAATCCAAGACGATTTCATTGCGCTTCTTGAACGAAAAACATTTTCATACGTTAATTGTGCTTCGTCGACTTTACGAAATAGGGCCCATAAGATCTGACAGTTAGAGGTCTTCAGTGTTTCACACAAGCAGAAATTGTTGGAACAACAGAGTAGGATCAATGGTTCAGTTTTGGGCAACTTTGATAGTGGATAAGTCTGCAGGGCTTTTATCTGATCTTCACGCCTAAATGAGATCCATGAAATGGTGATTTCAAACTATTCTTAAAACAATCTCACTCCCAATGGTCCCGATTTCATGAACATTCATATCATTTATGGTGACTCTAATAGTTTCTCAAGAGATGTCAGGAGAGAATAGAGAGCAATCTTTTCATTGTGCTTTATAGTTACTTCTACTGCTTCTAAGTGTTGCGTGCAGGTAATGTAAGGAAAATTGAAATTCTGCATGGCGTTGTTGTACTCAGATGTGATGGGTATGAACATAGTCTACAAGGCACACATTCCTCCAGTCATTCCACTTCCACTAGCCAAGTATCTACTACTCCTCTAGGACTGCATAAGTGTTTGCTAGATAAGAAAGTCAAGGTAGAATTGGGCCTGCCCAGAACTGATTCCTATGGTGGATTACACGGAACCCTCTGGAAAATTTGGCATACATTTCAGGATGTCTAGTCTCAAGTTGACACATTTTCTTTGGGAAATTTTCAGATGATTGATAGCAGTAGAGCACAGTGATGGTAAATATCGGTAGGCAGTCAAGCTCTGAGAGCCACAGCAGCATCTAATATCCTGTGAGATCAATTTTGAAAATTACTCGGATAGTCTGCAACATTCTCCGATAGGCTATCTGCAGTCTATTTGCTTCAGACCTCAAACTATCTTTCTTCTTTGTATCATTCTTCTCTTTTACTTGGATCAACATGTCCGATACAACAGCACTCTCTAAAGCCGTTTCTTTCAGCAACAGTGATGAGCACGTTTTTCCTGCCAGGTCCTTTAATGACACGAAATCCTTCAGCAAATCAGAAATAACTGAGGTGATTTGGACGTCTGCTTACCAACGTATGTCTAAGGAAAGTTCTTTGCACTGATTTTCCAGATCATATGCCAGAAGACATTTTCACCATAGGCAACCTCCATACTGCTCTTTTGCTTATCAAATAGGTTCATGAATGTGTGAAAATATCAAAGCATTAAAACCATACTTTTCAAGTGGCTGCTCTGTGATGTATTCATATTCAACTCCAATACAGCTGCTGAACGACCATAATGAGTGGGGGGCGTGGCATTTGATAGAGGTCACAGACAAAATTCAGCGTGAACAATCTCAGCACAAAAAATCAAAGACAAGAACACAACTGATGATTCGCATGGGTGTTCTAATTCTCGATGAATGCTCTTCATCATTCTCAAGGGTTTACACAGGGATGGCAAGCCTTAGGCAGAGCAAGCTCAGCCTTCAAAAATTAGAAGATCCCATTAGTCATAAAAAGAAACGTGTATAACCAATGCATCCTCCCAATAGTCACTTATATAGCTGGAATATGGAACCTGACCGAAGGATAGATCTGCAAATTGAGAACCATGCAACGTGCAGATGAAAGAATTATGCTGGGCCTCACATGGAGAGATCACAAGACAGCACAGTACATCCAGGAAAAGACAAGAGTCAGGGACATCATAGAATCCATTAAAAAATCAAATGGCTATGGACTGGCCATGTTGCAAGAATGGCAGACAACCGATGGACATCGTAACTCACGATATGGGTCCCCCGAGATCACATGCACAACTGAGGCCGGCAGAATATTAGATGGAGAGACGAGCTAGACAAGTTCAGGAAGTACTGGCTCCGTGACGTCCATGATAGAGAAGTGTGGCGAATCCTGGGGAAGGTCTATGTCCAACGACAGACGTTAAAAGAATGATGATGATGATGATGATGATGATGATGATGATGATGATGATGATGATGATGATGAATTTCCACAGCACACCAATTATCCTATCAGTTTAACAATAGGTGCAGTTTTTAGGTATAGTTCTAGCCCTAGGGGAATGGCTTCTACAATCTTCATTCCATGGAGAGTCCCTTACTATCGATAGGAAGGAGATTGTGGTCAACGACGAAAAGAAGTGTCATATCTAGCAAATCAATGTCATTCGCTAACATAACTTGTGCAACTGAATCTGCTGTATTCTTTTCAAAACGCAATACTTTTTTTATCTCATGAAAGGTTATCCACAAACAATCGTGACCGATACAAATAATGTGATTTTACTTCAAGGCCAACTTGTAAGTGAGCTACAAAGGCACGCAGTCGAATTGCCTCGACAATTGCGTGTCATATTCCTTCAAACCCATGTCTTATATTCTTACCAACGGAAAGACCATTCAAAAATAGTTTCAGGTATAAACGAAAGGACAACATCAAGTTTGAGTGACTCTTCGTCTAAATAGTGATTTGTAAGAACGTTACATTGGACTTGATATCACTTCTAATAAGGCGCAGCCCCGTTTCAAGGATCCACTATTTCTGTGATTCTCTGATGTCTTTTCCCTCGATGTCACGAACTGTATTTTGTTCTCGTACTGCTCTTTCAAGTTTCCGTCTAGTTACTGCTTTACAAATGGTATGGTATCTGTATTTGTCAGTAATCCCTCCATTTTATCTCCATTTTATCTCGTGAATGGGAAATTGTAAACTGCTATTGTAATTGTAATCGCTTTAATATAATTTAGATATGCTAATTGGATTCCTAGGAAATTATTGTCTGAAAACATCTACAGTGAAATATCTAAAAATTACACCCGTCTTTAGTAACACGTCATTTTAAGGGAGAAACTACGTGGCAAAGAAGTAAGGCAAATATCAATAATGATAAGATTATTCTTATTTGTAGTAGTATTTGAGGTCATTATTTAGATCAAGTAAGATGTAACAGAACTCTGATATTTAGCAAGGGAGATAACGGGCGGAAATTCTGCCGTTGAGAAAATTTTGACTTGCCAGGTCTTTGAATGGCTGAAAGTGTCTAAGCTTATATATGTGTTCAAATAACGTTACTTCCGGTTACATTTTCGATAGATTTAGTGGACAGGCTTGGAATTAGGGTTAGTAGGTAGGTTAGGGTTAGAATTAGGTTTAATCGGTAAGCTTGGAATTAGATAGTTAATAAATAGGTTATAATAGGTAGGCTTGGAATTAAGATTAGTTGGTAGTTAACTGTTAGAATAAGGATCGGTAAGTAAGCTTAAATGGGGTTAGTAGGTAAGTTAGGATTAGTATGTAGGCTTGGAATTAAGGTAAGCTGGTAGTCTTGAAATTAGGGTCAGTTGTTAGGTTTTGTCATATTATGCAGGGAAAGTAATTAACCCCTCCTAACACTAACCATAAATTACTAACCTGAGATACTAACCCTAAATACTAACCTCTAAACTATATCCTTTCCGGTTAAATTTGATAGAACAGTTTCAAATGTTAATAGTTTTTTTGCTTCCCTTTCTTCCGTAAAATTTCTTGAAAATCTAGTAACTTTTGGAAATTTCTTCGATGAACAGTTTTTTTTTTTTAATTTATCTTTTCAAAGATTCTCCATATAAGCAGTAGCAGTCATAGCGTCTCCATGGATTATCTCCCTTGCCGAATATTGGTATTCCGTTAACTCTCACCTACAGCAAATCTTTACCTTATTAGCATGTTTGCACCAAATATCTACGATAAATTTCACAGCGAATTTCTCTAACAGAAGAAGAACAGCGGAAACCACAGGTTTTCCCTAGTAAATGAAAAGAAAACTTTACTCTTGGATTTCAACATTTAAAGACCATACAAGAAAAAAAGATCGTATCTAATAGATGTAAACGATGAGAATAGTATTTAGCACATCGTACATACGCGGCTGTGACGACGGACTACAAGACGGAAGAAGACAAACTATAGGGAAAAAATATCAGGACTTTGCCCAAGAGTTGAGAAATTCATGGAATGTGAAGGTTAGAATCATGCCCATTATGATTGAGGAATTTCGAACCATGCCAAAAAACTTGAATCAAGTTTAAATGAATTATAAATTGACGGGAAAATTCAAGATCTCCAGACGACAGCATTGTCGGGGTCTGCAAGGATACTGAGAAAGTTGCAGCAGGTTTGAAAATTAATTTCAAGCGATAACAACGCAATATATTGTGGTGAACATTCAAATGAATGAATTGATGATGATAATAATACTAATAATAATAATGATAATGATAATAATAATAATAATAATAATAATAATAATTTAAAACCGAAATAGACTCACAAAATAGAATACGGACTATTAACTCACTAGCTGTTCCAGACGTCCAATATAGTTTCAATAACATCAACTGGAATTTACCAGATATCCAACGAATGGACACAAGGAGAAAATTACAAACAACAAACAAAAAGCACCACCCTGAGGCAGATAGAGATAGACTTTGCCAACCTTTCAAGAAAGTGGGTGACTGGGGCCTCATTCAACTGGAACTCTCATATGTAACAACTGCCATCAGACTACATCTACACTACAAACAACTGGTTGATAGAACGAGTGAGATAACATAAAAATAGCAACAAAAACTGCTCTTAAAGACAAAGAAAACAGATGAATCAAGAAAAAACTTAACCTTGAGGATGAAAACGAACCAGATGCTGACTCACCAACTAAAGCAGTCATGAGAGTAAAGAAGAAAGCCAAAGAGGAAGGAATAAAAATACGACATAGGCACTGGCAAGAGAAATCACTCTACGGTTAATACCCCCGTTGTATCAAAAGAGCTGAAGTAGATCAGAATAAAACCCATCAGTGTTTGCAAAGTTCAGGATTGAAGGTCAAAACGGAAGCTTTCATACTGGCTGCCCAGGACCAAAGCTTAAAAACACAGAACTACCAGGCTAACGTACTAAGAATTGGTTTTGACCCTAAATGTAGACTATGTGATGATAAGATCAAAACAATTGATTACATGGCAACTCGACGTTCTGTCCTTGCAGCAAATGAATATAAGATGAGACACGACGGAATTGGACTGTATCTACTGGATTATCTGCAAACATTACAGTGCTCAGTAAAAGATGTAATGTATTATGGGACTTTGCAATACGTAACAGTAGAAAGGCAATGAGGCCAAATATTATAATGGAAGATTTTATGCAAAAAAAAACATGTCTCCTAATAAATATGATTGTCCTAGCTGACGGAAACATTGCTTCCAAAGAATTTTAAAACATTCGCAAAGTATAAAAGTATTCTAATAGGATTCAATAGAATGTGGCAACTCAGGGACCCCCAAAATACTTGTTGTTGTTGGCGTCCTTGCAATTCTCAAAACGAATACCTGGAAGGCCCAGTATATTAAGGATATAGAAAATAGTTCCTTTTTCCACTGTATACGTCATTGAATAATTTTTGTCAATTTGAATGAATGTACATCAATTTATGTATATTTAAATGTATGTTTGTGAAAGTTTTGTACCCTCTGTACAAATAAAAGCCTTTTTTTTTTTATTCAGTCTTTTTTAGGGTGTTTCCAAGTTGTCATAACTCACAAAACAAGGTTGCTAGCCTTAGGTGGTCACTCTCATAAATCAAAACAAACACAACAACAACAACAACGACGAGGACAATAATAATAATAATAATAATAATAATAATAATAATAATAATAATAATAATAATAATAGCAATTTGTTATCACAGTCAAAAATTTAACAACTGTTGCATCAAAATTATGTAAGAAAATTTCCATTAGAAGAGTAATATGGTCACAATAATAAATTTTAATTACGAAATCCCTGATGTTTCCACGGGGAAAAACATCTGGAACAGAGTAGAAAAATCATCTAAAAACATATAGATACTGGAGTCTCTGGATACTATAATTGAACCTGTCAGAATAAGACCCACCAAGAGGTCAAAAAGCTTTTTTTTCCAAAAATAAAATGAGAACATTTTTAAAACGGGGAGGAAGTGAATTATTGATGCCGATTTTCAAGTCTGTTGGATACACAACGGTAAGACCAGGAGTGCTGCAACACACAAACAAAAAAAACCGTCAGAATAAGGCCCCAAAAGGTCAACAAAAATCAATAAAGTAAATTTAGTATTTAGTTTAGAGCAGAGTAGTGGAGCCAATTCTCAAGTCTGCAGACAAAACGGTAAGGCCCGTAGAGCTGGACTGAACAAACGAGACAGACAGCCACAAACAAACACAAACAAGCACACAAGCACATGCACATATAAGGATAAATAAAATCTTTTGCCAGCTTTGGTGGCTACGAGTGTTCAATAATAATAATAATAATTACAACAACAATTAGAAGATAAGGAAGGTGCAGAAGAAAAAAAAGAAGAAGAAGAAGAAGAAAAAGAATGGATCAAGTGATAGTAAGTCACCTCAAATTCTTATATCTCTCCTCAATGTCCTCACTAACTCCAAACATACACAGATATGCATCATTTCATTCATCTCTGCATCTCTTATATCTTTGAGACCATCCAAAAGGAAATTATTGTTTCAGTTCCTTTCCCAAATCCCACCCCAGGTGAGATAGCATTAAACAGTACAATTGAAACAAAATACGGCAAGCAAATTTGGGAATACGGCAAGCAATTTCACTCTAATGAGCTGCAACCCTTATAATGCAATAAATCAGAAAAAGTAATACAACCGTCCCTAGCCATTTGTAGGCGTCTGAGGGTGTAAAATCCGCTAAATCGGTCGCCCCAAAACTATATTTATTGTACCATAAACCTTTGGATAGACGAACACTTAATTATTCCCAAATTGAACATGTAACAATAGATAAATTAATACTGAAAAGCAAACAGTAAAATGCATACAGTTATTTAACAAAAACCATAAGTTTCATATAATTTCATAAAACTTCAGAACAATGAATCGGAGAAAAAGTTATGTCTTAAATACCATACGACCAACCGGTTCGAAAGTGTAAAGAGTTATTCAAACATGATCATCTCCGGGTTTAAATCTACAGTAGCTTTCAATTGATATTTTTCTACAATCTCTCTTTATTACGATAAAATCGATGGATTACAAATTCTATTTTAATTATACTATAAAGTGTAATCCATAATGCAGTTTTTCGAAGCATGCCGCAAACTACGAAAAATATTCTTAATAAGTAATTTGAAACTGGACCGTGATTTATTGAAATTGCAAACGGAAAACCCGCTGATGACAAGGGATAGTTGTATATCTAATACTAATGTTGAGAAAAAAGGAAAATTATTAAGGGACAAGATACAATTAATTGAACATCTAGATTAACCTTCGCAGCGACTATGATAGCAAGTGCATTAATGTAACTATTCTTGATCGTCACCATACATTTCTTAATTTACTTTCCGTATTTCATTTGATTTACCGACTTTTAATTTGCTTGCCGTATTTTTTAATGTCCATAACGTACTCTCTTTTAATACATTTACCTTTTATTAATTTGCTTGCTGTATTGTATTTATTTTTTACTGTACTTTTTTGCTTGTATTTTTTTATTCACATGCTGCAGTTTTTTTTTATTTGTTTGATGTATTTCCAATTTGCATGGCGAATTTTTTGATTTGCCTACAGAATTTTTCAACTAGTTTGTTGTATTTTCAAATTATTTGCCATATTTCTTTAATTTGCCTGTCGTATATTTCTCCATTCGTTTGCATTATTCTTAATTTGCTCGGAAAATGTTTAATAATAATTTATTTGATAGAGCTAAAATTGTAATCCCAGGTGTTTTCTTATATATATATATATATATATATATATATATATATATATATATATATATATGTATATAGCTATTATTGTCCTTATTATAAGCGGCTTCTTTTCTTTATAATCTTGAGCAACCACGTGAGTAAAGTCCATCGGAAAATTCTCACTGGTGATGTTTTCGTCATTTGTTCTAAGTTCCAGTCTCCCACTGTTCAAAAAGATTCTTCTAACTTTTTTCGACATCTCACCTGAAATGTTGGTTGGACGTGCTTTTCTGATTTTCTTGTATTTTTGTGAAAGTTTACAAATAAAGATTTTCTCTTTGCTCATTGCAGACCCAACGCGACAAAACCTGTTCGCATAGTGGGCGCAGGGAAAATTTTACACAGGAAAATAATTGACCTTCAAGAGAAAGGCGAAGAATTTATAAACAATTGCTTATTGATATGACTGTTTGTGTGTGCTGGATTTCACACACGTGAATATATCTGGTTGGATGCCACTTACTGCTTTTTTGAATGCATATATATATATATATATATATATATATATATATATATATATATATATATACGTGTTCGTGCGTGTGCATGCGAATGTGTGTGTGATCTCCCAATCGTGCACGATGTATTGCAGGGAGGTTTTCATTGTTCTCAATTATGAGCAATTTTATTGTAATCCACATCCTGCTTACTAGATTCACCAAAATTTCATTCAAGTGCACATTTTGAGGTGATGCCATCTCTTCTTTTAGTTATTAGCCAGTCATGACGAAGGTTGAGGGATTGTTTTAAATTCAGAGTTGGCCGTCTCTTAGTCTGGTTGCCAATCTTGGCTAAAAGGTTACAAACACTATTAACTGCCAAACTAGCTAACTACTCATTGCACGACGACAGAAAACTAGATATCTTCGTCCCAGATAAATAAATGAATGTTATGATCGTGAGTGTATGAAGAAAATGATATCAGCATTTAAGATAACATTCCAGATCTCTCTACAACCAGGCTTGTAATCGGATCACTGTAGTCACATAAATGGCCGATCAGACTACTGATTGAGTGCAGATTTTTTTTCTCTTTGAGTGTCCGTATTTCCGTAAGTGTCTCCTGGTGCTCCTGGTCGCTTTTTTGACAATACTCTGGAATTTCGAATAAGTATACCCCTGGGCATTATCTAAAAGCTCTGAGTTCCAGTCTTTCATTGTTTAAAAAGATTCTTCTTTTTATTCTATTTCTATTTTGGGGGACTCTATGGTCATTTTGGACCTTTTTGAATAATTTTGAATAAAAGATCTATTTCTTCAGATAGCTTTAGATAGAATATCTTTAGGTTTTTTTTGATAATTTTAGTTGATGATCTATTAGTTCAAACAATTCAATTTTATATATTTTTTTGATAATCAATTCTGGTTCACGAGTGGGCTACGGTGATTCATTAATATGCGAAGTACAGATATCTGTCCCAGTCTTGAGTAGGACCATGTCCAGCCTGTTTGCTTTTTTTCTTATTTCTTGATTATTTGCATAAATGGCCGAACAGATCTAGTCGGAAAGGTTCGTGGGATTTTCCGACTCAAAATCTATTTAGCAATGAATTGTTTCAGAGACTTGTCAACGGATTCTTTTATCAAAAGCCACTTTTCCTGACTGTTTTCTTGGCGGCTTTTTAAGTGATGAGAAAAGCAAACTCAACAAAAATAAAATAAACTCGTACTTTTATTAGATATATTCATTGAGACACTGAATATTTACGAAGAAATCCAAAAAAAGACAAGCCTAGCTGCAGCAGGATCAAACTCAACTCTTTCTATTCCGATCGAAGATGATTACTGCAATTTTTGTATTGTTTATGTGTAATACATAAGAAAAAAAAAGAAAATATATATATTTTTAGAATATTGGAAACGATCGGTACGTTGAAAATGGCCTGAACAGCCGTAAAATATATATCAAAGGCATCTATCGATAAAAACAAGTTTTCAAGTCTTTTTAGAATTGATTTTTTTAAAGAATTTTAAGAATAATTTTAAGAATAAATTCACTGAAATCAAAAAGAAATAAAAATGAAATTATTTCCGATTTTATGATTTATTGATATTTTTAGCATAAATGTATTGATTCATTAAAATGAGATCAGCCCTTGCGTATTTCCTACATAGATTTTCGTAAATCAGAAAGACTTCTCAGTTTAGCCCAGTCTGTAAGGGAGCTGCATCCGTTCACTAGGTTGAGATTTTAAATCCAGGTGAGAGAAACGCTTATTTTTTTTCCCTATATATGTATCAGTTTGGTTCAATGCGTCATGATTGGCAAACAGTGAAGAGTTTTCTCCCTTGAAATAGGTGAGGATAGTTCATTAACTCTGTTCTACGAATTGGATTAGTGTTTGACAAAAACAAACTTCCATACAGTTTTCGTTTACCAAAAGAACGTTGACCCATCTTATAGATCAGCGTTTCTCAATCTTTCTGGACTGGACTGGAAGGATCCTTGAAATAACTTCAGAGCTGAATCTAAGGCAGTGCAATACTGAAGCTGTATAGTTTCCTTACAGAAAAAAAAGTCTTCAAAAACTATTTCGATTCTTAAAATTCTTTGCGGATAAAAACGCTAAATGCCTCGACTTTTCAGATTCATGTTACAAAGAAATAGACTATTGATCCATAAAGGATTTTGTATTAAATGAAATAGAATTTTAGAATTATTTTTTGTTTTGATTTAAATGAAAAAAATAACCAAATGCAAAAATAGAGAGATCCAAAGAAATATTATGCACTGGACCACATCAATGTTAAATTCGGATCATGGAGGAAACCTTGAAATAACTTTCATACCTCAAAGGACCCTGCATAAAAGTATTTTAAGTACAGCTAATGACACATTCGTTTGTTCAAATATTGTATGTGTTATGAAATAAAAGAAATTACAATCCATAATTCTGCCTTCATTTATAGTCACTATGTCATAATCTTATAATTGTATCTTATTATGTCACCTGAGATTGTAGCTTTCCAGGCATTGTCTACAAAAGAACTGGTACTTATTACGATTATTCAAAAATGAGAGTTGCTGGTCTTTTTCGGCTGGTAAAATTTCAGATCCCTCTAGTGTCGAATGTCGTCAAAACAGGGGCCATTAATTGTTATACAAAAATTGAATGTCAAGCGCCTTTATTTCATGTGGAACCTCCATCGATCCAGGTTGAGAAAGGTTTTTGAAGAGTCTTTGACTATATTACATCAGTTGGCACAGGGAAAAAATTTTTACTAAAGTTTATGTATTAATTATCATCAGACTTTTATCGTCTGTCGTTGGACGTATACCTTCCCCAAAACTAGCCAGATCTTTGTATCATGGGCGTCGTAGAGTCAGTATTTTCAAAATTTGACTAAATCATCACCCCATTTTATTTTTTCCGACCACAATTTTAGCTATGATCTCTGTGGATCCACATTGTGAGTCATGATGTGCAGTGGTTGCCTGGCATTCTCGTTACATAGACTGCCCGTTGCCATTTGTTATAGTACAAAGAAATACAATATCCTCTATAAACTTCACTGGTGGAGAATATGCAACCAGAACGGTCAGAAAGAAGACCCAATGGATAATTCAATTTGTTTAGTCCAGCAAAAGTCCAAACTGAAAGAAAATAAAAATTAGAAGATTGTGTTGCGCCAATTTTCTAAGTAGGGAGAGCTTATCAGCATTTGATATCCAGGCTTTTACCTGTCTTAATCGCCAATCCTGGGACTGGTGAGAAATAGCCATGAAGAAAACTAGATATAGACAACCGATGGACATCACATTACACCACGACTCACAACATGGGATATGTGCAACCGAGGCCGGCAGAGTACTAGATGGAGAAACGAACTAGACAAATTCAGAAAGTACTGGCTCCGTGACACCCATGATAGAGGGTTGTGGCAAATTCTGAAAAAGGTCTATGTCCAACGATGGATGATAAAATCGGTGAAAGGAATGATAATTCAGATATGTCTTACTTCCATTTGATCTCAGTTCAGCATTATACCTACCATATAAATAGATCGGAAAACCTTTTTTGAAAACTAACTAATTTTTAGATTTTTCGAAGGTCTAATGGATTGAAAGCGTCAAAAATTGAAAAGAATCGTACAGAAAAACTATTTTAGACTGATAAAATATGGAATTATGACAAACAGATTGATAGATTGGGGATGTACCTTCGGCCGTCATCAAGATTTGAGATATGGACGTTTATGCCTTAATGTGAAAACAAATGGCTGATTTTAAGAAAATACATAAATTGAAAACTCAAAAGGCAACATCCGTACATCGCTTACTTACCTTATCAGGCTCAGTTAATTTCTAAGTATATGATATCAAATCATAGTAATTAGTTCCTTATTCATTAGTGCATAGCTGAAACACTAAATATACAGCGTTTGAACTGTATATATATAGGATTCGCGGTATGGCTCTATTTACAATTTTAATGTTAAACTGGACAATTATCATTCGACATTTTTACGGACGTATGGAAGGAAATACGGATTCCATCAACTCGTGTTGAAAATGGTACAAGTGACTTATATACAACGGGTTTTAGGTGACACACGATGGACAAAAACTATCAATACTGTATTGTATGAGCGTATTAGTCTGCTCGGGTAGTGAATGTTTAGCACGTCCATCTCACACGCAGAAGGTCTTTAATTTCATTCCCGGTATGAGCAAAGTGTGTGGGGAAACTAATGTCCTTGTGCACTCAGCAGCTAATTGAGAACACTCTAAGTTGTGTAATAACGGTGGAGGTATCCTTTTGGTGGACTTGAATCTTGCTAAAGATGTGATCATAAAAACTTGTGGTTATGAAATCCTGATTTGAGACTTGCAAGAATTAGTAGGATGACTCATGCAACAGAAGCTGGGACTTATTCACCGGCCTCCGTATACCATAGATAAGATACTTTACCTTTTATATGCGATTTTTTTCATGAATATTTACCGTATACTGGGGGAAATATTTGCACCAATTACAATGTTGCCAATTTAGCGCTTTTTAGATTAAATTTAGTGCATTTTATTGTTTTAGCAGTACAAAAATTCTATTGTTGTGGCAGTGCGAAAAAAACCCACATTTGACTATTTTTTGACCATTTTAGCATCTTTTTGGTGTGTTTGGGCCATATTGGAACTTTCAGATTCTCTTTTTTTTGATTATCACCTTCTGGCATTTTCAGTTGGCAATACTGCCTATTCATTTATAGGTGATTATTCTTCTCATAACATTGAAACTGACCATATTACAGCGTGCATAGCACCTCTTCAGATGTTGAACTTGACACTTTATTGTTCCTGTTTTATTGAACAAATTCAAAGCCCAGATAATCTCGCCCTCAACTTTCTAAGACTAAATCAGCGAGGGCAAGAAAGAGGATTCTGATGCCGTGCTCTCAAAACACTTTGCCAAGGCTTGCC
>OY735236.1:21409152-21464152 GCA_963457665.1 Thysanoteuthis rhombus | reverse complement strand
TCATCTGTCTGGCTCTTGTTCATTACGTTTTGGTAGAGAGCAACACTCACTATCAATGTGAGATTCACTAAAGATGCCTCGGTATTATTTAGAATAGGTTCACCTAAACATTATGTCGATATTTTGCAAGGGAAATAACCAGTATAGATGGTGTACATGATGAAAGCATAAATAAACGGACAATTTTGGCACAAATCAAAGAATTTTTACTCTGTATTTATATGAGTCTGTGTGTTAGAAATGACAAAAAACTATTCAATTGAACAAGCGTAGCCACCAAAGGTGGCGAAGGGTTCTAGCTTCCTTTTATACGTTCGTTTGTTCGTGTGTT
Source organism: Thysanoteuthis rhombus (assembly GCA_963457665.1). Taxonomy (NCBI): domain Eukaryota; kingdom Metazoa; phylum Mollusca; class Cephalopoda; order Oegopsida; family Thysanoteuthidae; genus Thysanoteuthis; species Thysanoteuthis major. The sequence continues at coordinate 21,463,821 of OY735236.1, read as the reverse complement.
TGTATGTTCTGAGGTCCTGGTCATACTGTTTTGTCGACGGACTAGAAAATTGTCAGAAAAAAAAATTTTTTGACCTTTCTGGGAATCAATTATGGTATAGTTTATTAATAACATCTATATATTTTTTTCTTTCTTTTAGATTTTTTTCCCAGTAGAAAGGTCAGTGAATACTCTTCATTTTAGAGTTAAAATTATGAGTTAGTATTTAATGATTTTTTTGATTTATTGCAATCCCAACCATAACTCTAAAACCAATAATTTCAACACTAACAATAAGCTGACCTCAAATTATATAGTTTGTGGGTAAATTTGATAAAATACAGTTCTAAATTCAGTTGTCTGCTTTCTTTAGTTTCGTAATAGTTTAACAGAAGTTAATCGTGTCCGTTGAGAAGTTAAACTCCTTACAAAATATCACTATACTATTTTGGTGAACCTATTCCGAAAAATCACCGATTTCTCAACTGTTTCCCCTCGTGCAGAGGATCGTGTATGGGTTACGCCTTGTGCATACGGTCAATATTTAACAAAGTCTAACTGTCTTCGTTTTAACGCCTCTTGCTTGTATGTAGTCAAGAGATTTTGAAACGTCCCCTTCGCTAAGCTTTCCTATAACAGAGGCTTTTCTTCGCTTCTTGCCCTGAGCGAGTGATGTGATCACGTATTGTACAAGGTGAGAAGGAAAAGATTTATGAGCTTTCTTGCCGACCCTACAGAGATTTCCCCTTTCACTGATAAAAATACACAATTGCACCTTTCTCTCCGTGACGTTTTGCTTGGACAGATCCCCTCACTTTACGCCACTTCCTCGCTTTTACGAAAAGAGGCACAACGTAAAAATAACGTTTTGAGCTTTATTTTGTATTGAGCTGTTATAATGTTCGAGATAGTACAGAATAACAAAAAAAACATTTTCAAAAGCGAAAATCGTGAAAACCCAGTTGCCATCTCAAAATTGATTCGGCTAAAACTGCTTCAAAAGATGATTTTTTTTTTCGGCTAATTTTATGGCTGGAAATGTTATATTCATTTAAAACACAGTTATCAAATAACTATATACGAAAACCCCGAACAAATTAATAATGAAGATTACACCTTTAATCTCATTAAGTTTACTAGATTTGTAAAAAATGTGTTTCAGTATTTGACTCCAAGAAATGTACCTGAAGCAAATGTTACAGATAAGACTTGGTTTATCGATCTTAAGTGAAAATAAAAAGTATGAACAAATATTCATCCCGTGTAATTTGATATGCTTTGGCTGACCGTTGTATCAATAACAACGGACCTGTGCTGTTTAGAGATGGTCAACCAAAACTGTCAACATTGGTTTCTTCAGTTTTCAAGATAGTCTGGGTAGCTGACTGGCTAGTTATTTATAAATGTATCACGCTGTACAGGCTACACCAAAGGGCTGAACATTTCAATGTTTACTCCTTTTGTCTAGAAAAACGGATTCTTTGTTCCCCCTCTTGAGTAGGTTTTTAATGGGGGTTCAATTTTTTTTTATCTTAGTTTATGCTAAACTGATTACTTAGTTTATGTCCTGCAACATTCACGCTTGTTTTTCGAAAATTCAGACTTTTAATGATCACTACCTAGCAAAATGCAAGACACGTAAACTTTTGATTAACCACCACTTTTTCAGATCTTTAATTGATCACCCCTAACAAGATATTGATCATATAATGGTTTCTATTGAGCATTTAGTGACTAATATATATATATATATATATATATACATATATATACATATATATATATATAAATTTGAGTAAAATACATGTGTGTATGAACTGTTAATGATTCTCATTTGTAATGATTTTGAATTAATTTTGATTGTTTTTTTCTGGGAAAAATAAATTTGTGGCAGTTTGAGTCTATTAGGCCTTTTGTCTCTTGAATGTACACAATTGAAAATTGCACTAAATGAAATAATTTCATCAAATTTTCTTTTGTCTGTTCTTGACTAAAAGCGTCCACTGTGTAACACAGGGAATTTTTCGAAATTCTGAGCGTATTTTTTTAATTTGCAGCCGCGTTTTCTCAACCAAAAATACTGCATGAGAAAATTTATTCGGATCCTGAAATAACTTTAAAATATTTTACAAGACTCTTAATTTTCATTTGAGTGTCGGAACGTTATCATCTATTTGTTCTCCGTGGAAACTCTTTTTTTCTCAAACACTCAGTCTATCTTCAAAGGGTTCTCTAAGACAAGTCAACTCAACCTTTTTGTTAATTTCGTTGCTCTCACAACGTTCCAACTGATTTGGCCTTTGTTATTTGTATTATCCGTAACAAAAGAGAGGATCTATTTTTTTCAAGGCTGCAAAGCAAAAAATGAATAAGAAAGACCTCCCCTCTTTCCTTACGGTTGTCACACCTGAAAGAATGGATCCACAGAACAAGTGAACAATGATATAAACAAGAAGTATAAGTCTAATTGCACACCTCGAAATACTTTGAAAAAAGCATGTATGCTGCTGGTCACAAACTAAAATACCGATTTTGCATAAACTTACAATGTAAATTGAACCCTCACTAAAAACTATTTTGGATGGACAACTTGGAATAAACAAAATAAACTCCTTTTCCTAGACATCAACTTCAGCCTTTCAATATCTGTTCTTCGATCAGATAAAATTCTCCAGACTTTTCCATCGTGAGCGTCGCGACTCCAATATCGCGTGTCAAAATCATTAAACTATCTTTTTTTTTTCTGCTGGCTGCAATTCTGCAAATGCTCTCTGGGGATTATTGTTGTAATTCGTCATGTCCAGTTGTTGTTTGACATTCGTGCAACATGACCAGCCAATCACTATTTTATTTTTTTCATGGATACTCTGATCTCTGTGACCCCCAATTTTCTTCAATAATCTATGCTTTCCTGTGATCTTTCAGCGTGATGTTAAACATGATCCTCTTTTGAGTAGGTCGCATGGTTCTTAGTTTCAAAGCCAAGGCTTTTTGTTAGGTTCCATGTTTCAGCCCCATAGGAGACTATCGAGAGGATGCATCGGTTGTAACCCTTTCTTTTCCAAACTAATGTTGATCTTGATCTACCGAAAGCCTGTCAACATCGGTTGATTCTTCATTTGATTTCTTCTCATGAGGATTCCATGGAGATTCGTTGTCCCAGGTAGATGAAGTGGTATACTTTCTTTAGCTCTGAGTTTTCGATTTGATTGTTGCGTCTTTATCCTCATCGTGTTTGTAACACATGACATGGCTTTTATTGGAGTTCAAATGGAGACCTACTTCCTTGCTTTCTATATATATACGGGGTCTACTTTTAATTGTATAATTGCCTCTATGACTAGGGAATTTTCACTGAGTCAAAAGCCTTTTTGAAGTCAACAAATGTTACAACGAGTAACATTCATGCAGCTCATATGCACAGCACAAACATACACATAGATAGCCAGCCAGAGAGCCAGTCCAAGTCAAAAACTGCAGGGACCTTTGTTGATGTTTATTTATACTGATGTCGACACTTTTGATTTTCAGTTTGTAATCTATGGAGAAACTCGTCAAGACTAATAATAAAACTATGATTAATGATATATCTCTGAATTTTTGAGATGAGGTATTATTGTTATTTCTATTAATATTTGGACCATCCTCATCTTGGTTGCTTTTCATACAACGTTTCGGCCGTTGTACTCTACAGCCTTCATCAGGTATCATCTGGTAGGTGTGGGGAAGTTAAATAAAGAGTTCGGTTCGTTACTTCCCCACACCTACCAGATGATACCTGATGAAGGCCGTAGAGTACAACAGCCGAAATGTTGTATGAAAAACAACCAAGACGAGGATGGTCCGAATATTGATAGAAATAATGATTAATGATATTCATCCAAAGATACTTGAATAACTCATCACAAATATATTGCAACTAATTTGACAGTCAAAGAGTAAATTGACAAAAAAACTTGTGATAAAAAACAACACAGATAAAATCTAGTCATCTGACTATAATTCACCAAATGCCTGTCAGTCATCATCTATCTCAAGAACGGCTAGGGTTATGACTGCGAATTATCAGTTTACTGATGGCTTCCTCGGAGAAAGATTTTAGCAAATTAATTCCCAACTATTCCAAAAAATATTTTCCACTCACTAATCTTTGCAAAAAATTGTAACGTGGGTCTGTATTCAAACTCCACCTACGATCTGATTTCTATCTATCTATATAATTTTAAAAGTTAATATGTTTATCTGGATGTGACCTCTAACTAGCTGGAATGGTGCAATGTAGAAAAATGTACGGAATTAAGCTGCTCCTAAAAAAACAGTTTTGATCTCATTGAGGCCAAAGTGAATAATCACCACTCAAAAGAAGGCAAGAGAAATAACTTATTAATTGATCCCCTAACACGATGCGCAGCCAAAATACTTTGGTCATAGGACAGTTTCTATAGAGTAACTAACTAGACCTATTTTGTTTCTTGATTTCACCCACTGAGTTGAGGCATTATCAAGTTCCGTTTTGACGAGGTTTTGTTCCCAGAGAAAACGCAAAACGAGGTATTGGTGTATCTAATCTCCAAACTCAAAGTAACATGAGTATAAAAAAAGAATCTTGTTATTATAGGACCCTTGTGGATTTTAAATTGCCGTTATAACAAGTTTGCCTTTATAACGGGTGGACTTTTTACGAAGTATTTTAGTAATCAGAAACCAAAAAGTACTTCTATAGTCCGATGCTTTAAATTCAGGTTCAGAGACATCGTAGAATCCATTAGAGGACTCAAATGGCAATGGGTTGCCCATGTCGCAAGAATGATAGACAACCGATGGGCATCAGGACTCACGATATGGAGAGACGAGAGAGACAAATTCAGAAAATACTGACTTCGAGACGCTCTCGATAGAGAAGTGTGGCGAATCCTAGGGAAGTTGGTGATTTGCATAAGATTGAACTACATTGGCCCATTAGTTTGCATCCAGCAACGTTGACGTTTGTTTTGGGAGACTTCAGATTTTCTAGTGATCACTGCCTGGCAAAAGGTGAGAAAGGTAACTTCTTTATTGATCACTATTTTTTCCACTGTACACTTTATGGCAAAGTTAGCAAAGGATCGTATATATGCATGCCCCAGAATCAAATCTGCAAAAATAGCAAAAATATCATGACCTAACATTTCCCTATCGATTAATTCATAATCCACAGTACTCGCCAACATCATTCAACACGCATACACATTGCTTCAAGCATTTTTAAGACAATCAAATAAATGCTTACAAAATTAAAAAGATACTGGTTGCCAACATACAGCAATAGTCATTATCAAACGGAACAAATCGTCCATAAATAACATCATCTCCACTGCTAAACCATATCGCCTCCCATATATCCTTTATTCACAATCAACATGCATGCGCGTGCACACACTCATACATATTCACCTAGCTTGTCGGAACCCACCACAAACATGCATCCAGACTTGATCAACCCATAAATATGGTCAGAATTTGATTAAAACAATCACTTTAACAATAACATAATAATTCTCACCCCAGTTCATAGCACCCAGCAGTAAATGATCCACATGAATCTGACATCAAACCTCTCCCTAGTACGCACTGTGGTGTGGTTGCAATCATTTTGAATGAATAAAATCTGTTTTGACTTCAATTATCCATCACTTAAACTTACACATACATGCAATCATAGATATATAAAAACATAAAAAAATGGTTACAAACCATCCCATCTGAAGGACATGAATATGATTTTCCCCACCAAAACTCCAATATCTTCCAGAAAACTGACACATATATCTGCTCATCAGTCAACCGGACCAATTACACTCCCCTTCCACTAGAAATCACAGATCACCCATAAATATACCTTTTCTTGTATACCTCCACATTTCTTGAAGAGGACGTTGGACGAGACGTCGAAATAAGAAATAGAAATAATTTTCAAATTGGCCTTCTGATAATATTGTCATTCCTCTCTCTCTCCCCTCACTCTCTCTCCCCTCACTCTCTCTCTCTCTCTCTCGCTCTCTCTCTCTCTCTCTATATATATATATATATATATATTCGCTGTTTCACTTCCTCTTATCACCGCTATCCCTGATAGCCTGTTGGTTTTCCCATACCAAAACCAGACCCTGCCGAGCGGGGACTGACTTCTTCAAACGGAAGACGAATCAATCCATTACAGCATCTTTTTACTTCCTCACTTGTTAGGCTGTCTCGTATGTTATCGACCATTTTCGAGACAGGCTTTCACAAATACAGATTAATACTTACTCGTCGGGTGCCATTGTAGCAGGTGCTTGCTGGCCGTCAAATCAGCGCCCGGGTTCTCTCCATCTATATATAAACAGGTTTCCCCTACTATTTATATTCCTACTAATGATCCCCGTGAACAAATTCACAGATATATTTGGATTTTTAAGAGAGGATTTTTTTTTTCAAGAAAGAACTTACTGAATTGGTCTCAGTGGAAGAGCCGGTTGTTCCAAATAGTAGTCAGGGGATGTTTTGTGTCCATTGTTACAGACAGAGAAATAGAAAAAATCATTTTGATCATGGATTATTACCTATGGGATGGATGCCTCTCTATCATGCTAACGACTACACTATCTGAGTTGGATAACACTATTCTAACAGACATTTGCAATGCAAAAAGTAAAGCAGACGAGGGTTTAGGAGATAGAGGAAGAAGGTGCCCGCTACCTCTATGAATGCTGCAAAACTAACGCTAAATATTATTTTCACCTTTCGCTTTTTTTTCCAAAGAAGAGGCGTAAAGCGAACTTTCAAAGACCGAGGCATTCCAATAAACGCACTTTGTAGTTATTCATACATCTTTAAGTGTACGTTCAGAAAGTACTGGCTCCGCAACTCCTACGATAGAGAAGTGTGCCGAATCCTGGGGAAGGTCTATGTCGAACAGCGGACGTTGAAAGAATGATGATGATGATGATGATGATGATGATGATGATGATGATGATGATGTGTACGTACCATTCAGCTATCAAAGTGAAATATAAGTCTGAGGTACATCAATAAGTCCATTGCCGAAATGAAAAGAGCATTTGTTTTACACAATATGTATCAAGTTTTCAACATCTCCTTCTTTGTCAATGTGCTCAACTCAGTGCCCCCCCCCCTTCATCGATTGAACAATGAAAATTTCAGATCAAATTCAGCAAATAACTTTGTCAGACTACGGACTCTTTGATCAGTCCTCATAATATAGTTTTTTTTTAATATTCATTTAACACTGAAAACCCATGTCCATCAAAGGTGGCGATAGGTTTATCTCTTCTATATGTGCGTTTATTTGTGTATATGAGCGATGTTGTGTTCTAGCGCTCCTGGCTACACCATTTTGTCTACAGACTTGACAGTCTGTATCAGTATTCAACCAGACACCTTCTAAATACGATTTTCTGAATTTTGGATGAAAGTCTTTTGTGGGCCTTTCTTTCATTGGTTCATGGCTATATTTTTCTTTTCCATGGTTATTCGTTGGTGAATGATGAAACATTTTATATTTTTCTCAGAGTGGATAAACTGATTTATTGCATTTTTTTAGACTTATTATTGAACAGGTGACTCATTGAATCACAAGTTTATCGAGTATTTGAGGTTCGTTGGTTGTAGTAGTTCTTTTTCTTAATCAGTCCAATGATTGGTGTTTCAGCTTTAGTAAAAGGTCAGGATCTTGAATGATTATATCCAGTTTTGGCAAACCATTCCCAATTTTGAAGACAAGCGTAACACATTCTTTGCCTCCATATTCTATATTCTAATCGTATATTTATTTACTAAACTTTGATTGGTTTGATACTAGTTTAAACGTATGGGGTACCCAGCGATGATTGAATTCAGTACTCATGAACTGTGAAGTCAGCTTGCTAAGGATACACCCAAGGTGAGGCGTCCCTGAATCCAACATAGTTCTATCGGTGGATCAGGGCTTTTATCTTGCAGTGGATAACTTGCAAGGGACTATTTTGTAATGGACAAGGGCCTTTATCTTGCAATTGATAACTATTTCTCTTCACTACCTGTTGCAGTTGGTGGGTTAAAAAGGACACAATATCCAAGCAGAACCGCTCAGTCTTTTTCGCTTATAAACTTCTCATGGACTGATTTTCTACGACTTATCGTTCCCCAAGAGGAACATCTCGTATCCAACCCATCGAAAACAGTGGTCAGTCTATAAACAATAGAGGACAATGAGCCGAAGTGGGGAAAAGAAAGACCGGTAATGGCCTAAAAATACCGAGTGAAAGGAGACGGTGAAAAGGCCCGAAGCTTTTGGAGGACCCAACCATCCAACGAAGGCCTATTGGCTCGGCTGGATGAATGGAGACTCGTAAGCGTTGCATTAAGCCTTTTTTACGGGGATTGTATCGATTCCTTTAAAGATATTAGGCCAACAGACAGAGAAGAGGGAATGGGCTGCGGAAGTGTGTTGGAGAATAGAGCAATTCTTTTCAGTGTGAGGAAAAGAGGGCCTGGAAGCTGACATGGAGCAGGTTGTCCAACTGGCTTTATTTGAAAGGCTAGCGGGCATATATAATCGGTCTGGTTGCACTCGATCTATTGGGCTGTTTTCCCAGTCAAGTCGTTTATTGATTACGATGACGACGTGAAAGGGGAATTTCCTTCTTCTCTTTCCAGGCGCAGATCCAGTGGGCAGGTGGGGGGCCAATGTAGGTGTCTGCCCCCTCTCACCTGCTCGGCCAAAACACAATAAATTTATATTGAAATAGATCTATATCAGTGATGTTTTGAACATTTTCATTCTCCTTATTGGTAGGAATATTGTAACATGATATACTCTACAATTTTGACTAGTTTTTACCCTTTTAATTGTTCTTGTTGTTTTCCGTTGCAACGTCGGCTAGAATGGCGACACCGGTTAAAGCTGTAACAAAAACAACTACGGAATTAAGATGAAGATAAAACGTAGCCAAAATTATCAAAAATATCTGCACCTCTCATAAGTGAAGCACCGTAACCTACACGTATACTAGAACTACTTATGGAAAAAAACATACATTCTTTAGACATTTTTGGTCCAAAATGAACACAGAGACAAAAAAAGCACTTTGAAAAAAAAAAAACATATGTAGGAGGTGCCTAGTGGTGTACTCATGCAAATTTTCAAGATTTGTTGCCCCAAAAATATGATCAGGAGCACCTAGGAACACACACAAACACACACACACACACACACACACACACACTAAAAGAAAGGAGAATCCGTGGCTCACTTGGCTGATTGGTCAGTTGGGCCATTTGAGGGGTGCCATTATTCGATATTTAGATCAATGCTTCTCAAACTTTATAGCATGTCGACATTTTAAGAAATGTGTTTGATTTATGTATTCATAGTTTAATGGAGTGGAGAGTTGCTCTGCAGCGTAAATCAAATATATATCTCTGTATTTCTCATGTGGAAATGATATGTGGATTACATGACTGTATTCGAAAAGATTGAGAACGCGAAATCCTTTCAGTAGTCAATAAAGCAAACTTGTATATCAGTTTACTAATATAAGTACTAATCCACGATTTTTACCTCTCATCTGTAACTCATAGAAAAGTTTCACAAAATCTCATGAAAATATCCCGAGATTGGCTATCATGTGGAGGAAGCAGGACAGACGTAATACTCGCAGTTGTTACGTTCCAGGCTAAGAAGACATGTTAGGGTATTCGGAAAAAAAAGTTATACAACACACTTGGGAGATAATTACGGCACACTATTGTCCCGCTGCAAACAGTTTGGGAGTTACTGATTTAAATGAAGAAATATTAAACATAAAGGCTGAAATAATAATCAACTAATCTTGAAAAAAATCTTAGTTTTTAGAATCAAATAGAAGTAAGATGTCTTCCGTCTTCTTTATATATATATATATATATATATATATATATATATATATATATATATATATATATATATATATATATATATATATATATATTTTAACGGTCCTGTGGTAATTTGTTTTGATTTTTTTTTCTTATTCAAAAGCCATCGTCATTTTTGTCAGCTGGTTTTCCGCCACGATTAAGTAAATAGAAAGAGAGCTACAAATACTGCGATTTCGTCGCAAATAGTCGGATGCTGCTGGTAAGCAGGGCTCTGCTGTGTGTTTGGATGTTCGCTGAACCATACGGGAGCCGTTGCTGGTATTATCACCTATACTACTGCCCCTGATCGTATGTCATTTTCGATTTTTACCAGTTTTGATGGGTACTATTTAATTATGTTTGGGCTGCCACTGATTTCCAAATCCATATTTTTTCAACAAAGATATTTTTGTCCATTTCTGTTTCGTCCTTCCGAACGAATCCCTTTCCATTTATTCATTTGTTTGTTTGTTTTCCTCATTCCTCTTATCATTTTTCCGTTAAACCGCCTTATCGTGTTTTGAGTTCGGATATTTTTCTTGCGATAGGCTTTTGATGCTTCTCCATCTTTTCCATTTTCTTGATCTTTACCTCTAACAAAAAAGTCGGAAGACGCATATATATTCACTTATGACTGTCTGTTTCTCTATTACTCCATACTATACATCCATAAGTTCTCAGTCAATTGTAATGACAATTTGCTTGAGAGCGGGCCATCGAGTAGGAAAGAATGGATGAAATCGTGGGCCAGATCCAGGATTTCTTTTGAAGTAAAATCCCTTCAAGAATCGTAGGTGTATATCCTCTTACCTTTCTCACCATATCCTTGCTCCCAGCCAGCCTCTATTTCCTCTTTCACCTGGATCTCATAATGATGCACCCTTTCCCGTTCATCAGTTTGCTTTCTCTCGTGTTTGTTCATTTGTCTCCTTAATATCTGCCGAAGTTCTCGGTCAATCTTACTGACATTATTTGGAAGATTTGGCCATAGGCTAAGAGAGGATTGATAGATTTTGGGGTGGATCTAGAATATTTTTTAAGTTTCTTCCCCTGTATTGTAAACATATAGGAACTGATTTTCAATCCGTTTTCGTGACATATCATTGATAGAGGTACGCCCTCCTAGGGTGCTCTTCAATTCTGTTCTCCCTAAACGAATTTCTGTCGGTTTGTTTTTGTCTTTATTTGTCTCCTTCGTTTCTCTTATCGTCCTTTTCATGTTCCTATCGTCTTATCTCCCATGGTATTATTTACATTCAAAAACGTCTTATCATGTTTAGCGTTTTGACTTTCCTTTTTTTTTTAAATTCTTTTGTCACCGACTTATGATCCTCCTGTCTTTATCTTCTTGATTTTCTTGATTTTTATTTCTTGTTTAATAAAAAGAACTGCTTTGGTTAGTCACTCAATAGAAACTGTCACGTGACCAACATCTTTTGGGGAGCATGTCGTGTTCATCATCATTATCATCATCATCATCATCATCATCGTCAGTTTTTCAATGTCTGTCGTTGTACATAGACTTTCCCCAGGATTCGCCACAATTCTCTTTCATGGGCGTTGCAGAGCCAGTATTTTCTGAATCTGTCTAGTTAATCCCTCCATCTTGTATTCTTTCGTGAGGTCCATTGGTTGTCTTTCATTCTTGCAACATGGCCTACCCATTGCCATTTAAGTTTTTTGAATGAAGCACATCAATTAAAAGTTTGAAAATCGGATGATCAATGAATGAGTTACTTTTAAAAGCTGCCAGACACAAACAAAGGTATCTATTTAGTGTAAACTTACACGGCAAATTGTGTCGAACAAAAACATACTGAGGAGGGTATGTTTTTAAAGTGTCTGTGTAAATATAATGACTGGTAAATGTTCACTTTTTCAGCCATCTACCTCCATTGGCATAGCCTATGTATGGATAGCCAGCTATGCAGCCAGTCGAGCTCAAAAACTAAAAAATCTATGTTGACAATTATGTTGGCAGTTTTGATTGACTGTCTTCACTAATATTGATTATGAGCTGGTTGCATTTCCTCGAAAGTATATATATATATATATATATATATATATATATATATATATATATATATATATGTGTGTGTGTGTGTGTGTGTGTGTGTGTGTATATATATATATATCATCAAGAAAACATTACAGCGTCAAAAACTAGATATAAAAGTAAATCTCAAAAGTTTGCTATCTCTTTCAAGTATTTTCCAATTTCTGTTCATGAAATTTATGTAATTCTTTCATTGGCTTTTATGATACACAGAATTAAATATTATGATACTGCATGTGAATTTTTCCTGTTGGGATCGTCAGTTATTCACCATGTAACCATTACGGAGATTCGAAAATAAAACTGTTATAGCTCTGCAGCAATATTGATCAAACCAAACCGCTTCTCAAGCTATGATTTTAGTATATAGCTTTACTTTATTATTTATAAGGTTGTGCCATAATACATGCACGTATAGTTTGTTATTTCATATAGGGTATTATATATATATATATATATATATATATATATATATATATATATATATATTATGATCAAGCTCCCTTTTCGGGGTTTAGCACTTTTTAGGTAGGGCAACTCGTCCATTATAAGCTACTGTAGCAATGCTCCTCCAACTCAGGGCAGGGAGAAGATACCAGCCCTGGGTCTTGATCGAAGGTTTCGATCCTACCTTGTGGTACTGGATTGGCTATTTGATAGTCTAGAGCCACACTGAAGAGTTGTAATACAGCGAATACAACGAAACAGCTATCTGTGAATGACACGCTTATTAATTTATATTTATAAATTTGTGTCAATTCAGTCACCCATTTCCCAATATCTGCCAATGTAACTTTTCTCTGTGTTTTTCCCTGTTTCCCCTATACTTTGTTATCATAGTACAATGTATAAATTGTTTCTTGTTGGGATCATCAGTTGTTTACCATGTAACTGTTTCACCCCACTTTTATCATTTTACAATTCATGCCATTCATGAACTTGGTGATTTTACAAAAGGTTTTACATATATTATTCACTGATGTTGTTTTATACAATGTATCTATTTTTTGAAAGAGGGCTTACTTACATAGGTTAACCAAAAATGTTTTAATGAGGAGGGATCAGTAAGTATAACAACATACATGACTCCTTCGAGTCATTTCTATTGAATATATGTAAATATGTATGTGTTTGCTCGCACATGAGTGTATGTTTGGAATTAGAGATGCAACACTTCTAATTGTGTGAGAGAGAGAGGCGAGAGAGAGAGAGAGAGAAATGCGTACACATGTATATGTGTGTGTGTGTGTGTGTGTGTTAGTGTGAATTTGTATATGTTCATAGATATTTATGATCGTTTTAAAAGCTAGAAAGCACTCAGAGAGTGCATATACGAAGTAAAAACTGAATGAAAATCCGTTCATATATAGCTACAACGCAAGTGAAGATAATGTGTTTCAAATTTTTCAATTTTCAGATTATTATCTTGATATATGAAAAATTTCTTTCAGTCGAAAAAAGATGCTTGAACCAAGTGTATGGTCCTTGAAACGCAAACATTTTTGCGTAAAATGATGTATCGTATGTGTAAGTCCTATAGGACGTGTTGATATTTTCTAAAGTCAGTTTAGTACGGTGCAAGGCCAAACAAATTCACTTGCATCCTGACAACCGTACGGAAGAGAGACTATTTGATTGAAAGAAGAAATATCATCCCTGGTTAACTTTTTATATTTTCTCTATTGCAAAACAATCTAAAGCAAAAACTCAACAATTAAAAACAAAAGATGTTCCAGTTTGATTCACACTTGTGAATATGAGCCAAGATTTACTAATGACATCGTATGAATACCAGTGATTCTTCACTTGACTTGAGATATTGGGCTCCAGTGTATTCAACAAAGGTGAACAAAATCACTGGTTTTCTTCGGCGTCGTCAACCGGAATTATTTCATAGACAAACCCTTAAAAGGAATTAGCCCTATGTAAGTAAACCACATCCTGTAAACAGATATACTTGAACTCGTAGAATTTCTCCCGAGGAACAAATGTCCAGCCGATGAAGTCAGATGGACGCTTTTGGTTTTTCGTGAATTCGTTTCACGAAAACAAGTTATGACAAAACATTAATTAGGTTTGATAGCAAAGATAAACGAGATCACAAATCTCAACGCCTTAATAAGCACGCGCGTTCTGAAACCGCACCCTCGCTGTTATTGATGGTAGAAGCTATATTACAGTTTTATCTGAGATAGTAGAAGTAGGCCTACTTCTGTCACGATAGACAATGGGACGGCACTGGAGATACTTCTCCAGGACCCAACCTTGGGCAAAGCAAATGGATATCCTCGGTAACAGACTGACAGAATGCCTCACTTGGCCTTGCCAATATAGTACAAACAAAAAGAGAGTAACGTTTGACATTAGCTTGGTTGTCACCTAGAATGGCTGTCAATCATATTTAGAGAAACCAGTTTGCGCTGCTACTTATCCATAGATGGGGAGGGGAGATATGGTTTCATGCCTTTCCCATAGGCATTTGTGAAAAGTCGACACAAACATTTTCAGAATTTAATTCGCCGATCCCTTTCCCCGTGCTGTTAACCATTAGGCCATCTGCACCTCCTTTGCAGATAAAATAGTTTATATAGGGTGTTTGAGAATTGACTCCCTATTAGAAAGTAATGGCCTATACGAAGTTGTAAACTTAAGCCCAAGGACTTTTTCCAGGGGGGGGAGAGGAGCGAAGGAGGACGTATTCTATACCAAACCACAAAAGACTAAAATCAACTAGAGGAGTGCATTCGACATGTCATGGCCAACATACCGACGGATATCCTGCAAAGATATATCGAGGCTACGCCAAAACATACACAGAAATTGGTGCCTACTTTGAATTTTAACTCAGCAGGCAAATTGCACCTATGTATGGTCCAAACTAAAACTAGTTTGACAACAAACGACCAATAAATAATAAACTTATTTCCAATTTCCAATAGGCAGATTCTTTTCACTCACCCTGCAACCAGAAAATGAAAATGCTGTGCTATCAAAACGTTATCACCAAGCCAAGAACGAACTCCATCTGATTGTGTCTTTAGTACCTTTGATGCTATAATACAAGTTTCCCTTACCATCCGAAAAGAGTGTTCCTATGAGGCCATTCTTAAACCAAAATGGCGTAAAGTGAAGAAGCAATTGCTATTGATCTATATGAGGGAATGTTTTGAGTGTGCCCAAACACAAAGAAATGGTGATGGTTGTATGCTAAGCTCAATCATTGGAGTTCGGGTTGGTGGGAGGGACAGGAGTCGGAGTGAATATAATGGCTTGTGGCAAAGTAACTGCTGAACGCTATTTTCACTTCATAAACGATAAAGTAGCTAGAACGAAATTTCCAAAAGCAGAGTATAACTGTAATACAGTTCTTGTCCTTCATCCGAAAGCATGAGTTCGTATGAAATCGTTCGGAAGCCTAAATGCTATAAAGCGAACGAGCAATCAAGGGAAAATTTTCGAGCATTCCCAGACCAAAAGATTACCTTCTTTTCTGTCTGCCAGATTTACGTTACACGTAACACCCTTACAAACTCTCTTAAGCCCTCCTGGTACCTTAGGATACATCTTGCTAACGTATGCACAAAAAAGTGAGTTCGATCCTCACTGTAGACCTGATGTTCCTGGCTCTGCGCCCAAACTAAGCTACGCTCAGTAACTGATATCATTTGCAAAGATGAAAGGATGTGAAAATTCATGGTAAATTCATCGTGAATTAATTCATCACGTTTATTTTGATGGCTTGGACAATTCATTGTAAGTAATCACATTGCGGTATAGACTGTACTTTCATGACTCGTTGAGATCATCATAGGTAAGTTCATCATAGTAAATATATCACATGTAAATACATGGCTTGGTAAATTCATCGCAAGGTAATTACATCGTGGTAAATTCATAGCCTATGTTTAAATGACCCGGTAAATTCATCGCAGAAGAACATCGTGCTAAATACATCACCTGTAATTTCATGGCATGGCAAATTGATCGCTGAATAATAATTACATCGCGGTAGATACATCGCCTGTAGTTTTGAGGCTTGGTGAATTCTTCGCCAAGTAATTACACCTACAGCTAATTGCTCATTGGTGAGTTCTAATACTGCGTGATTCCCCTTAACCCTAGCACAAACCCCTAACTATACCCCTAAACCTAACTCTGCAGATGTTATAAATGTATGAATGGAGAAATAGTTTATAGATATAATGTATAAATAATGCTTTGCGATGTATTCCACTGCGAAGGTATTACCTTACGATGAAATCATGGGCGGACTGCGATGAATTTATCGGACGCTATGTGAGTATTTTAACTTGTGTATGCACATATGTTTCGATTTGTACCAGTGAATGTTTACGTGCTTCGATCTATGTGTGATTGTGGGAACATTATTTGGCTATAATAATCCCAAATCTCTTCTCCTACCCGTCTTTTCTAATCCTCGCTAATTCCGAACTTGGCCGGGGACACTGTGTGTAGACATTTCTACCTCTGTAGATACTATCACATAGATTAGAGCTGACAGACAGCGAAATCCAACGGGAACACAACGCGCATGCGTCTTCGTGACACGCACTTTGCCCTTTGAGCTTTCTATATGCGAGCGTATCGCCCGTTAAAATCTCGTCGCCTGCACTGATTTTCACGTGAGACTTTCGCCCCGGCTACTACGCTTGAGCCCGAGTAAGATGACAAAAGGATTATAGGATTGGACAATGTGCGTACATAAGTAAGTCTCTGTAGATATTTAATAAGCTTATCTCAATCTGACCTATTGGGAGCTAGGCACCCCGTGAGGATCGAACTTTCCATAAGAGAGTATGTTCTCACGAGACAAGCTTCATAACCCATCATTTTACTGGTGGTTATCATGTAAACAAATAATAGTCTCTGTAATGTTGGGAGTTCAAACCTTACCCAACAAGACTTCAGTATCATATTGGTTCGAACGATCATAGTCTTTAATAAATATAAATGTATTGAGCTATTTACTTGCATGCATATTAAGCAGTTGTTTCTTTGTAGACAGTATTTCTTGTCAGTTTCTTTTGTCCCTCTTCTCCATTCTGACGTCTAAACATTCTTCTCGTTCAGTTCATGTATTTTAAAAGAAATGACTCTTAATCTAACATAAGTGTGACTGACGCGATTGTTTTATATTATTTAAGTAAAATGAAGGCCTATAAATGCCTCCATTAGTTCAACGGACACTGCTCTAATTTCTTATACTCTCTGATCGCCCAGGCTACTCTTATTGATACGACTGACTATTAATGATGACTGGTGCTGCCCGAAAATTTGGAGCTAGATTGATGGCTGCTACTGATACTACAAATGTGCCAATCATAGGTTATGATTTCAGAGCATGCTGAAAAAGACCCTAGTTTACACAAACCTATACGGTGTGATCAGAACAACACAGATGATTACAGGTCTGGTTAATCAGCAGAGACCATCGCGTTACCAACATTTGTTGTGGGTTCATCGATTGGAAAAATTGGAAAATGAGAGATTTTTCTCGCATTTTGATGGACAGTGAATCATACATAAAAAGTCTGAATATCCAAAAAAGTGGATGCTGCTGGATCAATTTAGCATAATCTTACATTGCAAATTAAACCCCGCTAAAAACCTCCTCAGAGGATGAACGTTCAAAAAATCAAACAAAACAAAATTAACATGCTTAGATTTTCAGCTCTCTTGCTCCATCGGTGTGGCTTGCTCGTGAGATATGTATCCAGCCGGCTGGCAAGTTATACAGCCAGTCAGCCAGCCAACCAGGCAGCTAGCCAGAAGAACTTCAAAACTGAAGAAACCGATGTCAACAGTTTTGCTTTCAGCTTCGATTGATGTTTTCTAGTACTCGTCTGAATAATTCTTGGAATACTTGATTTTAGAATTTCATACAAATAAGTGTCAACGGAGAATAAATCGGCTGAAACGCTGTTTAAAAAAGATCAAGTTCGAGCCATTCGTGGAATACTTTGTCTTCGAATCTCCGTCAACACTGAGTCTGCCTGCAGAGCACATCGGTTGTAATCAACACTAGATATTGGTCCTAATCCCTCATTATATTATTACACTGATCTACTCGGACAAATCTCTTAATCTTGGTTGTTATGGTACAACGTTTCGGCTGTTGTATCCTTGAGCCTTCTTCAATTGGCTCTTGTATTTGTTATTCTGTTGAGATTTTTTATAACTAAACCCTTCATCCAATCCACACCGTTATATTTTTCTCATTCCGTTCTCCATGCCAGACGATATCTAGTATCACTTAATTCTTTTTTGGTATTTCGTCCTTGTGATGTTCCTTGTCCACCTCTTCCACAGGACATTTATAACTTTTTTTTTCTATTACTCGACCTTGCGATTGAACTCACGACACCCAAATAGGTTACTAAAGATGCTGCATCGACGCTTCCATCCACTAAGCTATAGTCTCAGAAATCTGGACACTTATAGAATAATGACTAAATACAAATTAGCTAGGTAATATATTTCTCGTTTGAGATTGCCCATTTTCCAATCTCAAATCACACCAATAAGCTGTCCACCCAAAAGAAAGCATATTACTGCCTTGTAAACTTTCTTTACGTCATTAAAGCTACGTGTACGACCTCTGTTATTGCTGTAGTTAACAGGAAAAACACGATCAGGCCAGAAAGTCATTAGTATGTAACTATAATCAGAGTCAACATCATTACAATCACTAATACCATTTTCCGGGAAGCACCATCCTACCATCGTCATCAAATAAATATTTCTACTACAGTCCAAGAAGATGTAAGAATAAAAATACCATATCAAGAAAAAGCTATTAACTCGTTAGCATCATCATCATCACTTTTACCGGTATTACCACATTTTCTCTCTCTCTCTGTCTCTCTGTCTGTCTCTCTTTCTCTAAAGGTACCGCCCACAAGACTGTACTCGTTGCTTTGGCAACGTGTAGCCAGGACGAGGCTGAAGAAAGCGGTCCTCTCTTTATACTGCTATCCACAGTAAAGCCTTCTCCAAATGAGAGCGCTGCTCGAACACCCAACACCTATACAAGAAATGAAATTACTGCTAAGTTGGATAAATCAAATCTTCTTGCGTTTGATCAGCTAGAGCGATTCCCCGGGGAATTAGCACTAACCATATCATCCTAACAAGCAAATGTACGCTTGGCGGTCCGCGTGGCCCATGTGCTGTTTAGGAATCCGAGCACGTAGCCCAATGCGATGAGCTCACCCCTCGTTTGCCCCCCCGTCTTGTCCTCCGCCGCACCCTCAGCCCCTGATCGCCTTCCTTGTTTGGGCGTTCAGGCCTTTGCTAGTCGCCCAATGATTAACTGGACTACCTCAAGAACGCAAGGAAACTACAAGGTCCTCCATCCGTATATACAGCAGCACACGACGGAGTCTCTTTACTTGTAGGGCCGGCCTCGCTCGACGGAAAGACAGAGAGAAAGAGAAACAGTAGAAAAAGAAGGAGAAATGGAAAGCCTTAAAGGCAGAGACAGCCGAGAAGTCGTCCGACGGCTCGTCCGTTCGTGTGTGCATGCGCGCCTCTGCGCCTGCGCAGGAAGGAAGACCTGGCCATAATTTTATTTATTTATTTATCTATTGATTTTATTTATTTATTTATTTATTGATTTATCTATTTATTTATCTATTTATTTATCTATTTACTGCCGATTCTTTCAAAACGGGAGATTCATTCGGCACATTCGATTTTTATCTCTGCTCATATATATAGTAGGTGTGTGCAAAAGTTCCCAGCACTTTTTTTCTTTTGAAAGCTAGAGACTGGATACACAATTGAAGAATGGCTTCAGCACAAAACTTACACACACACACACACACACACACACATGCACGCACGCGCACACACACAAACACACATATATATATATATATATATATATATATATATATATATATATATATATATATATATACACATATATATATATATATATATATATATATATATATATATATATATATATATATATATATATATATATATATATATATATATATATATATATACTTTTATCTTTAAGAATTTGTCGAGTTCATATCATTCAAACCAATTCACACTATTCTTTGGACTAGTATCTCTATCTTAATTGTTTTTAAAACAACGTTTCGACTGTTTCAATCTGCTGTCTTCTGTTACAGTTCTCAAGTCCTGAAATTATTACCTCTATGTACTCCATATGATTTTTAAACTATTGTGTTCACCTTTGTCATTTATTTTATGCTACAATATTTCCATTCACTACATGTATATTTTCTAACAGATTATTCATCTTTGTGGTAATTAATTAAAGCCATTTGGGGGAAGAGTATGTAAAAAACAACAAAATGAAGATTGAATTATCCACATTTGAAAAACGTAATGTGAACCATTTCACACACAAAAACATATATATATATATATATATATATATATATATGTATATATATATGTATATATATATATATATGTATATATATATATATAGATATATATATATAAAATACTCGATTATTATTATTATTATTATTATTATTATTATTATTATTATTATTATCTCTCTCTATATATATATTGTGTGTGTGTTTTTTTTTGTGTGTGTATGTGTGTTTATGTAACACTTTTCAATGGGTGTATGTCCCACGAGGATAGAAGCTATACTATGATCTTAGATACATGTAACAGGGAATGACATCTGATCGTAGGCAGAGCGCAGAAATACAACAATCTATCTTAATCATTATCTATCTATCTACCTATTTATCTTAATGAGATGGGTAAACTGCTGTCAAAAAACAATTTGATAAAATAGATAGATAGATAGATAGATAGATAGATAGATAGATAGATAGATAGATAGATATTATATAAGGTTTAATTCGATTTGTTTTTAAAAAGAGAAATTTGTAATTCTTAGAGTTTTTCACTGACTTGGGAAAATGATAAATGCACATAAAAACTCAATCATCCTTTTAATCTCAACCCCTCTCTATAAACGATGTCAATGCATTCACTGTTAGCGATTGCCTTTATCTGCCTTTTACCCATTCTCCCCTCTCTATAAACGATACGAAATCCCCCCCGCTCAGTGATTAAGTAGTTTTTCATCAGCACTCACTCAGTGGATTCAGTGGGCTCAAAATATGTGTCCATTTTAGCATGAATTTTACAGTGTAAATAAAACCAACCCCGAACACATATTTTGAGGGGATTTTTCAAAAACTAACTTGCTAAAAACCTGTATAGGGATCACTTTAGAAAAATTCATTGGATTACATTGTATGATTTCTGTGATAGGCTGTCATACATAGACAGACAGACAATCGAATAGAGTTTTGGATGAATATTATAAGATGCATCATAAACTGCTAATTTTTCAGTCAAAGGTACAGAAAATGTAATCTGTGACAACTTGAGTTCGCTTTGCCCGAACACCCTTGTGAAAGACATGAATCCATCTCTTAATCCACATCAATGGTTAAATAGCAAAGCAGACTGGACTCTTCGGCCATGATTGCTGACTAATCAAGGATGATTTGGGGTGAGTCAACAAATAATAATAATAAAGTCAACAATGCGTTGCAGATTGTGAAAAGCACGATGTGAGAAGCAGAAAGCCCTGGTCCTCCGCTGCGCCTAGGGTTGTTTCAAGCCACCCTAACTATACTTTGACGTAGGACCCACACAGTCAGCGACGAGAGGGAGATAGGCTTGCAACGAGATCGACGCTCTGTCACTATAATCCAAGTCAAGCGTACGTCATGACTTCAGACTCTGCAGTGTTTCGCAATGACTGCATCACTTGGAACTGAATGCATTCTTGTTTCGATCACAAAAGGCAAATATGATCACGTGACCTTCTTCCAGAAATTCCTCCAATCACTTCATAGGCTTCAAGGGCTTCAAGTGTTTCCCTTTTGAAACTGCAAATCATTCCCAACCCTGCTGCCACCTAACCATGATCCATTTTCCAGTTTTTTGCTGTACTTATTTCCACATTAAACATGGATATTATATTCAATAGAAACTGTTCAGTGACCGACGTCTCTTTGAAGCATTCTGTGTTGGGGGTGATCAATTCAAAAATTGGAATACGGAGTGAAAAATAAATACCTTAATGTCAGCTTTAATTCGGCGATAAAATTTTCAAAAAAACAAAACAACAAACCAAAACAAGCTGAATGCTGCTGGACACAAACTGAGAGACCAATTAAGCGTAAAGTCACATTGCAAATTTAACCCCCACTACAAACTTATTCAAAGGAGAAGGGAAAAAAATCTTTTTTACATGATAAACAGAAACTGTTTGAAATTCAAGACCCCATAGCCCCTCTGGTACAACCTGTATGTATGATATATACATAGCCAATCAGACAAACTTGAAAATCAGAATCCGACAGTTTTGTTGACAGTTTTGGTTGACCGTTTCCTATCAGTAACGAAAATACATTTGATATCCAGCTATGATATTTCCAAACATACCGAACCATCCCAACTTTTCCAGAAATATTTCTTATATGGAACTAATACAGTATACACGCAAAATCAATTGAGTAAACTAGAAGACATTTCTAAGACTTCCCTCGTCATCATCATCATCAGTCTTTTAACATCCGTCGTTCGACATAGACCTTCCCCAGGATCCGCCACAATTCTCTAACATGAGCGTCGCGGAGCCAGTATTTCCTGAATCTGTCCAGTTCATCTCTTCATCTTTTGTTCTGTCGGCCTCCGTTTCTTATGTGATCTCTGGGGATCCATGTTGTGAGATGGGATGTCCATCGGTTGTCTTTCATTCTTGCAACATGGCCTGCCCATTGCCATTTTAGTTTTTTAATGGTTTCTATGATGTCACAGACACCCGTTTTCTTTCTTATATACTGTGCTGTCTTGTGATCTCTCCATGTAAGGTTGAGCATGATTCTCTCATGTGCATGTTGCATACTTCTCAGTTTGTAGGTCTGATTCTCAGTTAGGCTCCATGTTTCAGCTCAATAAGTGACTATCGGGAGAATGCATCGGTTGTATACTCTTCTTTTTAGGATTATTGGGATAATCTGGTTCTTGAAAGTTGAGCTTGCTCTGCCAAAGGCGTGCCATCCCAAAGTGATTCTTCGCTTGATTTCCTCCTCTTTTGAGGATCTAATGGAGATTCGTTGTCCTAGGTAGATGTAGTGGTCTACCTTACCAAGTTTTGCATCTTTTGCAAGTTGAGTCCTAGCAATACGTAAAATGTGTGTTGAATGTTTCCTATTGAGTACTGATTCGCAAAGATCAATTAACTATAAAGTGAGATCTATTTTCATTAGATGCACAACGCTTAGAGCCTTGTGCCGGACTAAGCTGAGTTTCATAAATATTAAACCAACTTTGTTTCGCTGCAGAGCCATATTTATTCATTTATCTCGATAAACTTTACTTCTGTAGTGTGTTTGATCCTCACTAGGTGCGCCAGACGTTTGGCCCTGTGCCAAACTACTATATATTTTAATATGAGTTGGCTATGATTACAAGATGAATTGAGCATAACTTTCAAGAAAATAAACCATCGAATATAAGCCGAATTCGTTTTTTTTTTCAACGTGATGTTGTCATGAGAAATAGCGCCTCCTATGAATACACTGTTTATGGCCTTTAGGGTCACCTATCATTGAAACATTATTACTTCTTCCATATTCAACATATCGATCAATGTTTTGGGGTTGTTAAAATGAAATTCTCATCAGTGATGTCAAATCCAATTGAAAAACGATTTTAAAAAGATATTACTCAATACACACGGTATACTACCTACGTAGCATTTCATTCAAAACCATAGTAATCAACTGAGTTAGAACAATAGGAATTATCGTTTGCTTATAGGCATTGTGTTTATCGACGTTGTATTCATAGAGACAAAAGTATTGGCTATTTTAGACAGATCTGAGTATAAGTCGAGTTGCTGATTTGGGGTCAATAATTACCTTCTACCTTAGAGGCATGTACGTATTACAGTATTCAGGCCAGAAATGAACCTTACGAATACATTCCAGGTTCGAAAAGTCAGTAACTTTGTTCATATTTAGATCGAAAAGTAGATATGGTGGTGTTATCGGGATGTCCATACCTCTCCCTTATATCATTCAAGTTTTGACTTCGTAAGAGTCTCACTAGAAGTTAATCTAACGGTTTGGGAGATTCTCCGTTGTGAACGAAACCTTATAACAAAGCCCAATAATTCAACAGTTTAAGCACACGAAAAAATATACTTGTTGCTTACCCGTTCCCGGAATTACATACTCACATTTGAATCTTCTTGTACGAAATCATCATGTTGCCATATTGGCGCGCAATGAAGAAAGCAATCAGACATTCACACTTGGTTAGCTTTTACGTTTACTTGTGCTACACCAAACCATTTGTGTAGCGATTTCGTGTTTCTTTTTAAAATGAAGTATTTTTTTTAAAGAAATAATTCAATTCCCTTTCCCCCCATTATGTTACGTAAGCGTAAAGCAATATCGTTACAAAACTAAAGATTCTAAAAAGAGTAGGAGTTTAAAGAAAAGTGTTGTTGTGGAATCAGTTGGACTTGCACCGTCAACTTTTAAAGCCATGATGAATCAATCTGACTGAAATTACAAGTTGCTACGCAAAATGCAACAGAGTGTAACGCTTGTAAAACTAACGTGCACACACTGTGAAAACATTGGAAATATGTTGAAAATGTTAGGTAGTATATTCTTTTGAAGTTTCTGATAGAGAAATAAACAAAAGTCGAACATATCAATTTCTTTGATCGAGATACCGGTGTATATCTTACGCTGAATCGACAAAATTACCAAATACGCGAAATTTAGATTCTTGTAAAAAAAATAAATACGTAATTTCAATTTTACCGAAGGTTTAAATAATCAAAAAAGGTAATAAAACAACCATTTTTAAGATCAAAAGTTTAAGTAATCAAAGAGAAATCAAACTTTGTTTTTACAAAAATAAGTAAATGAAATAAATGAATGTGCTTGCCATGATGTAATGATTAAGAAGATCGTCTCACGTATTCATTCGCTAAAGTAGTGATTCAATCCTCACCGGGTGACCAAAATGTGGTCTTATGCCTGACTAAACGATGCATAGTAAGTAATTAAAAAAAGACACACCGAATTATCTATATACCATAGTTTGCATAACATAAGACCTACGTGGCTTTTTCAAAATCTGAGCCTCAATATCACCCATGGTCCTATTGGCCTCAGTAATTACATAAGTAAACTAACAAATTGTGATAACTACATATCTATGTAAGGGGATTCGTGACTGGATTTATGCTTTGTAATCAGCGAAACTTGATTGGTGATTGAACCTTACCCACTTCCAGTTACAGCTTGTAGCCGTGACCTGAACCCTCCAGACAACCGTGATTGTGCTAACCTCTAATATGTCTTACCAGCAAACCTTATCTATCTCATACTTCCGTTTTGAGTTTGGTCTCATGGTCCATCTGTTGTCTTTTCTCTTTGATAAAGGCACACATACACACATATACATATATATACACACACAGAAACGTTACATACTGAAAAATATAGATCCAGATGTGTGTAAGTTTGAATATATGTGTGTTTCCGTTTTGATGCTTAAATATTAGCCGAGCTTCGTCAAGTCTGACATAATAATCAAATAAATAGAGCAATACTTAGCTTAGTACATATACTGGGCGCCAATAGTAGAGTAATGGATTGGAAGCAAATACAATTCAACATTCACTCAATACCTCGCTATATGAGACCAGTGCTGCTGCTACCTCCGTAATCATTGCAAGTCTCAGGTCTGGTCGAGACTAGGACTTTATTCCTGTAAGTTTTCCATGACCAACTTCTTTGAAATCCACTGAAGGGATATCTACCCCAATTACACAGCTAACATGTGCTCAATTAACTGCTTAAAGAAAAAAAAATACTCTTTGCTCATAACAGGAATCGAAACCGGGACTTCTGCGTGTGAGCCATTTCATTATCTGAGCGGACATGTTGAATTGTGCCTAGCAAAAATTGACACAGACGTCTAGAAATATGTATACATACTCATTCACAAATCCATTCCCAATCAACAGAGGCTGATGGTATCGTGAGGTATGGCTGGAGCGTCCTGAGTAAGTGGTAATGATGATTCAGCCCCCAAATAATGTAGGCTTTATTGAATTTGCTGTTGTTGCTTTTGCAGTAATAGTCGTATGAATAAATATAGGATGCATCAATAA
This sequence comes from Thysanoteuthis rhombus, assembly GCA_963457665.1. Lineage (NCBI taxonomy): Eukaryota > Metazoa > Mollusca > Cephalopoda > Oegopsida > Thysanoteuthidae > Thysanoteuthis > Thysanoteuthis major. Next base: position 21,437,623 of record OY735236.1, on the reverse strand, counting down.
GTCAGTAGCCTGGTACATTTATTAGTTGAATTTTGATCTGGAATCTGGAGCGTGGAAAATAAATTCTAAGGTAAGTGAATTAAATGTCAAATTATCTGGTCTGATATGCTGGTAAAAAATCAACTGGAAGAAATTTTTTTGTGTAATTAATATCCTTAAATCTAATATCATAAGGTGATGAGCATTCAGTCCGAGATTAAAAATGATTCAACGGATTTAATATCCACATAGGCGAACTCACAATAGATGTGACACGAAAAACAAGTCACGTTTGTTATCCTTATTGATCCCTCATCGTCAAATACGTTTTTTTTAATAACTTACGTAAGTGAGCCCTGTTTGGAAAAAAAAAAACAAAAAAAAAACAAAATATGATATATAGTACAAAATAATATCCATGTACAATACATGTACAATACATTATGATAATACCCTATATGAAATAACGAATTATGAAATAAGCTATGTATTAAAACCATAACCGAAGGGGAGATGGTATTTAATCAACACCACTGGGCAGTTATGTCAATATAACTGCTGGTTTTCGAATTCCCGACACGGTTGCATAATGAACCACTGGTGATCCCATCAAAAAAAATTTACACAAAATACAAAAAAAATATTCCATGTACAATATCAAACAAATTGAAGAAAATTATATAATTTACATTAACAGAAAACAAGCTTTCTAGACTAAATGATATGTGCAACGGTACATAGAATCGGCTATCCTATCGACTGCAGGTTTGATATCTGCAGTAACCTCATTTTTTATTGTTTATTCTATTCTTATTCACTGTGTAATAATGGGAGATCATTTCAAATAAAGTTTAGATATAATATAACGCAATTTTTAATCATTCTGTCGGATTATACATCCATTTATTGATGACATAATTGCCACATTGAAATGTATAGACTGTGAATAAGCAAAGTGAGGATTCGGGGTTTGAAACAAATATATATATATATATATATATATATATATATATATATATATAAAGAGAGAGAGAGAGGGAGAAAGAGAGAGAGAGATGACAACATTGGTACCCATGGGACTGTAAACACAGTAGGAAAATACCAGACCTGAGACGGAGGGAGGGGAAAAAGCTTTATAGATAAGTGGTCGTCGTGGAAATAGCCTTGTGGACTTTTAATCTGATAATGATGGTGATGTATTTGGTTTTATCCAAATCTAAGCATGTATACATATCTATCTATCTATCTATCTATCTGTCTGTCTCTATATATAAATATATATATATGTGTGTGTGTGTGTGTATGTTGTCTCTCTGTGTATGTATTATAAAGAAATCGATACATAATCCGACGGAATATATATATATATATATATATATATATATATATATATATATATATATATATATATATATATATATATATATTCATGCATATTCGATATAAACACACTATTCTTTGTGTCTTTCCCTTGTCATCTATCACAAACATACACATGCACAAAAGCGTCCACAAGCTCAACCAACACACACACACACACACACACACACACACACACACACACACGTATATATATATATATATATATATATATATATATATATACATATATATATATATCAATGGCCAAACTATTCTATTTTTCGCCCCATCGGGGAAAACGGTACTTTTCGATTTTCTTTTTTTGTTTTTGTTTTCGAAGTTTTGCTCTTCCTGATACCATTATTGTCCATATTCTCTTTCTTTACAGACATTTTAGATTTGGTTATATATATATATATATATATATATATATATATATATATATATATAATCCCAATGCCATTTTTGCCTTTCTTTGGCTCTTTTTGCCGACATTTTACATATGTACATATATGTGCACGCATACGCATATACATACACACAATACACACACACACACAAACACACACACACACACACACACACATATATATATATATATATATATATATATTCCTTATGCCTTTTTTTGCCTTTGTCCTCCTGGCCTTTCTTTTACAGACATTTTAGATTTACTAATATATATATATATATATATATATATATATATATATTCTTTTTTTCATTTTTCTTGTTTTTAATCTCTTTCTTACTTACTTTTCTCTTATATCTTCTGTCTTGTTCATTTACAATGGAAGTGGGACTCCTGCTTTCAAACAGTGGCCAGTAAAAACGTTGCACGGAATATGAAATCGTACAACCTTGGGCAGTATTGGAGGCCCCTGACGTGACACTGTCTCCACCCTATTCATCTGCACACGTGACCTTGGCTAATCGAGAAGCCCTGACGTCACACAAGAGAATTCCTTCTTTCAGGCCGGCTTCAAGACATTTTTCTTGCTCTTTTTATTTATCAATCAATTTCTTCCAGTATTTTTTTCACTCGAATTTTTTTTTCCTATTTTTCCTCTGTACGTCATTTACCAGTTCACTTGGATATAGTAATGGTTTGCACGTCTGCTTAACACGCAGAAGGTCCCCGGTTCGATTCCTTCCGTATAAGCAGTGAAGGTGGAAAACCTTTTATCAGGATAAATATTCATATGGATTTAGCAACTAATTGAAGATACTCTTAGCTGTAAGAGTAGATGGGAGATACCTGGTCGGTGCTCTTGATGTTGCCAAGGAGGTTATCATAAAGAAAAAAACTTTCAGAATAAAGTCCTAGTCTCGTCCAGACTTGGAACTAGCAAGCAGCAAATATTTTCCATTTGCTTGTGAGGGTCACGGCTTTCTTTAAAACAAATTGTCTTCTTTATCAAACATATTTGCTTCAGATTTCCAGTTTGGCTCTTTGACCTCTCCTTGACTTTTTCACTTGGTTGTTGGTCTCAATGGAAATGATTATATACACAAATAAAGAAATTTATTTCTTACGTAGAATAGAGATTCTAAAATCAACTTCACCTCAATATTATTTTAGATTATCTCTGACCCACATTATAAAAAAATCTTTAATTGCATATAGTTTATAATACATTTTTCAAATTTATAATTACACAATTCTTCATCCATATGCACCAAACTTTCAAAATATTCCACACCCTATTTTAAAAATGTATTTGAAATGTTGAAAATATTGTTTTTAGTTTGTTTTCTTTTCTTTTGGAGAAGAAAGAGGGCAAATATTGTCAAAAAAGACAACTGGTTTTTGATAATGAGAATGTCAATTTGAGCAGTTTGGAAGTCGATATTTACATTTTATCAGCCAGAAAAAGCTGATTCCATGTCGATGACTAATTCAGTTTGTCTTCAACGAATGCAAAGAATGACTTTAAATAAGGTATCCCCCCTTGAAACGATGAAAGGTTTAGTTTCATGAATACTTGAGGAAAAAAATCTCAATTTTCTGCGAAAAATACCCTATTTAGCAGTTGGGGTTAAAATCTTAGTATAGGGCAAAGACTACAAGACTTTTTCATCAGAATTGAGAACAGGTTGCTAAGGAAAGGATCCGTCCATGGAAAACTGATCGTACAGTAAAACTGTGTAAGGTGAAACATAATTTCCCTTTGACTTCCATTATGAACTGGAGATGAGTTCCAGGTGATTTTTTTTCGATCCGCATACAATGCTGTACATTGAATGATTTATGATATGAAAGAAGTCCCTGTGATACGGATACTTCGTACTTACGAACAAACTGCTATAAGGCAGAATTGCCAAAGTGGCCATTTCTAGCTGGATATGGCTGTTTTCTTTTTCAATTTAGCCAATACGAAATCTACGATAGTCGATTAAACGTAAGCTTTATAAAAATGAAGGTTCAATTTTCATTATAATTTGTTGCTGAATCTTGCATACAGTTAATTATATAATTGTGCTTTCGTTAAGTATTTATACCTATATAACACCTTTGGTTATTAAATTAGCTGGATATTGAAATATTCAGCCGCTTTATTGTCATTTTGGAGACAGTTCCTTCTATAGAGAGCGAATACTTGGCTACATGGAAAACGTATTCGTTAAAGTTGCGTCGTTAGCGTGTTATGAATAAGTTTTAATTGTTTGTGAATTTGCTGCATCCTTCCACAAATGCTATTTCTGTTGACAATTTTTTTTCTATTGAAATGAAATAGATTTTTGTTTACATTCGTATGTCCAATTTCTTTACGATTTCTTGATAGATACACTTACTTTTTTGGCCTGTATCCTTTGTTTCTTTCTTTCTTCTTGTCCTTCATTATTCCCTTTCCATTCCTTTTTTCTCTTTACCTTCCAAACACACGTTTTTCCAACTCATGGCGTAACTCATGTGGGTCGATTTTAATTTACCCTGCTTACAAGGATTACTAAACTAACCTATGCAAATGAAACTGGGTCTCCAATGGGAGTTGTCTCTTGAGAGACGGGACCTTTCGCCTTTCACCATTGCCAACGAAGTTTGAAGAGGTTTGCGTTTTTACTTGTACCCCCCTCTCTGACTATCCGTTTGTCTTTCATTTTGTTTGTCTACGCAATGCATGGAAATTTCCTCAAGATTTTCATGCAATTCATTTTTTAAAAATATCTAAATACTATTTTACGAAGTTCTTTTCCAGAAGCAATTTTAAAGACCTTTTTTTTAATTTACAAAACTTATAAACTGAGTCATTTAAGCTTCAGTCAGAGTGGAGTTTACCCTAAAGCAGTTAGTCTTGATTTTTTTTTCAGATACGTCCACGAGATGGGACGACATGAAACTCCTCGGTCGGTGTGTCGATTGGTCCCTAATGGTAAATATCAATTTTCTCAGCCGTATCACGTTGGATTGATATGAAATTTGGTACAGACCTTTGGTGGGAAATCCTCATTTCCCTTTTTCCTCTCTTTCACCCCCTTGCCACTTCTATCACGGATGGTGGACACATTGATGAATTGATGTTTCTTATATATGGAATATGTCTTGAAACGTCAATGTTTAATGTTCACAGCGAATCAAACGGGATTGGTCGAGTTGCAAATAAACCAGAATTTCTGAATCCTATAAGAGAAGAAGCCAACTGCCCAAAGCATACACAGCCCCTTAAAACAAAAGAAGAAAAAAGGAACGAAAATGCACACGACTCTCTGTTCGCCAACTGTTTTTGAGTAAACAGAATTCTCTATTAATTTTCCATTGGAATATTTGTATCAGCAGACCTGGATGAATTGCAGGGAGGAGATGTGCAAAGATACCTTGAATTCCCCAAACCCCAAACTGTTGAGAAAAACTATATATATATATATATATATATATATATATACATACATACATACATATATATATATATATATATATATATATATATATATATATATATATATATATATATATGCATCCTCCTGAATTTTTGAACGGTTTTTGGTTTCTCAATAACAGCCCTAGGTATTACCTGGAATTTAACTAAACAAATTTACTATTAAAAGTAACTATTAAGATAACATTTACACAGAATATATTATATTTACCGTACATCATTTATCAGGTTTATTTTAAAGAGAGAAGAAGTCTACACGATCCTGTCTTTGCAGAGAGGACATAGTCCGTTAATGTTCAATATTTACAGCAAATGAAGGCGAATGGTTGGCGGGTTTGGTAGATAAACTAGAATGTTTCAAACCTGTAAGAGGACAAGTCTACTGCCCACAACATAAATAGCACCTTAAAACTAAAAAAAAAGGGGCGCGCACACGACTGTCCTCGCTGTTCCTGTGTCTTAGAGCAAACAGCAATCTTTTTTTCCATCGAAATATTTGGATCATTTGACACTATCATTTCACAATTACTTCCTTGTTTATCTCGACCGCCGCGTACGTAATGTTTGTCTTTTCTCAATTGATCAGGTCTTCTTGGATTCCGTTTTGTAATTACCTGAAAATAGTTTTACTGTTTGATCAACGTCCACGGGAGAGAGAGCTAAGTAGTTAACCAACTGAAGTTGTAGTCATAAAGAACGAAGGTTCAATTTTTAAAAAACGTATGAAATGGAACTAGAAAGCACTCAGAGATAGCATATATCTGCCAATACCATTTCAACTAAAAACTGAATAGAAATCAGTTCATATAATATACAATGCTGGGGAGGTAACCGTGAAAGTTTCAATTTTTCTATATGTTTTCTAACTCTTGTCTTGATGTATGAAAAACTATTTCTCAATCGGAAAATATTCCTGGATCCACCACAAACTCATTCAATTGTCTCTCAGTCCATTGTTTACCCTAATATACAATGTCATTGAAATTCATTGAGAACTTGGGATACAAACAAACAAATAAGAGTGACTACGAGATGGGTGAAAAGAAACTCTGTTGCATATTTGTAATTAATTTCTAATTTGGTGGTCAGTTTTTGTCGAATTAGCCTTTAGCCGCTAGACCATACAATGGTAGAATTTTTACGCTACGTTACAATATAATGTAAGCACCTGGGTTATCCATCGATTTCTGATATGGCCTCAACAGACCTCTGCAAGGAGTCTGGCGGTATGTTGACATTGACATCTTGTATGCGCTCCTCCAGTTGATCCAGAGTTTGTAGTATGGTGTGGTACATCTCTCTCTCTCTCTCTCTCTCTCTGTGCCAAATCACATAGCATAATGTCAGGGCTTCGTGCCAGGCGCTCATTCTATTGGGGAGTAATCAATGATTGTAATATAATTTGTTTCGAGTCATTTTATATCCACAGACGTAATACTTCTGCGTTTATTGTCATCTTTTTTCTCTTTATTATTATCTTCTTTAATGGATTCTTTAATTGCTTTTTCAATTGATTCTAATTAAAAGCAATCACAATTAAAACTAACTTCAAAATCTCGTATAAAATAGGTAGCAACATCCTAAATATGTATAATAATCATCATCATCAGTCTTTTAACGTTCGTCGTTGGATATAGACCTTTCCCAGGATCTGCCACATTTCTCTATAATGGCAGACGCTGAGCCAGTATTTTCTGAATTGGTCTAGTTCATCTCTCCATTTTGTATTTTGTCGGCCTCGGTTTCGCATATGGTCCCAGGAGATCCATGTAGTGAGTCATGATGTCCATATATATATATGTGTATATGATTATAAATTGATTATTTCTATTTGAAACTCCTTTTGAACCGACATCCTCTTTTTACAGGTGAATATGCCTGTTGGTAAATCGGAGGCCCGAATTACTAAAAATCACATCTTGCTCATTCGCTATCCATAGCTGCTTTGTAATCACTAGATAATCTGACAGTTTCACCCAGATTGTAAGAGTGACATAGCGTTAAAACAGCTTCCTGTTGGCTGCATTTTTTATCAGTTCAAATAAAAGTAGATTCATAATTATTCTGTTGGATTATATCATATCCAAATATATATATATATATATATATATATATATATATATATATATGTGTGTACATTAATCAACTTCGAGTTATAACGTTCATTAACAATTAAAATAAAATTACAAATTATAACGAACGAAAGCAAAAAATGTCAACTATTGTTCTAAATTGAGAACTGAAATGAACACAACTCTGCACATTCAAAACTAGCCTCCGAAATAAGTGACGGTCAAAAGTACTCTGGAAATTAGAATATACACACACCATGAATTTTAGAAGATGCATTTGCCTGCTTTTAACAAGCTGCAAATATGGAGAAACAAAGAGAACCGTCATAAAATTGTCATTTCACTCAAATATATGTATGTGTGTGTCAGATGGTATTTTACATTCAAGTATTAGCATTTCTTTATTTCGTTGTTGGTGTCCTTTTATTAAATGATTCATTACGCATGATTGCACATTCTGATTTGGCCCTCAAATCCCGTGTGCTTGTTTTACGATGGCCAAAAGACTGAGAAAAAGGGGAAGAGAAAAGCTTAATGATATGAAAAAATGACAGAAAACGAAAGAATCACAAACTTCATTCACCGAACATTGGAATGCCTTGCAGAAAATAAACCTGAAGTAAACACAATTAGATAAGAGAAGTCATTGAGAAGCGTCCAGCAGAGTTTCGTTAACAAATGTCAAAGCAAAAAGAAACAGGTATGGTTAGTCACTCAGTAGAAACCGTCAATGACCATAGTCTTTTGGCAGCACAAAGTGCTGGGGGTGATCAATTAAAAAATTGGAAAATGATAAATGAATAAGTTACTTCTCTCGCCTTAGTTGGTCGGTGATCACTAAAAAAGTATGAATAAATACAGGTGAGCACGAACAAAGGGATTTACTTAGCATAAACTTTCATTGCAAATTGAACCCCCTCTAGAAGAGTATTTAGAGAAATACTTTGAAAAGAAAAACGAAATCTCCATTGCACTCGTTTAGTTGGTGCTGTCTGATACATAGATACAAAGTCAACCAGCTGAACCAACCTGAAAACTGAAGAAACATATGCTGAAAATAGTGATGCCAATTTTGGTTGACGGTTTCTATTAGATAATAAACCAAGGAAAGTAAAAAAGAGACTCTTTTATTAAATCGATTCCAGGTCCTGGGGAATGGTGAAAGCTTGTCTGATTAAGCGTGTAATTCGCCCTAATACACAGCTAGCGATCCGTTATCCGTCGAGGAAATACCCATTGACCACACCTGTCCATTTAGCGAAACCAGTGCTTATTCGGAATGATGGATACCATAAGTGAGTCGGTTCTTAACGAACGTGAACCGGCTGACTTAGTTAGTTACAATTATGTCTCCGTGATGGTTGGATGGGGAGAAAGAATTTAGCTGATAATCTCCATAAGGCATGTGCCAATAATGTGTGGTGCTAGATGTGGACCTTAATGAGACGGCAACAATGGGACCAAGTGCTCAGGCGCACTTGTCCCTTCTTCCCGCCTTTCGCAACCACATGACGCATCACGTGTCGACCATTTCAGACTCCTAAATCAAACTTCCCTTCTTCATCAACCAATCACCGGCTCGTAAAATGTCCAAATTCGAACGGGATTTGCGACTATAAAAACGAGAGGAAATGCTCTGGAGCGAACAGCAGTTTAAATAATACTCGGCCGAACAGAATTGTCTGCGATTTTGCAAGAGATCTTAGGCAATGGAGAATGAAAGAAATGAAAGATTTTGCGCGGAAATTTGGAAGACAGAGTAACGAAACATAATTGTCCAGGGACGCCAATGACAGAGACGCATTTGGCCGGGGCATTGTTGTCCCAGGATGCAATTGTCCTGTCTTCACACACACAAAGATACACACACACACACACACACACACACACATATATATATATATATATATATATATATATATATTTATGATTAGGAAATGGATATATGGTCCGACAGAATTATCATAAATTGCGTTATATTATTATTTGAAATGATCTCCTGTTATTACACATAGACAACCTAAATATAATGAACAATCAAAGAAAATGGGGCTGCTGCAGGTATCGAACCTGTGACCGATAGGTTTGCCGCTTCAAAATACCGCTGTTCTTACCTAATAGAACACAATATATATATATGTGTGTGTGTGTGTGTGTGTGTGTGTGTGTGTGCACTATCTTCTTGCATCTCTGAAGACGTCATTTTTACTTATGATGATCTCAGTACATTATTATTTATTCGTGTATTCATATCCAATTATGCAATTGTAAATGTCCACCTTTATTAGATACCTGAGTCAAATAATTGTGCATATATACTTTTATAAAACAATTCATCATTTTTCTCTGATTTATACAGCCAACTGATTCATCGTCATTATCATTGACCTTTTAGCGTCCGTCATTCAACGCAGATCTTCCCTAATATTTAGACCTCTCCATCATGGGCGTCGCAAAGCTGATACTTCCTGAAACTGTCTAGTTCTTCATAATGTTTCCCAGACTGTATGATCCCAGGGAATCAATGTTGTGGTTTGCGGTATCAAGTGGGTGTTTAATATTCTTGCAACATGATCAGCCCATTGCCATTTGAGTTTTCTGATAGATTCCTTATCCCTGACACTGTTTTTTTCTTTAATATATTGAGCTGTCTTGTGATGTCTTCATGTGATGTTGAACATGATTCTCTCATGTGCACATTTGTATGGTTCTCAGTTTGAGGGTCAATCTTTTCGTTAGGTTCTATGTGTCAGCTCCATAGGTGACTGTCGGAAGGATGCACTGATTGTATGCCATTCTCTTTGGGAATGATCACATTTTTTGTTTCCAAAGGTTGAGCTTGCTCTACCGAAAGTTTACCATTTTTGAGTGATTCTTTACCTGGAGTAATCGTCAGTAAATAAAGCTTTCAAAATATGTCAAATAATAGTGTGTTGGGGCATGTCCATGGATATCTATATATCAATATATGAGTGAACATTTCTGTGTGTGTTTGCGCTGTTAAACACAACTGAACGATTACGAAGACGCAATTATTCCCACTTTCCCGATAGGAGCAGTTGTCCTTTTCAACTTATGAGAAATCTAATATACTCAAACTTTTCTTTTCTTCCACATCCAAACACAATTGAATCCCAACAACCTATGATAATATTCATAAACTTGCTGATACAAATCAATGATATCCTCATTGCAATAGACTTCATGCATGCACTTTTATCACAATTTACGTGTAGGCACGCTCAGATATCTTCGATCGGGAAAAAACACAGAAAATCACATGAACGATTGCCCTTTCAAATATTAAGGGCTGTATACGAAATCTGTCCATAAAAGAACCAAACATCTTTTAAATATACTGAGAATAGGTTGCACTGACTTAATGTAACGTGGCCGCCAATGAGAAGGGACCTCACTGTACATCAATGAAAAGACACTGTCCCGTTTGGTTGCTCAGTCGGTAATGAGACACCATTAAGTACTGTGTGACCATATTCACAAACCCTAGCATCCATATCATGTGCTGGGTATTTTAGCAGGAACTCAAACCATCTTAGTCTGATAGCCCCGTACAGTTCAGATTTAGCTCCAAGCTAATCTGACAGACTTTGGACGAGATTAAATGGAATGCAACGGCAAATGTTGAACCGTAATGATTCAAAGATTTCATGTATTACAAGTGGATTAATTAAATGTTTGCTGGAACAAAGTGAAAATTTTCTATTTTGAAAATGCAAATATATAACGAATGGAGAAAAACAAAATCGACACAAAGACATTATAAAAAGCCGATCACACGTACCACAATTGTATGATCCGAATTGGTTTTGGGGAAGTTAGTCGCTAAGTTAGATAACCCTTGCCATTATATTCTAGTTTTGAAATTTGATTGTCTTTCTCTGAGACTGGTTGCCTCCGAAAATAGTAAATATGCTTTACTACTTAACCATCAGCTAGGGGGAGAAAGATGAATCTATGCCTTTACAAAGGCCATTAGTGCAAAGTGAAGGTGAACCATCTCAGTTGGATTTTGAACTCAGCTCATCAATTCGATCGTCCGCTCCGATAACCGTCACGCCACGCGAGATGGGATAAAGTTGATGGCATATCTTGTATCTGATTTGCCGATTACGCTTGTCGCAAGTTCGCAGAAACATAATGTAAAGGGCATGTATCTTTTAGTTTATAATATGCAACATACACCATGTGTGTATATATATATATATATATATATATATATATATATATATATATATATATATATATATATATATATATATATGTGTGTGTGTGTGTTTGATTGAAATGACAATTCAGAAGGCAAATGAGATTCCTTACTTTGCTTGACGTTTCGCCAGTTAATCATGGTTTCTTAAAAAAAATTTTAAAAATGATGGCGATATGAAAAAGTGTCTGATATATATCTCGTATATCTATCATTTTTTTCTGGGGGAGTGATGATGAAAACGTCAAAATAAACTAAGAAATCGCATTTGTACCAAGAAGGACTTCTGAATTGTCATCTCACTCTAATATAGTCGGTTAAATCATAATCAATATCAATATACTGGCTATATATATTTATATGAATGAATTATACTATTTAGAACTATTTGGGCCTTTGCCTTTCTGTTGGGCTGTTAAGCTCAAAGTTAAGAGCAAAGCTACGTTGAAGCAGCTACTTAATCGATTGCAGGTTCGATTCCCACAGCATGGCGTGTGTCTGTATGTATGTACGTATATTCCAAGTAATTTCTCAGTTCGTTTTGTTAAATTCCATGTTTTGCACCCATACGGGCATAGGATGATAAACACGAATAGATAGAAAAGAATTTTCGTGAATCCATGGGCAAAACAGGGTGAAACATTTTATTCAATTTATTAAACGACAAACAATGGGAATGGGCTGGACACCGAGCAAGGAGAAATGACAACAGATTGAGCAAAAGTTTTATCGATTAGTGTATGTGTGACAGTAGGCGCAGTAAAAAAAATATCAAACAGTAGATATAGGGATGAGATAGAAAGGTTTACTGCTGAGATATTGCAATGGTCAGCGCAATCGCAGTCGTAATGGTAGGAGATGGGAAAGGCTTTTGTATAGCATTGGACTTATAACGGCTGATGATCTATACATATTATGTATGTGTGTGCATACGTACGCGTGTGTATGTGTGTGTGTTTATATTGTTTTTCCATGTGTCATCGTGCAGACATTCACCGGTTAAATATCCTCCTAATCTGTTTGGTTGAGCGTGAAGGCGTTGCATTTGATTTTAGTCATTTGCTGTCTGAATGTCCTTAACTCTAACCTAATCTATCAAAGCCTTCACCGCTGCTCATGAAGGGCAGAGTTCGGTGCCAATTGCCTTTATTGAAATAAAGAACTCTTCAGAACTCTTTATTGCCGCTTAATGAAGACAACCGCGCTGACTAATGTTGCATCAAGCGGTCTATTCTACAACACACTTAAAGGTACGAAAGAGACGAATCTATGAGACATATAAAGTCATAGTCCAGCCTTTTTGGAATGCACTCATTGCACATGAAAAGTATTTTGTCAAACCCCAACTGAGTTGACGTTATTCTCCTAACTTAGCAACTATGATGAGTTCAGACTTCTGGTTAAGACTAAAAAGTGAAAAGTTTGAATCGATCGATTGAGAGAGAAGGGAGAAAAGGAAAAAGAAAGATAGGGAAAGAAAAGAAAGAGAAAAATGAATGAAGAGAGAAAGTAAATATAGGAATCGATGGACGATAGATTTTGACTTAAGGCAGTTTTGTTAAAGAGCTTTATCCTACTCGTTACGTACCTGAGCGTTTGTTTGATAAGACACCTTATGAATAGCATGGAGTTGTTAAATATGAAATATCATGCGTTTTTTTTTATGGTAGTAAGATGAACGAATAAAGATGAAAAATAACTAATGAATATTTAATCTAAAATGACTCATTTGGAGCAATGACCTTTTTTAACAATCCTCTAATGATATCATGCAATTTTAACACAAAATGATGAGGTTTCATCATCATGATCATGATCATCATCATCTGTCTTTCAACGTCTGTCGTTGCACATAGACTTTCCCCAGGATTCGCCACACTTGTCTCTTATGGGCGTTGCAGGGCCCAGAAATTCAGTGAAAAGATGAATCATGGTTTCCCTGTTACTGAATCTTTTATTACTATTAAGGATATGGAGTTCAAATTATCTAAAAGGATGATAATCTGTCCTAGAAGTGTTCAGTGAATGCAGCTGACGCTTCAAGACTTAATCATGCAACGTCAACGTAAGAGAATCATGGCCAACCTCACAAGGAGAGCTCATAAGACAACTCAATATATTGAAGAAAAGATGAGGGTCTGAAATATCATAAAAACCATCAGAAAATCAAATGACAACCACTGGACGTCCTGACTCACATCGTGGCTGACAGAAAGTAAGATGCAAGTACATCATAAATCTTTCATTGTTAGTATCATTTTCTAGTAGGGTGGAGCCTGTTCCAAAGGCGTATGTTTAGAAAGGACCGGTGTCGGTGTGTGGAACAGCTTATTATAATTGTCATGAAAAATGATTAACCGTCCTTCATACAAAACTACAGCTTCTCACTATTTTAGTTCCTTCATCTACCAATTTAGATATTTTATATCTAAATTTGGATAATTCAGATGTAACCAATTTTGATTTTTATGTCTAAATTTAGATAATTCGAAATGTTTTGATTATTTTTCATTAGTTCTTTCGAGAACCGAAGATCAAAAAAACTTCACTTCCGACGAGTTAATTGTTATAACTGACAAATATCAACATCATAAAAAGTCCAGTTGTTGAGTAATCGCGTTACGTACACATAGATAGAAATGTCTCACAATATAGTTGGATGATGTGAAAAAACATTTCATGTATAACAACCCGATACGAATGTATATGTGCTTTTGTGTGTATCAGTGTGTGTCTCATATGACTTTCCTCTTACCTGGGAAAGTTACGTAATTCGCACCAATGAAAAGGTCCATTATAACCGAAGATTTTGAACATTGATCATCAAGGATTCCTTACTTTTAAAACTGGCGCTCTACCATATTCCCATCCCCTGACTCTTCTTTCAAACTGGCCTTGCGTTATAATGGGTAAAAATTATAAATTAGTATCCAAAGAGTATTTATTCATGGACGAAATTGTGGCCAGCGAAAAGAAAGATGTTATGATCTTGCTCGAAGGCGAATAAACTGATGAACCATGAGGAAGGCCAATGTCCAACAACAGACTTTAAATGACTGATGATGATTTATATATATATATATATATATATATATATATATATATATATATATTAGGTTAAAGTTATTTTCAAGAATGTTTTTCTAGCACGATAATTTGAATCATTCAACGGAGCTTATAATGTCGTCTTCTGCTCGCTTAAAACGTTCAAGTTTGGTTTAATTTAGGAAAAAACTTCGAAAAAATTTCAAAATGAAAGCTTTTACGAGAATTTTATTCCTCCTTGTCTGCCATCATACTTAATGTCGGCAGATTTGAAAGCTTTGATTTGTTTTTGTAGCCAAGAGGTTTACAGGTTTTGTAGATATGCAAAAAAGAAATGCGAAAGCTCCAGTTCAATCAAGTGAATAAAAGCCGAAACCAGATATGCCGATTATGGTCCAATTGGAAGACCAGCCTGTGAAAAAGGGGGAAGTATATTATTAAATAAATGTAGATAAACAGAGAGGCTTAAACATGCCACGCATGACTGGAAACATGTAGAGCCACTTCAAAAATGTTTGAATACTTTTCAAAGGAGTAATTTGTTTCATATATAGGAAGTCCCCAATAGCTTCAGTTGCAATATTTCGTCGGTACGATCAGATTTCTTCCTTTAAAACTGCAAACAACACTAAATAAACCGCATAATTTAACGCATCTGAACATATTTCATTCTATATTACAAGGAATTCTACAACGGAAGCAAAGACAAATATCCAGACGACGTTAAACAACCTTAGCCACCAAAAGTGACAAAGGGTTCTATCCGTTTTTTACATGTGCATGTGTTTGTGTGTTCCAGCGCTCCTGGCCATACCGTTTTGTCTACTGGTTCCAAAACTGCCATCAGTTTACTACTAGATGCCTTTTTTAGTAAAAAAAAGATTTCTATCTTTTATTTTCTCAATTTTTCATTCTTCTTTCGCTTTGATTTTCCCGCCCACGAAACACCGAGGATACATTTTCTCCGAGGACAGCTACTTGAAAAATCAAATATACTCCCTAAACCTATCATTTCATTTTTACCCGATCACTTGGTGTCATACATGTCATTGTTTTACGTTCACCAGCTGGGTTAATTGTAGGAATATGATTGAAGCATTGTCAACTCTTATCAATTTTTAACTAGTATTTTCTTTCATCTTAATTTTAGTTGTTTTTCATCGCAACTGCCGTCAGTCTGTGACAACGTGGAAACTCCTCGAAGCAAAGGAATTGAGAGTTAGTCTTTTATTTGTGATCGGTTCTATATACTCACAAACGCAAACTGACTGCCCAAGTAGGTTGTGATTAAAAGCAACTAAAAATTAAGACCGGAGGAAATTCTAGTCTAACATAAATAATGATTGACAATGTTTCACCGATTAAAAATCAAGATAATACCTCTGATTCTTGTTTTTCTTCATTAGGCTTTCCTTTAAAGACCGTCAACCGAAGTCCTCACCAGAACTGTCGACACTGGTTTCCTCAGTTTTCAAGTCGGTCTGGCTGGCTAACTTGCTATTTATTCATATATGTATCACGTATACAGGTTTTACCAAAGAGCCAGAGGGCTGAAATTTTCAACATTTACTCCTTATCAAGCCGATGAAAAACTTTTTTGGTCTTTTTTTGAAAAATTCCCATATAATTGTTTTTTTAGTAGAAGGTTCAATTCGCTATAAACGTTTATGCTAAACTGGTCCCTCAAATCGTGTCCGACAGCATTGGAGCTTGATTTCTTAAATTCAGATTTTTTTAGTGATCACTCTCCAAAAGGAGGCAAGAGAAGTAACTTATCCACTGATCATCTCTTTGCAATTTTTCAATCGATCATCCCGACCACATGCTGCCAAAACAACGTTGGTCACATGACAGTTTCTTTTGAGTGACTAACCAGATCTGTTCTGTATTCTTTTTATTTTTTTTTCGCTTCCATTCCTAAAAACTGTTTTTTGTTTTGTTTTATTTTTTTTCAATTTCCCATTTAAATCACCAGAAGACATATTTCCCTCGAAGACAACTTCATTTCTTTCTCTTGCCAATTTGTGGCATATTTTCTGCACATTACGAAGCAAACCATTAAAGAAAACAAAAATCGTTTGTTTCGTCTTCATTCTCTGATAGACGCTTCACTTGTGATATTTGAAACTTCCCGTAACGTTGATGAAATCAATTCTACGTTTCACTTTCTTCTTATGTATTTTTTACCACCTCTGTTTCTTTCTTCGTCTCCTTGCCTTAAACCC
Source organism: Thysanoteuthis rhombus (assembly GCA_963457665.1). Taxonomy (NCBI): domain Eukaryota; kingdom Metazoa; phylum Mollusca; class Cephalopoda; order Oegopsida; family Thysanoteuthidae; genus Thysanoteuthis; species Thysanoteuthis major. The sequence continues at coordinate 21,420,837 of OY735236.1, read as the reverse complement.
CCCGACCCCCAGGCTTTTTGGGCTCCTTTTTTCAGCTTAATGACGACAATTGTAGCCTCGTCTTATCCTACGACATCATTAGACCTGGCTTTCTTAGGAAGAAAAACGAATTTGGGGATAGAATCCACTTACTGTTAGGTGTTCAACTGAAAGCAACAAAAACAAACTAGAAATCCACACGGTTGTGCTAAGTGATGACACGCAGAATCGACGAACCAAGTTCGAATTCAGGTTAAAGCTGCTTTAATTTTGCATTTGGGAGATTGTCCAAGTTTGCATTGACTTCACCTCCCATTAACAATCCTCAGAAAACTCCACTGTTTATGTCATATGGTTTGAAAATACGACTTAGAGATCGTTCCTTGCTACTGGTACCATATAACGAAGTACAAGCTCATGCATGTTACTTGGAGAGGTGAATCGAATCGGCAAGAAACACATCTTACCCTGAATATCATATGGGATATTATTATAACATGGATCCCTGATGATCAAAAATCACCCAAATAAAACCAAGAGGGTCAAATCGGCTTTAAACAGAGGAAAAACAAATAAATGGTCAAAATATTAAATAAGCGAACAGTTCTAGCTTGTTCTTGAAAAGAAACATGACCAACGGATTTTAGCAGCATGCTGTGTTGGGGATGGCCAATTAAAAAGGTATGATCAATAGATTATTTCTGTCACCTTTTGTTGGACAGTTATAGCTAAGAAAGAGTCTGAAATTTCGAAAAACAAGTCTGAATGCTATCTTACTAACAAAATAAGGGATTAATTACGTAAAAACAATGGAAATTGAACCCCCAACTGGAACCTATTGGGGGAGGGTTAAATAAACGTTTTGTAGTCGTAATAAGGAGTAAACGTAAAAAATTTTCAGTCTAACTTCTCTGGTACAGTTGGTTCGCGTAATACAAACATATATAGCGGCGAGCCATCCAGCTAGGTCGAGTTGGAAACTGAAGCAACTTATGTTGACAGTTTTGGTTGACGGTTTCTTATGGAGAAAGAAAGAAATGCGAAGGTAAAATGTGAGAAAGAAAGGGAGATGAAGAAAAAGAGATGAAAACATGCAAATGGAGAGAGAGAAAGGGATGACGAAGACAATGGACAGAAGAAGAAGAAGAAGAAGAAGAAGAAGAAGAAGAAGAAGAAGAAGAAGAAGAAGAAGAAGAAGAAGAAGAAGAAGAGGTAAATATGTTGAGTAAATGGTGACAAGCAGAAGATTGGACAAGGGAGTGAACCTTTGGAGAATTGAGAAAGCCAATGAGATTGGACCAAAATGGTAGATAATTCAAAATAAGTAGCCAAAAAAAGACCGATTTGGTCATTTAAACGAAACTGTCATTCGACCTACAGCTTTTGGCAACATGTTGTGTTGGGGACGATCAATCGAAAAAGTTAGGAAAAAAAATTATCAATGAATTAAACCCTTCACCTCTTTTTGGGCAGTGATCACAAAAATGTCTGAATTTGAAAAAAAAAAGTATGAAACTAAGAGGCAACTTTAGCATAGTTTTATGTTGCAAATGGATACCTGCAGAGCACAATAGAAAAAGTTTTTTGTAAATCTAATAAGGAGTAAAGGTTGAAATGTTCTGCTCTCTTGTTCCATTGGTGCGGCCTTTATGTGTGACATATGCTTTGCCAGACAGACAAACCCACCTAAAGATTGGAGAAACCTATGTTGATGTTGACATAAGAGAGATAAAGATTTAGTTCGATAAAGACAGAGAAAGAGAATGCATGAACAAAGACAGAGATAAAGAAAGACAGATTTGGATGGATAAAGAGAAAGAGAATGCATGAAGAGAGACAGAGACATGGATTTAAATAGATGAAGAAAGAGAAAGAGAATGCATGGACAGAGAGAGAGAGAGAGAGAGATTAGGGTAGATACAGAAAAAGAAAGAGAATGCACGAAGAGAGATAGAGACGGGGATTTAGATAGATGAAGAAAGAGAATGCATGGACAGAGGGAGACAGAGAGAGATTCAGGTAGATACAGGAAGAGAAAGAGAATGCATGAAGAGAGACAGAGACAGGAATTCACATAGATAAAGAGAGAAAGAGAATGCATGAACGGAGAAGGAGAGGGGGAGAAAGAGAGAGACAGAAATTTAGATAGATAAAGAAAGAGAAGGAGAATGCATGAAAAACGAAGTGAGAGACGAGGAAACCAGATTTGTATTTTCTGGTAGAATTCATCAGAGAAACTAGAAGAGAGAGATAGCCAGGGTCTCATATGAGAGAGGGAAGAGGGAGATCGATGGAAAAGAGTGAGAGGGAATGCATGAAAAAGAAGATCAGGACTAACGTCTTCCTGATTTCTTGCTCAGTGGTGCTTGTGACAGATTGCCTCATTGAGTTGATCATCAACCGCCAATTTGCGTTAGGACTGGTGGGCCCCGCTGAACAAATCAAGCCCTAATCAACGGCGACTTTATGAATAAAACATAGGCTTCCAATTTCCCGCCCAATTCACTCGTCTCTCTGTTTTGAAACTCTTTGATGCTTTCGAATTCTCTGAAGGGGATGTCTTTGCCAAGAACGATCAAAAAATAAAGACAAACTGCTTGATTTTTTATTTTGGGGGTTTTTGGTTTTTGTCTTACGGCTAATATTGTTTGTCGTAGAAGTTTTTATATTTGTCAAAAGAAAAAACAAATTGGGAAAAAACAGAGTGAAGAGATGATGACAAAAACGTAAATGTATACAAAGAGGTGAAAACAAAATGGAGTCGGGGTTCAGGAACAATAACTCTTCCCAACGAAAAATCAAAGACAAGAGGACGTTGAGCAGAAACAAAAATGTGATAATTTTGAAAGAGCTCACATTTTAAGCACTAGTGAGAAACTAAAGCTTACAATAATTTTAGAATATGTCCACATGCACATAGTCAGTTTATATATACATATATATATATATATATATATATATATATATATATTGAGGTAGCAGCAAATGTGCATATATATTTAGTTCAACATAACATCCATATACAGTACATTATGATAATACATTATATAAAATAACAAACTTGTATTATGATACGAGCTTAAAAATGATAAAATGAAACTATATATTAAAATCATAGCTTAAGGGGAATTGTGTTTGATCAACAATGCTGAAGAGCCATGTTGATACAACTGTTTTATTCGTAAATCCCTGAAACGATTACAGGGTAAACAACTGATGATCGCAACGAGAAAAATTCACACATGGTCCCATAATTCTGTGTGAAACATGAAAACCACTGAAAATATTACTCGAATTCCATTAGCTAATATTTGGAAATAATTGATTGAAATGACATAATATTTTGGAAAAATATTTCATATATTCATTGTTTAAAGCTTTCTAGGATATATATTTATGATATTTAATAATGATGATTATATATATATATATATATATATATATATATATATATATATATATATATATATATATATGATATTTAATAAATCCATCATCCACAGGCAGCTGTTTCGTTGGAAGAGCATTGCTGTATAGCTTATAATGAACAAGTTTCCCTACTTGAAGCATGCTTAACCCTGAATAAGGGCGCGTTAATTATAATAATGATCAATAATATACATACATATATATATACATATATATTTAATAATATGATTGATAATAATAATAACTATATATACATATATATATATATATATATATATATATATATATATATACACACACACACACACACACGCTTGCTCTCGTAGCTGAATAGGTAGAGCAACTGTTGTGCTGACAGGTTTCCCGAGTAAAAAAGGAGTCCGAATTTGAGTTACATTGAAGACTTATCCTTCATTTCCCATGTGTATTTTTAAAGACCGTAAAATGATGTCAGCAAATAAATGAAAGAATTACAAGCCAATAAGTAATAAAGATTGTAAGCATGGATTCCCAAATTTTTGAAAAGAAAACAGTATTTTCTCAAATCGCGTGTAAATCCACAAAAAATAAATCAAATGTGGAACCATCCCAGGTTGGCTGACTTTCGTTAGAGCCAGATCAACATTCAAGAACAAAAATCCCATTAGTCCTGGAAAGAAGGGTTTATAACCAAAGCACCTCCCACCGATAGTCACCAATGGAGCTGGAACATGTGTAAGAATTATTAAAAAACTCAAATGACAATGGACAATGTAGAAACGATGTCAAATAAATGCTGGACATCACCGCTAAAATCTAATACGGAATTTTGGCCGGCAAAAAAAGATGATTTTACCATTTTGACAAGTTCATAGAATATTGGCTCCGTGACTGAGAGGTCTTGCGAATCTTGCTAGTGTTGTTACTGTTGCTGCTGCTGCTGCTGCTGAGGAGGATGATAATGATAAATTGTTTCGTGTTTGTTTTTTTTTGTTTTTTGCTTTGTTTTTTTTTCTCAATGAACATCCTGGATTACATATTAGAACAGAGAACCTCATCTTGAACCAGAACCATCACATCGATGCGTGAGCTTTATTCATGTAAGTGGACAACAATTGAATAGTCATCTTCTTTGCTATCTTCGTGAGCCGTGGAACATCAAAAGAGAAAAGAAGTAATAAAAACCATGAACACGTTGAAACAAATAAACAAGTTTTATTAGTGTGAGAAGACACCAGAAAAGAAATAAATTATAACCAGAAAGCGTAACGGTAGTACATAGAAACTAGTAGAATAATATATTAAATATTGAATTAGTTATTTTTTATGTTTTCTGGTTGATATTTATTACAAATTTGTCTAAATTCGGAAATGATTTACCAAAGCAAAAGTTTGCAACACCAATTAAATAAGAATAATATTCTGGTATCCTGCTGTGATGCAGAAAATATATATGAGTGGCTGACGCGCCATCTTTTACGAAACCTGATGTTTGATAACACTATTTTAAACCTTCTCCCATCATTGGCAATCAAAATCAAGTTAGTTATAAAACATCAAAATAATAACGCAGAGTGTTCAAGCAGCAACATTTTAAAAAATGAACATTTTAGCTCCAAAAGAACAAAAATATCAACTTATAAGATATTCGTCGGGCATTTATCAAGCACTCCTTCACAGATATTCATCTTAGTAAGTTTCGGTGTTTAAAAAAGGCCCAACATTCCATCTTTAAAAGTCACGATGTCAAAGATCAACTGAAGAGTTTGTTATAACAGTATAATAAGGAACAAGGCGGTTGCCCATCAGATGACGGTGTTTTAATGTTGGGAACATCTACTTTTTGCAACAATGGATAATATTAGATTTTGTCGCTTTTTGTCATCCATAGTTCAGCCGTCTCATGAGAAACATGTCAATTTAAGTAAGTGTTCATCGTCTATGGTTAAAGAAAGCTGACTCAATATCCACTTGGCTTTTGAACTGAGTTGACCTGTCACATGTATCCGTTATAAATGAATGTGTATTTCCCTATATTTTTCAGTAAAAATTATAAATGGTATTTTACAAGTAGAAATGTACACAGAGTCACTCCCACTTCCCTATTCGAGAAAAATCCATCCCTAACCTCAACCCCAAACTCAATTTGCGAATATTTTGTTTATCCAGATTACCTTTAATCATGGGAGTTTCTGTATATAAATAAGATGCCTTGCTTTCTGACAAAATCTTTTGATCCTCGTTGAGTATAACTCTGGTAGATGGGGAATATATATGCGTACGTATACATATCGCTTAAATTCAACCTTACTGACCGTCCAGTTCCGTGGAGTAGAGATGGGATAGCAGCTTCGGGAGCTGAAGCTAAGGTTTCGATCCTACCTCATGATACTGGTTGGGATAACGGATAGTCTATGGCCACACTAAAGAGTTGTATTACAACGAAACAGCTGTCCGGGGATGACACTATATATATATATATATATATATATATATATATATATATATATAATCAAATAATTGTGTCATCCACAGACAGCTGCTTCGTTGTATTACAACTCTTCAGTGTGGCTATAGACTATCCATTAACCCATCCAGTACCATGAGGCAGGACCGAAACCTTCGTTTCAGACCCATCTACCTCTGCCTTACGCAGAACTGGACGGTCAGTAAGGTTGAATTTAAGCGATATATTCACTCTTGCATAATTCCTCATAAATCAGGAGAGCATTGTATAAGCTTAATATGAATGAGTTACCTCACTTAAAGAGTACTCAACTCCTTAATTTTTGCTGTCTGTTTGTATGTCATGCAATAAAAAGCACAAAAACATGGGTGAAGCTCAACCCATTTTGGCATGCGAAATCAATTGACGTAGTGAAATGTCTGAAAATAGAAGGTTTTGAGAAAAAAAGATTCTTGGTTTCTGCGGGGCTATCTATCTACAATGTAACTATGATGCCAAAGTGGAACCTTAGATTTCATCCATGTACATATCTTCTTATTCTATATGTTCATGTGTAATCATTTGACGGGTAGAAAGAGAAAAGAAATCCCCTCTGCTATTTAAGGGGTCAGGAATGAAAAGTGTCTTTTCCCTCCCAAAAACAAAGGGAAACCTTTCTCCTTTAGTTTCCTTCCTTCCGTGGATCAGAACTGAAAGAAAGCTCTTCCTATTTATAAAAGTGTAGGGAAACCCCCTTAAGGAGTCAAAAGTGATTGGGGAAGTTTATTCTCCCTGTGGAGGATCAAATGTGATGTAAACTCCCCTTTCTCGTGGTTGAAAAAGATTAAGGGTGACCCAAGTGAACTGGAGCCATTTTCATTCCTTTTAGGGACCAAAAGTGACTTTTACAGGCTTTAGTGTGTTACAGGTGTAGGGAAACCTTTCCCCCATTTAAAAGGAGACCTTTTCCCCCTTCAAGGGATCGAAGGTGCAGAGAGACTTCTCCCCTTTAAGGGGCCAAAACCAAAAGGAGTACTTTTTGCATCCCCATCCAATTCAAGGGGTCAGAAGTGAACAGGGGAGCTTTTGCTCTATTTGAATGGGTTGAAAGTGTAAGAACTTGTTCCAACTTTGAGAGATCAAAAGTGTAAAGGACCTCCTCCCCCTTTAAGGATCAAAAGTGGAAGGGCACCTTTTCCTCTGTGTAATGAGCTATTATTCCTCATTGATGGGTCAAAAGTGAAAGGAGTGACTTTCTTCAAGGAGCAAACTTTTTCGCCTTTAAAGGATCAGAAGTGAAGAGAAACTCTTCACTGGAAAGTAAGGGGACTCTATTCGAAAACACCTCCTGTTGATACACGGTGAAAATATCATTTGGCTCAGACAGCGTAAGCAGAAAAAACAATTGAATAGAATAGGCAGCTTCATATATATATATATATATATATATGCATACATACATATATATATATATATATATATATATATATATATATATATATATATAAGAGAGGGAGAGAGATAGATAGGAAGATGATCGATATACCTATATATGCTGTCGTATGTAGGATATCACATAAGTAAAGCCCAATTTGTCCCGATAATAATGCCAGTTTTTATGGAAGTGACTATTAGATGTAATGCTAGAACGCCAGAAATAGCTACTAAAATTGAAGATACTAGCTAATTAATCAAATGAGCAAACTATAAGCGAAATAGGGGCGGGGACATTTTCATCCAATTAGATGGCAGGAGTCTTCAATTTCAATTTTAATTCAACATTTTTCCACGTCCGATTAATTAGCAAAAGTGTTCAAATTTATTTGAAATTTTTGTTCCACTGGTGTTCTGGACATAACAGTAAATAGTTACTTCTGTTAAGAATGGCATTAGCGTTACTTTTGGGACAGCCTGTAGATGCGTGTATGTACACTCCAATAAACACAGCCACATATGCATAGAGACAAAAAATAGTATTTTGTAATGAGCAGAAGTTTACATAGACACACTTCTACGAACACCCTCATCACCTCTCAGCACCCCTCATCAACCCCAAACCAAATCCACTCCTTCCACCCAAAATTTTCCAATGTTGCATATATTTTTTGTTTATGCAGATTACTTTTATTCATGAGAGTTTCTGTATGTAAAATAGGATGCCTAGCTTTCCTGTCAGTTTTCGTTCGTACAGACGAATGACATAGGTGATAACCTTTTTCGGTTGCTTTCCCTTCTGACTTTGTTTACTTCGTTTATTTGGGGTTCTTGTCCCGCTTTTTTAGTGTATGTGTTTTTTCAGATTTTCTCTGTGTAGTTTTGGAATGTTTACCTTTGTTTCTCTCTCGCTCTCTCTCTCTCTCTCTCTCTCTCTCTATATATATATATATATATATATATATATATATGTATATATATATGTATATATATATGTATATATATATGTATGTATATATATGTATATATATATATGTATATATATATATATATATATATATATATATATATATATATATATATATACATATATGTGTATGTGTGTGATTCTTTCAACTTTTGTGTATCTTAATGGCTGTTTATTTTTCCTTTATTTTTATTTTTTCGCCTTTCTTCCTTGTAGTTTAGAAATGTTAACCTTTGTTTTTTTCTTTCTTCCTATCTTCTACTCTCATATGTTTTTCTTTGCCTTTTGTGAATCTCGATATCTGCTTATTTTTTCCTTTTTTTTCTTTTTATTTAATTTTACCAATAATCATTTGTTTCAGCTTTCTTGTTACCCCAACCCCCCAACTTCTAATTTTCTAATAATACTTAAAGTCGACGTAAGTTCACAAGAATTTTCTAAACCGCTGCCCCCAACAAAAACATCTTGAAACAAAGTCAAAAATATCATAACAAAATGGAAACAATTGGCTTAGAGGAATCGGTTTTGAAGAGGAAGTAAAGAAAGAAACGGAAGTTAGGAGAAGAAAGGAATGATGGGAAGGGCTTGCAGTAAAGATATAGACAGCTCCTTTTTTTTCAAAATCATCTAAGTAAAAGGTTTTTAAAAAACACGTAAGCTGTCAAAACATAATTATGTGTATCTTGCCAGTGTTAAAAGAATTTCTCTTCTTTTTTTTTCATGGAATTGTTGAAGCGAATTGATTTTGGGTTAAGAACTCGTGTCATTAGTACTGAGCTTTATATTTGAGAAACTTTCGGTACAAAAATCATTCCTCTATTTCCTCCCAATTTTTTCCTCTTCGACAACGATTCACCATTTTGTTAAAAATTAACATTTGTTCAAAGAATAAAATCTAGGTGTACGATTTCTCTACTTTGCCATGACTTTTCATTGAACGACGCTTCATCGAAAATACATCACACACACACACACACACACACACACACACACATACACACACGCACTCACACATACACAAACATGCACACACAAACAAGCACACATACATACAAAGCACAAACACATACACAAAACACATATACACGTCACAAACACACATGTCCAAATGCCTATATATGGTATGTGAAGGTAAATGGTATGTGTGCGTAAGTGTATATGTGCATATATGTGGTATGTGTGTGAACGTGTGGATGTGTGAAGTATGTGTGTACATATGTGGTATGTATATGTGAGTGTATGTGATTATGCATGTGCATATTTGTCGTGTATGCACGTTTGAATGTATGATTATGTGTTAGAGTTGTATGTGTGTATCTGTATACGTATGTGTGTGTGTTTGTGTATATGTTGTATGTGTAAATGTGTGGATGTAATAGGTATGCGTAAAATTGTGTGTGTTTATGTGTGTAAATAGTATGAGGGCACGTGTGGGGTTTGTGCGTGTGTACACATCTGTGAGCATTTGTGGTATGTGTGTATGTGGAAATGTATGACGTATATGTATATGGGTATGCGTATTTGGCATGTTTTTATATGTATGTACATTTGGTATGTGTGTGTCTGTGTGATATGTACTTATTTGGTGTGTGTATACGTGTAGATATATGTGGCACGAGTGTATGTGTATAAATAGTATTGTGTCAGAGTGTTAGTATGTGGCGTGTATGCGAATTTTGCAAGTGTGTACGTGTGTAAGTATTATGTGTGTGTATGGTGGTATGTGTGTAATTATGCATGCGTGTTGATGTATGTATGTGTGTATATGAAAGCATGTGTATGTGTGTGCATGAATGTATGTGCTTATGTGAGTGATTGTAGTGCGTATGTTCATGTATGTATCGTTGATTTTCGATGAAACATCGCTCAATAAAAAGTCGTGGTACCCCCTCAATAACCTTGTTTTCAAAGAAGAGACATATTTTTTATATGAATTTATAACATACCTCTATTTTCTTTTTTCAAATATTTTTCAGAGGCGACACTTGCAGTTTATTATTTCGAATCTTTCCTATACATAAATTGCGGAATTTTGCACTTGAAAAAAATTTCCTTCGGCTAAAAGAACCGAACATCCCCCCAAATTTCTCCCGTAAGCGTCTTAAATCCACTTTATGATTTGCAATGCCAATTTTAACATTTTTACTTCTGTTTATGTTTAAACTTTGACATTCTGTCATTTTCATATTTTATTTTTTTCATTTAATGCAAAACTTTTTTTAAATAAGCGAAGTCAAATTTTTATCAGAGAAATCACAAATACGTTTTCAATTTTTTAAAACGAATATCAAATATATGCATCTTGTTTTAAGGACAGCGAACGGATTAGATCATCTTTTTTCAATCCTGATATTGCTCTACGGGAAAATGATCATACATGGTTTCCCCTACTATCCGAAACAAAGGGTTTCTATGGAGCTTTTTGTAAGCCGAAATGGTGCAAAGCGAATAAGCAATTACTATTAATTTATGAGGGTGAAGTTTTTGAGTTTTTCCAGACCCAAGAATAGCCCTGAGTCCCGGGCTACACCCAAATGCCTGATGTGTGTAATTGGTACGCGTGCACAAACGTATGTTTTTTTTTAAATAATCACCCGGCTGAAAGTATCGAACACTCTTCGAATTTCCCCCGTTGAATTGATTTTAGGTCAAGAACTCGTTGTATTTGTGCGCATACGTGACCTGTATATGAAGCGTGCGTATGTATGTGACAAGTGTGTACGTTCATATGGATATATTTTAATGTCAGAAATTCAAAAAAGACTTTGTGATTTTAGTTGTCAGCTGAATCTTTATCTGAGATTTTCATTGTATAATGTTCAATCTCTGTGATCACCATTCACTAATGAAATAAGTGCAAAGATGATTATGTTGGACAATGAATATTTGTTGTGTAAAATAATCCCTTCATTCATCATTGGGTTGCAGATCTATCGATGTATCTATGCAATTATAATATTGCATAGAAAAAAAGAAATGAAAAAAAATCAGATCTCAATGCCTCAAAACAATTTAGGTATTCTTTTTCTTCCTACGAAGGGTCAAAAGTGAGAGGGGACTTTTTCCTCCTTTCAGGTGTCAAAAGTGAAAAAGCAATTTCCTCCCTTCGAGGGGTCAAAAGCAAAGGGAGACTTTTCCCCTTTCTAGGAGTCAAAAGTGAACAGGGGACTGTTTTTCTTTCTCTGAAAGTGAAGACTCTTTCCAGTCTTGAGAAACAGCATATAAAACCCCTATTTATTTAAGGAGGTAAGAGTGGAGGGAAAGTTTCTCCTTAAACGTCAAGACAATACCCTACAATACAACATTGCCATCTTCAACTATCCAGTGACAATGTAAGTTGTACCTGCACCAAGAATGAAATCATCATGCGTGTGTCAAGGGGGAGATAGCCAGACGGTGTCTATCCTTTTACGACTGGTTTGGAATCAGAGTAATCCGTCTCCTAGACTAG
>OY735236.1:21354152-21406652 GCA_963457665.1 Thysanoteuthis rhombus | reverse complement strand
TAGATAGATACTTCAGTGAATTTGAACAGTGAACTGTAGTGCTACTCAAATGTATGTGTGCATATATATATATATATATATATATATATATATATATATATATATATATATATATATATATATATATGTGTGTGTGTGTTCCTTCTGCTTTTTTAATGTTCTTTTCACACCCCCAGTTTGTTCTTAAGAAAAAGGCAGGAATAACGTTCAATATTTGTTTGTAGAGCTAGCGTGCACTGTAATCTTCTCTTCCCTGCACACCATACTTCTGTGCCTCCACTAACCAATCTCCAACCACCCAGTCTAATCTACAATCATAACCATTATTTGTGCCTTGGAACGCTGAAAAAATATTATATATGAATTGATGTACATGTTTCTCGCTTTTCACTATTTTAACTTACGAAAGGTTTTAATAGAAAGTTTCGACTTAAAGATAACGGGATGGGGGAAACCTTTCTATTCTAATGTTTATATCTGATACAGAAGGGAATATATGAAAGCTTTAATGTGCCTAAAACAAAGAATTCATAAATACATTGTACATACATAAAGAAACACCGACTCCCATAGAAATAAAAATCGAAATCTGAAGTCTTCTATGCATTCGTAGATACAGAGCGCCAGTAAGCAAAACTCATGGATCGCACGTACACTTCCTGCTCTCTCACCTTTTATTCCGTCCTTCTAAAACCACATTACCGTTGCTTTTAGGTCTTCAATAAAATTCGCGTCCATCGAGTCGACCTCGAACATCCCCTTTCGCGCCATTTCAGCGCCTAAAGCATCAATCCTTCCCGCCTTTCGTTCTGTACGGCCGACTGCAGCGCCATCTCGAGTGATTTGAAATGAATTGAATCTAGATCGTCAGAATGAGTCCTGGCGGCTGCGGGAGGACCTCTAAAAGCAGTCTCGTGTTCGTCGCGTTTGCCTTTGTTTGTAGGTTACGTGGCGTGACCGATCCAGTCACGGAGCCTCACCAACCCTCAACCTTCCTTCATTGCCTTCACTTCCCCGTCCCCGGGTCTTGACGAATTAAGGACTTTCAATGATCAGCACGAAAAACACCGACGCACTCGAACTGATTTTTCTAAATGACTTTTTTGAGCTTCTATTGATGTGGTCTTTGTTTTTTGGAGACATTGTTTACCTTTTATTTTATTTCACCAACTTTTGCTCTCTTTGCATTACGGTTTATTTTTATTCATTTTGCCGGATTAATGATATTTAATCCCTTCTTTTCTTCAGTTTTCATGAATTTACAATCGAACTGTGAATTTCCTTCTGACTTCATTCAATCTCACTTCTGTTCTTTTCTTTCTAAAGTCGTTTTTTCTTCAAATATCAGATTGTTACATAAGGTTGTAGTAATTCGACAATGTGGAAGTGAAAGAAGAAGAAGCTGGTGCGTTACATTTTAACAATATGTTCTTCTTCTTCTTCTTCTTCTTCTTCTTCTTCTTATTATTATTATTATTATTATTATTATTATTGTTATTATTATTATTATTATTATTATTATTATTATTATTATTATAAGTTGTAGTACTAGTAGTAGTAGTAGTAGTATAAGGCTTGTTACATTCCACCATGTTTCAGTCGGCGAATTCAAAAGCTCTTTTGCAATGCAAAAAAATGTAGAAAGTAAATCTTGTCACGTGTTGAGACAATATACTAACTGGGAAACAGAAAGCCAGTCTACAGTTTTCTGCATTGCAAAACACGGCTGAATGCATCAAGCTTAATGATAATAAAAAGATTTTGAGGTGTAATTCACTTTTTTCTTAATCGCTCATTTCCATATTGTCAAATCACAACCACTATTCAGGCAGATTATCTTATGTCCATACAACAAGTATTGTTACATATGAAATGTCGTTTTTTGACTTGTCAGACAGCGATTGCACGAACAGCTCAAGCCATCATTGGGTATTTTATTATTTATTCATTTTTTACCGACCAGAGTTTTGCAAATGATCTCTGGTGATCTACATTGCAAGCTGCAGAGTCTAAAGTTCGTCTGATATTCTTGCAACATAACCAGCACCTTGCCATTTTAGTTTTCTGGTGGGTTCTATGATATGCTGTTTTTTCTCTGATATACTGTCCTTCCTTTCTTGTGATCTTTCCATGTGATGTTGAACATGACTCACTTTTGTGCACGTTACATTGTTCCCAGCTTATAGGTCAAACTTTTGGTTAAATTCCATGTTTCACCTCCTTAGTTGAATGTCCGGACAATACATTGGTTGTAGAACTTTCTTTAGGTTTAGTGGTCACATTTCCAGTAAAATCATGACTTGTTCGAAATGCCTCTTCTCTTTTCTCTGACTTTTTGAGTTCTATTGGTATGGACTTTGTTGTCGGGGACAATGAATCCCTTGATCAAATTTTTTCATGCTTGCATAACAATTTTAGATGCGAATATGCATCTTTATAAGACGCATTCGGTTGGTTGGTCTTTAATATGTAAATATTAAAGACCTCTATATCTCTAATTCATGTTGGATTGATGTGTAACTTGATTCAGACATTTGGATGACCACACTTTTATTCTCTTTCCTCCTTTTCTTCATCTTTCTCATCCTGCTGGTGCTACTGCAACTAGTAATACTGAATATCAATTTTCTCAGCCGAATCATGTTGGATTGATATGTGTCTTGGTCCAGACCTTTGCGTGACCCAGAGAGCAAGAGTTTGTTTTTTTTAATCTCTATGCAATATTTGTTCCTGTGTTTAATTGAAATGACGATGTTATTCGAGAATTTTATGGATATGAATTTTGTTCTTGTAACATTTTCGAGGATTTTTTTATTGTTTTTTTTTTCTTTCTTTGATAAACACTAAAAAACATATTTTGCAATTTTGTTCAGGATCTGGGGATTATCTTTTTCCATGTTCAGTTACAGTAAGATTACAAGTGGAGACTAAACGTATTAGTGCCTATTGCTTTTATAACACTGAGGGAGGGGACGCAAAAACATGTCTGATCGGTCGCAAATAAAAGAAATGAATAATATAAAAATTAGAGTGGCCCTGCTGTAAACCTTTATTGCTTTTGACTACTATTTACCTTCATCTGATTTTTCTGAGAGAGACTGGTAGAGGGAGTGTCTGCATGAGAGATATCGTACAAATAGATAAGCAACAAAAATGAAAATGGATATTTGCAGGACATTGAGCAAAAAGAAAGGACAGCGGATGGGACAGAAAACGCTGTAGGGAAAAGGCCAGGCACAAGAAGGGTGGATGGAAAGTTTTCCTGTTATACTATGGCAGGATTTAGCACAACCACACTTGTCATGGGAGGAAATAGGAGAGGCTTTCAATAGTGGACTCATACCAGTTAATGATGAGAATGTTGATACAGAGTTGCAGCATCTAGCTTAATACCCATCCACCTATCTTGTTATCCAAGCTAGGAAACAAATTTATAACTTTTTTCCACAGCTACCTCTTCTCTACTCTGAGGTCACGCCGACAATTACTCAAGAAGAGTCGTGTGAGCCACCCGCTTGTCAACTAAAGGAAGAGCGTCGAAGAGGCTGTCTGGGTGGCAATGTTGGAAAATGAAAATGAAAAGGAAAAAGAATTAGAAAGAAACTTAAACAAATCGAAAAACAAATGACTGAAGTTTGATCCCTTCCGCTTTGTAAGCTTTACATTTGTCACAATTTCACTTGATCTCCTCGACGTCGATCTCATTTTGATCTTTTTTTTACTCACTAAATAAGATATAAGAAGATCAAACATTATTTACTAATCTAGATTAAAAGGGATGAACCACCGACTGCAGTTGTATTACCACGAGCAATGATGAAGAGTATGACCAGTATACACACACATACATATACATATATGTAAGACGGGTAGCTGGATGACTCTCAGATAGAACGAGAGGCCAATACTGTACAAAGGCGGTGGGTGTCTTGCTATAAGCTGTAAAAGGCTAAATCTCGTACCGACAAATCTTTTTGTCTATTTCCTTTCATGTCCAAATCGTCAATGCATCAAGTCGTTACCGTGGAAGTGTTTGATCTATAACCTCAAAGCAAGACCGAAAAATCCCTTTAAAATCAGCTGATATACATAGCAAATCAGTAATCTTTGCTTTGACGTACATATGGTGTTGTTTAACCAGCATTGAGTGACTCAGAAAAATCATACATTGGCTCTAAAAAGTATAAGTTTTTTCATTAAAAAGTATCATTAAATATTATCTTTTCTGTACTCTGAGGCGAAATAAGACGATGGAAATAGTGTATATGACGTACTGAACTGACGAATTCATAATGCACAATCTGATAAAGATGGATGTTTAATTCCATTATCGTGTTAATTTCGGATGAATAAGTTATTTACTTACACTTTTTCATGAAGTAATTATATTTTTACAGCATATATATAACAATCAGAACCCTTATATGTCAGATAAACACCGCCATAGATTTATGTATCTCAAAACAAATATTATCAGCGAATCAATTTTAGTTGACAGTTTTTAACAGTTTTTTTCCGATGTCAATACTCTACATCAGCGTGACTCAGTGTACCCGATCAAGTTCATTCTAATCTAGCATGGACCAGTAGTGTTTTCGAGCTAATTTATTTTTTCCTACATCATCATCATAATAATCACCTCTTTAATGCCTGTCGTCGCACATAGACCTTTCTCGATATTAGCTATCCGTCTAGGTCATCACACCATCTTATCTTCTGCTTGCTACACTTTTACATATGATCTCTATCATTTTCTAATGAGTTATATGATATTTTCAACTCCTGCTTTTCTCTACATTTTTAGTTTGAGAGCCAATCTTTTGGTTGGATTCCATGTTTCATCCCCATAAGACGCATCAGTAGACCCTTCTTTTCAAAAACTAACTGGATTTTTTTGTTAGAATTTTACTTACTTTTAATCATTATTGGGAAAAAAACATGATGACAATATTGAAAATCAACGATTTTTCCAATTTATGTTTATTTTGTAAATAAGTAATACAACATTGCAAGATGAAAAATATTATGACAAAAATAAGCAAGCAATCTTACAAAAAAGACTATCGTAGTAAATGAAGGTGCCTTTCAACGAAAGAACCCTAGTAACTTATAGCCAGGAATAATACTTACCTATCACCAAGCACAATATTAACATAAAAGTAAAAATGATAATTACCAATGAACACTGATAGTAACACACTGTAACCAAGAATAACGAACACCTTCGGGCAAAAAAAGTAATAATGTACAACCGTGAACAGTAACAATATAACACCTAAAACAATAATAACCCATAACTACAAATACTATTCATTTATAAACAAGAATATATAATACCCTGTGACTAAGAAATACAGTAACCTATAAGCAAAGATCGTGGTAATCTGCATCAACAGTAACAACAAAAAACAAAGAACAATAACAGCTATAATCACAAATGACTATAACGTATGAATGCAAAAAGTGATAGGATATAACCAAGAAAATCTTTAAACCTATAACAAAGAAGAACAATATCCAATAATCACGAATACTAACAGCATACAATCAGTAATAGTAATAGAAATATAACTATGAAAAGTAACAATCTATTACCAAGAATTGTAAGAACATAAAATCAAGCACGATAGAAATCTATGGCCACGAATGAATGTAAACTATAACCACAAATAGGAACAGTATATAACCAAGGATAGTAGCAATTTACATTGGAATATTTTGATACTTTGCATGCCGTTGGATCATCAAAAACCTTCGAATCGCCTTGCTTTTCTTATTCTTTTCCAGGAAAATGACATCTGCGATTCTTCCAACTGCCGAAGCAAATCGACACAGGCACTTCTCATTTGGGGAGGGTTCCACTTGGGGACCATAAATCTTTCGGAACATAAGCCCTTCGTGCCCAGTACGTCTCTCATGCTGTCCTCCCTGTAAAAGCTAATTCTCGACTCTCCTACTTGCTCTCCATTCTGCTCTTCTATCGTCTGCATCCAACAGATATCCCCTGGCCTTGCAGTTCGTATGGGGCTTGTTGCTTTAGGGTATTAAAGAGTGGGAGCTGCAACTTTCGGGAAACAGGAGATTGTACAATATGAGTCCGGTGGGAAAGACAGAGAGAAGGGTCAGTGCAGGATTATATGGATTAAGATCGAAGAGCTTAATAACTACGAAGGAATCAGAAAAAATCAATGACATAAAATGTGAAGATAATGATTTTTCATAGCTTGTAGAAGGGTGGAATTCTACTCCTGGTTTTGAATTAAGAGGCTTGAGGGCCCCTACTGTCCTACTACATGAACCATGGTTGGTGGGAGAAGAGTTGCAGCTGGTACACACGAAATGTACATAGCCAGTCAGTCTGTCAGCTACACTAACTTAAGCACTGAAGAAACCAATGCTGATGTTGTCAGTTTGAGTTGACGTTTCCAAAAATGACCATCACAAAGTGACTGTAGATCAAATTTTCAAATTTGGAAACGTCTCCTTTTCGTGGAAAATAAGAATTATTCTTTGTAATTCGAAGATGAATGACATGAATTTTTCTTTCTTTCAAGAAGAAATTCTGCAAGTTTTTAAAAACGGTTGAAACTAGTTGGAAGCATCACTGAAAAAGAAGAAAAAGAAAAAGAGACAGAAGTAACGGAAGAAAGGAAAGAGGGAAATTAGGGAAACACATATACAGAACATATTTACCTAATTTGAAATATTCAGCATAGATAGATAGATAGATAGATAGATAGATAGATAGATAGATAGATAGATAGATAGATAGGCAGATATAACCTGATTTACATGATTTGAAGAAAGAAAGAATGAGGCACAGAATGTGTAAGGATAAACTGATAGATATGAACTTAGATAAATGTTCATATAATTATATATATATATATATATATATATACATATATATATATATATATATATATATATATATATATATATATATATTTGCACATGTGCACGCACTCATAATGTACATAATACGCGTACTCATATGCCTAATTAAAAATGAAGACACATGCACATATATATACATACTACATATATATATATATATATATATATATATATATATATATACACACTCACACACACACACACACACATATATATATATATATATGTGTGTGTGTGTGTGTGTGTGTGTGTACACAGGTGTATCATTGACATCCTTATTAGTTGTCCGAATGTGCTATCCTAATGTTAAGTTTCAATTCTTTCTTTTTTTTTTTTTGTGATAAACTAACATTTCATGCCGTATTTGTTTAGTCCTGACAAGTGCGCTGATGTTAATCACACAGCATTTGTTTGACTATCCGAAAGTAATTCACCGTTTCAGTCTATAAATGATGAATAAAAAGAGAAATAATTGCAATAAAGACAGATGATATTCAATACATTTTCATGTCATATTGGCCGGTCACTTTAAAATAATCAAACCTTATGAAATGGAAATTACTAGTGTGCCTATATAGTTCAAAATGATGGCAATTTTAGTTTTTGAATTATTTTTTCTGTCCGTCTCCGCTGTTAGCTGTTTTGATGTATTCCCTTCCCCCAAACGACCAGACGTATATACTTCTTGCTTAAAATTTTAACTCCGTGTCTTTAGCGTACCCTTGGCCTATTGGTAGGTTCAAATCAGGTATACATGTCTTGTTTATGTCTTTCCTTCATTTCATTTTTTTCTTTTAATCTTCCGAGAGAAGTAACTAAGTCATTGACACCTCTTTTTTTAGTGGATCACCCCTAACACGACATGCTGGCCAAAGGCATTGGTCATGGGATCGTTTTGATTGAGTGAGTGACTAACTAGCTTGACTTGCTGAATTTTTAATAAGTTTATGTAAACTAAATTGTATCATTTTTCTTTCAAATTTCTGTTGTTTTCCTTTTCATCTCATTCACGATTTTTCTTTCATTTCTGCTGACGATTCTCTTTCGATACCTTTTTCTTTTCTTTTTAAAAACTAAAACTATCACCCAAGCTGTCAAAATAGATATCTTCAGTTTTCAAGTTGGTCTGTCTGTCTGTCTGTCTGGCTGGCTTGTTTGCTGTATATATATATATATATATATATATATATATATATATATATATATATATATATATATATATATATATATATATATATATATATATTAATTCACACTCACACAGCACACACCACTGATGATAGGAAGAATCCCAAAACATGTATGGACTATTGACATATAAGGATTAATAAACCTTACCACCAAAAACTTCACTCCCGAGTCTGTCTCACTCTCTAAAGTACACATTATATATATATATATATATATATATATATATATATATATATATATATATATATATATATATATATATATATATATATATGTATTAAGATATATATATATATATATATATATATATATATATATATACATATGAGTGTATATTAGGCGTACAGGTTGAGCCAAAGGAGCTACGGGCTGAAACTTTCAACATTCACTCTTGTCCAGAAAAAAAGTTGTTTTTTTCTGGTAGTTTTAGAATTGCCCAAGTGAATGGATTTTTAATGGGGTGTCAATTTACTATGCGTGTTTATGCTAAATTGATCACTAGTTTATGCCCACTTGTTTTGTCTTTTTTTGTTGAAAATTCAAACTTTCAATGATTCAACATGAAGCAAGAAAAGTAACGTACTCATTGATCACCCCTTATTCCAATTTTTTGATTGATCATTCCCAACACGGTATGCTGCCAAATGACGTTGATCAGATGGGGGTTTCTATTGAATGACTAACTAGTCTAATTTCTGTCTCTTTCAGTTATTTCTTTTACCTTGAACTCTTTCTTTCAAGCTCATTCATTGTTCTTCCCTCCATTGTTTCCTTCCTTTTTATCACTTCTTTCTTTCTCTTTACCTTTCTTCCTTTTTCACCCTCCCTTTTTTCCGTTTTTTCTTTTCGTCTCTTGTTTTTGTCTTTCTTTCTTCCTGTCTTCATTCATCTTTTTCTTTTCTTTCTGTCTTTCTTACTTTCTTTTTGTCTCTTTCTCTTTTTTCTTTCCTTTCTTACTTCCTCTCTTTCTTTCTTTTGTTTCTCGTCTCTTTTTGTTCCTTCCGGTCTTGTTTCCTTCTCTACTTCTCTCGCTACCTGAATTCTTTCTTGCTTTTTTCTTCTATATTCTTCGCTTGTTATGAACTCATCGTTTTGAACTCTGTATACCCGCTCATTTCCTCCTCCTCCAAGTCTATGCATTCCCTTTTGCTCTCTAATGAGCTGTTAGTCACGTTTTGAAGGACGTCTTTGTTGACTATATCTTGTCCTTTTTTTTCATTTCGGTTCTCCTTCCTTCTATATTTCTTTTCTTCTTTGTTTCTTACTTCTTCACGCTTTTTTTCTTATTCTTTAATCCTTTCTTTTTATGCTTCTCTCTTATTCATTCTTCCTTCTTCCATTTCATCCCATCCTTCTTTCTTCTTTCCTTCCTTCTTTCAATGTTTCCATCTCTACTTTTTTTTTTCTTTCTTCCTTTCTTTATCTTTTCGTCACTTCTGTCTGTCTTTCTTTTCTTCTTTCTCGATCCCCCCCACATTCTGCTAGGTCGTAACTGTCACTTTACTGAGGACGTCTTTGTAGCCAATATCTTGTCACTTGGTCGCATTGTGACTTAGACGTGACAAGCGACAAGTTGAAAGAGCTTAGCACCAGAACAAAATAAACAACCTTCCGTACATCAACACAAGCCGAAAGGAAAAAGAAGCTCTTGTCAAGATACACTTCCTTCTGTGCCATACTTTCCATTTATTTATCTATTTATTTATTATATATTATTTGTGATAGCTTAATCTCGTGCGTGTTTAAGGGTCTAGGGTTTGCGTAGGTGCCCATTGGGGAGAGAGAGAGGGGGAAAGGAGATAAAAAATGTCCCTTGTCAGTGAGAGAGAAAAAAAAGGAGAAAAGACAAAAAGAAAGGAAACGAGAGGAAGGAAGAAGAGAAAAACAAAGAAAGAAATAACTGAAAACGAAAAAGAAAAGGTTTGTCTGTGTGAAATAGAGTGAGTGAGGTAACAAGTGAGAGGAAAGAAAGAATGATCATAAGTGAGAGCGAAAAAGTGAAAGAGTGAGAGCAAAAGAGAGGAAATTTGAGTGGAAGAGAGAGATTTGAGTCATGGATTAGAGGTTGAAACATAAGTTTTGTCCCCTTCCATCTCTGCCGATTAATTCTTTGCAGATGGATTTATTGCGAATGTTTTTATTTTTTTCGGGGAAGAGAAAGAAAGGACAAGAAATGAAACAGAGATATTATGACTATAAGGGTATTTATTCGCCTCCTCAATAGGTCAAAATGGACAAAGGGGTCCCATTTGCTTATGGGAAAAGACAAAAATTATTTTTTGCCTTAGAGTTGTCTTCAGCATGCCACAGGCATCAGGGAATGCCCTGGTCTTAACAATCCTTGTGCAGTGGGGGGGGGATAGTGCTCAGGGGACTTATCTCCAAGAACTAATCTTATATTTCTGTTTATGTTCAATTGCCATAAACAACTACAGATTGGGAATAGGGAATTGAGAATGCCGGTGAAGTATGTGAATATATATGTATATGTGAGCGCATTTTGGCAGTAAGCTTTGCTTATTATTACACATCAATTTGTTTCAAACGGTTTCATTGTCTTTATTTTGTTGCAATTTTTCGGCCGATGTACCCTCTGGGTTTCTTCGGACACTTGTAGCATTACGTAGCCTTCTGGGAATGTTGGATTAATTTTTTATTTGATCCAAGGATGGGACATACTGTACTAGATTCCTATATCTGCTACGTCCGTGATCCTTTCTAGACAATTCTTTAGAGTCAGTGTATTTTGGTTTTTACACATGGGACATTGTTTCTTTACTGCATAGAGAATGATATCAAGAATGAAAGATTTACTACTGTACTTGTAGTTTTCGAGGCTTTGATATAAACGAAAATAATTCGTAATTATCTGGCGTTTTTAAAGCCCTTAACAGAAATGGTGTCTACCCGAAAAGTTAGATTAATTTTCAAGTACGAATTCAGATTAGGGCATCAAGCTGCCCAATCTTCTAATAACCACAAAAAAGCATTTTGATTGAAAACTTACTACAGAGGAAACTGTTTATCATTTATTGAATAAGTTTACAACTGGATACCAATAATAAAAACTTGGGAGGCACAAGCCTGATATTAATGATAAAGAATTATCGATATCAGTGACCAAAACCCAACAGACAACGGTTCAAGCACTTTCAAGGGACTTTGAGGCTTCAACATCGACCATGATACGTGATTGGACAAATAGGTACCATATGAGCTAAATGAAATGATCCATGACAGATCTTACCACTCTACCTCTCGGATGATGGTGTCTGAACTTAAATAATTGCAATATGAAATCTTTTAGCATCCTTCATATTCATCTGACATTTCTACTTCAGTGTAACATCATTGAAAACATTTCAAACTTCATGTCCGTAATTTTTATAAGGTTTCACTAATAGGGAAGCCATAATTCTTGTCCTCACTGCACTAGAAAATTCTAAACTTCAATAACTCAAATCAGTCATATTTTGATTGGAGATTAACTGTTGTTATTGCTTATATCTCCCTTCTTCTTACTATCTATCTTTCTATCTATCTCAGTCAAATCATATGTATCTATCTATTTATGTCTACTCATTCCTATTTCTGTCTGCTCATATCTATCTATCTATGTCTGGTCATATCTTTCTATTTATCTATCTATCTATCTATCTATCTATCTATCTATGTCTGGTCATATCTTTCTATCTATCTATCTATCTATCTATCTATCTATCTATCAGCCTGTCTATTTCTGTCAGCTCATATCTATCAATCAATCTATCTATCTATCTATCTATGTCTACTTATATCTATCTATCTATCTATCTATCTATCTATCTATCTATCTATCTATCAGCCTGTCTATTTCTGTCAGCTCATATCTATCATACTATCTATCTATCTATCAATCTATCTATCTAATTATATCCACTAGAAAAATCGTTAGACCTAGGTAGATCATCGTTCGACTCCAGGAACTTAGTTAAGCGTCCCGGAATTTGTATTCTGCCACACGTAACAAGAAAAGAAAGAAATGAAAGTGAAAACGAGGCAACTGTTCTTATCCTGCTTCGCCGTGGGAGTGGGGTGTACGTTCAGCGGAAGTGGCGCGTGGCACGAAAAGACAAGAATGAGACGGGTGGCATGGCTTTGAATAAATTCACACAGAGAAAGGGCATTCAGCCTCCCAACGAGTTCCAGGATTTGGCGACAATCTCCCTCCCTTCCCCTCTCTATCTCTCTCTCTCTCTCTCTCTCTCTCTCTCTCTCTATATATATATATATATATATATATATATATATATATATATATATATATATATATATATATCAATCGGTATCATTCTCTGTTTATATTTATCTATCTATCTGAATTATCAGTCTGTTCTTAAATATCTATCAGTCTGTTCATATCTATCTATCTCTCTCTCTCTCTCTCTCTCTCTCTATCTATCTATATATATACATATATAAATATATATATATGTATATGTGTGTGTGTGTGTGTGTGTGTGTGTGTGTGTGTGTGTGTTGACTACACACTCATATGTACATATGCACACAATTATATGTGCACAGGCACCATACATACTCACAGGCGTGCACCAATTGTACACATTGAACGTGAAAACGGTGAATTGGACGAACTTTCCAAGGAAGATGAAGCACACCCGACATATGCAAATGCAGATTGGAGGTGAATTGGTCAACTATTGTATGTTGTTTGCAAGCTTTTGGAGAAAAAAAGAATCTGAAAAAGAAATCAGGTTTTAGCTTGGCTAACGGAAACGAACATTGGTCAGAGTTTGAACTCGACAAAGGACAAAAGTGACACCTTGGAGAAGACATGAATCCATCATGTCCTACCATCGGATATCGAATGGCTGTAGCCCAGGTGGGCTGCAGATTCTTCTCTCTTAGAGTGTCAGTGTTCATCTATGTGACTATCTATGAACGTGATAGGTACGTACGTGTTTGTGCAGAGACTCCTGGTCATATTTAGGAGCGGGGCTCTAAAACCTTGGATATTTGCATGACTACCCCACTAGGCATCATCTAAAAATACTTGTTCTTTTTCATTTTTTTCAAAAAAGTAATTATTTGGGTCACTATTGTCATTATGGGGCCAATAATGCCTAGATCTTGTGCTGGTCTTCTCTTAGATAACTCTAGATAAAAAGTCGTCTTTTTAAAAATAATTAAGATGTTTTTTGTTGTTTTTTTTGTTTTTATTGGTAATTAGTTCTGGTACGCGTGTGGCCTAGGGTGATTCATTTATGCGAGATACGAGTATCTTGCTTAGATGTCAATCAATAGTTTCGCAAACTGTTCATAGTGACACTCCAGCGCCTCACCGATAATCACTTGGTGTGGCACGAAATTAGGAAAAAATTTTAATATCTTCTGAAAGATACTTTTTCTGAGTCTTTTGAAACCTTGGGGTTATATGTCGGGTGTGCTTCATCTTCCTTGAAAAGTTTGTTCAATTCACCGTTTTCAAGTTCAATGTATACATTTTGTGCGTGCCTATGCGTATGTTTGGTGCCTGTACACATACAATTGTTGGCCTGTGTACAGATGAGTGTGTAGCCAACATGTGTATATATAGATAGATGGATAGATAGATATGAACAGATTAATAGAATTAAAAAAATAACTCGAGTTACGTGTCACTGAAAAATTATTTTAAAAAAGTGTGACATCAGTGGAGAACGTTGGGAAAATCTGCTTTAGTCACGGTGGGTGAAGGCGTTGAGAGTGAGTAGATGAGAAGTTCGACAGACCACTCATCTATAGTTCACTTATCTATCAAGGCAACAAAATCAAAAATGCATTTACCCCCATTATCAACCTTGACAGGGACTATAATGAGTTTTTCGTAAATTTTCGCAGATTTTACGACTCCTTCCATATACATAGAATTGTATTTATCAATCAATACGCGTGGCGTTCCAGGGAGTGGATATCAACTCATGCCAGTCCTGGGTTTGTTGGGGATGTTATCTCGAATGCTATTCAGATCTACGACCGGAAACTGCATTATCATTGTTATTATTCAAATTATTCATGCGCTCTATTCACAACCCAGAAAGTGATGGTCATGTTGGTGATATTAACTTTATGGTGACTTGAAATAATTCAATAGAGACGAACTGCACTAACATCTACTGTAATAACGAACAGTGTGATTTTCTTGGTTCGCTGGCTGTAACGCTTGACTATTCCAATGGGTGGAGCAGGGGGGCTAAAATTTTGCTGGAGAACATAGTTTCCAAACACCTTACCGAACTGTTCACCCTTCTGGGTGGATAAAATAAAATACAAGGAACATCACAATCGAAGCTAGCATTCCAAGGGAAATTATAAATCACCACTACTTGTATATGTTGCATTAGGGGTGATCAATTGAAAAGTTGGAAAAGGCCGTGATCAATGATCAAATTACTTCTCTCGTCTATGATTACTAAAAAATAAGGTTTGAATTATATTGCATGTTGAAAAACCTATTCTGGAGGGGTATTTTGAAAAAATGTTTTCCCTTCTGATTAAGAATGTGTGTGTGTGTGTGTGTGTGTGTGTGTGCGCGCGTGTGCATGTGTGTGTGTGCGCGTGTGCATGTGTGCGTGTGCATGTGCATAGTTTCTACTATAAGGAACACTATTTCCGTTTTCCCATTTTTTCCGTAAAGGTTATCACTTTTTTTCGCTTCATGCAACATTCTTTGTCTGGACAGCGGTTCGAGATATTTGAGGCATCAAAATCATTCTACTATGATAGAATACAAACATTACCTCAAAGATGACGTAAGGTTAAAGAAATCTCATGAAAATCTTTCGATTACTGAATAATGATGTAAGGAATCAATATCGAAGAGAATGTCAGAAACGCTGGAAACTCTTGCATCAGCATGATTGACATATACATCTTCACATGCATACATAGATGGGTGAATATATAGATAGATACATTGATATTCACTAATCATTACTTCCTTTCGGCACAATGACAAAATATGTAGGAAATCCCATAAGAAGATTTTTTAGTCTAACATCCAAATGCTAAAAGCCTTCCTTCAAAAACCTACTTTGCTGATTTTGAATTTTACCTTGGGTCGAACTCTAAACATACGCGTTGGTCTAGAATATCTATTTATCAGGTGAATGATTTCTGAGAGAACTCAGGTCCTTCTTGTCTCATTCTTCTGAATGTTGTCTTTTTGTCGCCTGACCTTTAAAAAAATCTTGGCGGTTTTCTTTGATAAACAAGACAGAACCAAAAACAAGCTAATAATCAAATAGTTTCTTTAAAACTTTCGAAGCCTTCTTCCTCTTCTTCTTCTTCTTCATCTTCTCCCCTTTTCCTTTATCTCTCTCCCAACTAGAAGTGTCGCATCTCCAATTCCAGACACACAGCTAACATCGTCCAGTGCATCTTCATTCCAGCTGGGCACTTTAGAACAAAAATATAAATTACGGACAGAGTAAAGAAAAAAAAAGCAAGTAAAAAAAAAAAAAAGAGGTAACTCTCGCCGTTCACTTTTCTCACTCATCTAAAGAGAATGGTGAAAGAAAGAATTTTACCGTTCTCTGTGGTCCAGTCTTTTACTTAGAACTCTCCGTCCGACCACCCCTAACCTCTACCCGCGCTTTACACCAGGGGCTGCCACAGACGCCAGGCCCAAATATTAACATTATTTTGGCGGGTCCCTGAATTACTTTTCGCGATTATGGCAACGTATAAAAAATGTCATTTGTACAAGTTTGGATGGCTTATTCCATGAAGATCTCCGAAGATGGTACGTGAGAATCGAGCCGACTTCTTTGACTGGAAGATTTGTTCTTGTTCCTTGTAATATTTTTGCTTCAGAAACATTTTTTTTTAGAAATATGTTTGGCCGTTTTTTTTGTTATATGTGGCCGTTTCTTTTATTGTCATTATTTTCGCATTCTAAGCTTCTTCATTCGATATTTTTTGGTACTTCTCCTTTTGTTTTTGTTCTTGCTTCCCTGCAACTATCAAAACATTTCTCTTTCATTCTTTTCATGCATTTTTTTATTACTCTTCTTTATTTCTCCTTCTCTATATATTTCTCACTCTTTCTGCAGTGTCCCCAATCCGACCGAGTATCCGTCTGTCAGTTGTGGGGCGTGACCCGGTTCTAGCTTGAGATAATTCAATGCTGTATATTTATTTTTTGCTCACATATCCCTGTGCGTTTTCAGCTTTATACATAGATATACACATTTCTGCACGTATGCATAAACAAATACACGCTATTTTCATTTTCATCGATATATATATATATATATATATATATATATATATATATATATATATATATAAGGTTGGTCCATAGCCTCACATGTAGTTATCAGCAGGATATTGATCTGAAATGTCCGCTGTATAATGATCAAGCTATAAGACTATTTATTATACAACACTGAATTGAGTGCGATGACATGGGAAGAGATTATGTTGGAAAATCAATATTTGTTGTTTTTTTTAATACAAAGAGAGTGGGGTAGAGAGAAGAGAGGGAAACACGGATAGAGAGATACATCGAGAGAAAAGAAAGGTATATAAGAAAGAGAATAGGAAAAGATGTATGTACATCGTGACTTCATTTCATGGATCATGACAAGGAAAGAAATTTTGTTAGAAAATATATTCATGAATTATGACAAGAAAGGGGAGTATGTTGAAAAATAAATATTTGTTTAAAGAAAATATATAGAAAGAAGAGTGAGGGCATTAGAGATAGAGAGAGAGGGGAAGGAAAATGAATTTGAGAAATGGAATAAGTATATATATATATATATATATATATATATATATATATATATATATACATGTATATCCATCGATCATTACTCCATTTCAAATCATTCATGAATCTCTGTGGTTTTCAAAGTAGGCAGCTCAATTAAAATTGGAGCTATACAGTCTTCGTACCGTCATTTATCTTTGTGCTGTACTATGCTAAGCTTCGTTAATATGAATAATCATCTATATAATCTTACTATGAAGAGATGGTGGTTGTAGCTCATTTAAGATTAGTTTTTAAACTGAAGTATAAGGGTTCGATCCTATAAATGGATAGCTTGTTGCAAGTCCACGTAACCCAAATTACTATATGATAATAATGATAATAATAATAGTACGTCCTTTCATACGACAAGACATATCGGGCAGTGTTCGTCATTATTCTGAACAATACAGGATTTGCTCTTTGGTTATTTATTAGTTGATTTCCCAGAAAGTGCAGATTTTTACAGGGCCTGGGTGATGGCCCGACTCCCTAGCCTCCCTATTTCCAACCGGGCTTCAGACAAGCTATGTTGACTGCCAGTCTGTAAGTTTTGTTTCTGTCAAATTAATGTTCTTCTCACAGATGGCTGAAATGCTCCAACTGTTCGGTAATTTATCCACAGATAGAGAGAGAATTGGATTCATGCCATTCCAAAGATCATTAGTTCGGAATGAACACAAGAAGCCGTGACTGAAACTCAAATCCGGTTCACCGATTCTGTCCCTTATGACAATAACCGTTTCGTCACTCTGCATCTCAACTAAACAATGGCAAATGTAAATAGATAACATGACCCATACAGATGACGATTCGCTCATATCTTCATGTCTTTGTTCTTATCATCCCCTCACTCCCCACCTTTGTTTTTATCAGGATCCTCCCTCCCTCGCTCTCTCTCTCTCTCTCTCTCTCTCTCCTTCTCTCTCTCTCTCTCTCTTGTCAGACGTTCGAATTATTTCCAGAATTTCCTTCAAATAGTTCGGCTCAGTTGGAATCAAAGAGAACACGTTCTTACATTGTTTAAGTTAGAGAATACACCAGTCGGGGGGTTCTTCAGATTTTGCCGGTAACCCAGCCTTCGGAATCCACTTTCAATATCTCAGTGATGGACACGTGACATAGAGTCGATAAAGTTCCCCTATCGCTTCCTCTTTGCCAATAATCGCACTGAATGAAAGAGTTAAGGCCAACCAGAAGTATCCAGCTGTTCCCTTATGTGGGAGGTGAGAGTTCTACACAAACTGTCTCTTCGCAAATGATGCAAATTGTTCCTCGGCACATGATTTACACCGGATAGATTATTTTGGAGGATGGAATTTTTAAAAAATAAAAGAAGTGCCTTTATATGATTAGGAGAAAAATGTTTAAATTTTCAGCCTTGTAGTCCCATTGATGCAGACTGCACGAGTGATAGATATCCAGCCAGAATCATTCGAAACTGAAGAAACCTTTGTTAACTATGCTGGTAGTTTTGATTTCTAACAGATAGATAGATAGATAGATAGATGGATGGATATACATGGGGATGAGAGGGAGATGAAGAGGCTGAGATCAATTGGTCTAAATTGAGAGAGGGAGAGATGAGGAGAGATGAACGAGTTTAGATTTATTTAAACTGAATATGAGAGAGAGACGGAGGAGAGAGAGAAAGAGAGACAGTTAAAGAAAGAGATATGAGCAAGATGGAATTTATGTATACAGACTAGAAAAGAAAAACAGATAAACAGAGAGACACACAAACCTGGCTGCTGCAGGGTCAAACTCCACTATTAATTCTATCTCAACTGAAGGTGATTACTGAAACTTTTGTATTGTATATATATGGATATAAAAATTATTTTCAGCTAAAGATATATTTATATATTGGAATTAAATAATACCGTGCATATTTATAACATAAATTTTAGTATATATATATATATATATATATATATATATATATATATATATATATATATATATATATATTGTTGACAGAGAGCTGTTTCGTTGTATTACAACTCATCAGTGTGGCTATAGACTATCTATTATCCCATCCAGTACCACCAGGTAAGATTAAAATTTTTGCTTCAGACGCCATACATATATATATATGACTTGTCAATTCGGTTCAGTTGGTAAGAGAACCACCTACTGATCACTTGGTCGTAGTTTCAAATTGGGAAAGAGTTAATTTCGTAAATGTATTTGTTTATCATAATGATATAAGACCTTGCGTATGTGCAAGATACATTTTTCGTAGATACGTCTTTTCAGTTTAGCTCAGTGGTACAAGAACCAGCTAATGTTCAATTGTTCCTGATTTCAAACAACGGTAGGGAAATGATCTGTTTCGACTAAGATAGTGAGATAAACAATGAAGAGTTTACTCTTTTGAATTAAGAGAGGATTGTTAGTTGTTGTGGAGGAAAATAGAGTCAATTCCATCGTCTGACTTTGACTAGAGTTTCACAATATATATATATATATATATATATATATATATATATATATATATATATATATAAGAAATGAGCACTGCATGGGATCGAACTCCTGTCTTCCTTGGAAGCAGTCTTTATACACACGCTCCAAGGCCGCACGATTTGCTATCGACTAACATCAGTGCAAAGCAAAAATAAGCTCCATCAGAAACGACTTTATAATTATCACATTCCGTCAGATATAAATTGTCCATTTACTGATATTCCATACCGTCGCCAAGGGAAATAACACATATATAAATAATTGTGCCAACCATCATAAATAAAGAGATGAGTAATATAAGTGTATTCTAGGACTCCTGCCTTGCCATGAGAGTGTCGTTAGCTCAGTTGATAATATATGTATATGGATAGATTTGTTGGTTGTCCATCAGTCTAGTGATGTCTGTTGAGGTACTGTCAGGAAATTGGCGAAACAACTTGTGAGTGATTTTTTGCAAGTGGATGGAACATTCCATACTGACAGCCTCACACTGTTGTTCCCTTCAGTGCAACAATAAGACGTCACAACTGGTGGCCTTTCCGCCTGCAGGAGTTACTGGAAAATGGTTTTACTCCTTGTTTGTTTTTTTTTGTTTGTTTTTTTTTTTTTTTTTTTCAGAATAAAATTTTCTTAGACAGCCTCACCAGGCTGATGGGCTCAAACTGATGTCGGAAAAATTGGTTCATGCCTTTTCCAAGGGAATTAGTGCGAAGTGTACGTAAGGTGCTTCCGATAATGAGAAGAGTGTGATAGATAGATAGATAGATAGATAGATAGATACATACATACATACATACATACATACTTCTAACCGAATCTAATTCTAAACCTATCTGTTTTTACCTGTTCATAAAGGGGTCTTGGGAACTACAGAGTACTCATAAGGGGACTGTGGTCAAAAATAAAGGTTGAGAAAGGCTGAGATAGATAGATTATTTAGCATACTATAACATATATACTGATACTCCCATGTGGACATTTATTAGTTCAAAGATTTGCAAATCCCTTCATTTTCACATCGTATTTTCTAAGCTGAGATTGAAGCAAGGGGGTCTGCGCTCCCTAGCCCTCGTTTCAGTCCTGTTCCACGTTGGAAGAATGTCGCTGATTGTCGGGTAGAATCCCTATGAATATTGCAGGCTGATTGGACGCATGCCGACGGCCATGTTTTCTTGCTGCTCCGGTAAATTCGATTTAAACTGGAGCAAGATGATCGGAATATAATAAGAATTTATAGTGTCCGTAATTGGGATGTGAAATCCTTGTTATGTCCCCTGGGGACGGGAATGAAATGGACGGGACAGGAAGTCGAGGGAGGAAAGAAAGGGAAGGAGAAAAAGAGTGAAAGTGTGAGAGAAAGACTGACAGATAGAGAATTACATTATGAGAAGAAGAAGAAGAAGAAGAAGAAGAAGAAGAAGAAGAAGAAGGAGGAGGAGGAGGAGGTTTTTTTTTCTTTTGGCCAAGTCTCTTCACATCTATTTATCTATCAGTCTTTTAATATTGATCTATATATTATTCTGTCCATGTAAGTGTCTTTTCAAATCTATCAACCTATCTCAGTCTTTTCATATGTATCATATTCTTTCCATATCTATCGTAATATTTTGATATCTATTTTTCCATATCTATCTGTTTATCCATCTATCTATTTGTTTATTCATATTTATCTATCTGTTGACTCATATCTATCTGTCTATCTATCTGTCAGTTCATATCTGTCTGTCTATCTATCTTTCTTCTGTCTTTTCATATATATCCGTTTATCTATCAATCTATCTCTGTCTCTCCATATACATTCATCTATATATTTATTCATTTATCTATCATAGTATTTTCATATCCAGCAAGCTGGCGATCTGACTTGATGTTTATGCATATTTCCTTCTACTTGGCTAGATATTTAATATTAAACTTGGTACAAAAGTTTCCAAGAATTTGCAACAAAATCTTTTATTCATATGAATTCATATCATCATCATAAAAGTAATTTACATCTGATAATTTCTATGGTATAAGCACCATTCTAGTTCTGATTTGAAGATTTCCTAGGGAATTTTCAGTTATTTTCAACTTTTTTGAACTGATGACCAGACAACGAGTGTTGCATCCCCGAGATAAGGACTCTTCTTAAGGTACCTCTTGTGGCCTCTGCTAGATTTTTGTTATCTGAGGGATCCTAAGTTTTAATGTCTAACACGAAATATTAATCCTCTTTCTTGTCTGTTGATTTTATTCATTCGAAATGTTGGAGTATGAGTAAGAAAAAAATATTCAGTAGCTTTCCGACATTTCATACTTGAAGTACCTCAGATCATAAAGAGTTCAGAGAGTAACAAATTAAATTTTTTTTAGTCTCACGCTAGAAACCGTCAACCAAAACAGTTGCCAAAACTGTCAACATAGGTTTGTTCAGTTTTTGTGTTGCTCTGTCTGTCTGCATGGCTGGCAAAGTATCTATATATGTATGTATGTATGTATGTAGGTAGGTAGGTAGGTAGGTAGGTAGGTGCACATGCCACAACAATGGAGCTAGATGGATGAAAATTTACGCAAGAAAAAATCGCTAGTTTTTCCCATAGTTGCAGAGTTGACAATTGTTTACTTCAAAAATTGACTTGTTTAGTGATCACTGACCAATAAAAGGCGAGAGAAGTAAATCATTCATTAATCACCTTTTTTTCCATTTTTCCAACTGATCACTTCAACATGACATGCTGACAAGAGACATTGGTTTCATGACGATTTCTATTGAGTGACTAACCAAACCTAATCGGGTTTTTTTTCCATTTGATCTTGAAATAACGATATATTTTTTTAGCATTCCCTATCACAGTTTAATGACATTATCATATTTTTTGTTGACAAATTATTCGAACATTTGGGGATCGATTTCACTCAAGATTACAACACTGCGTTAAAGCTTGTCTGAATAAGAAGAAAAAAATTACCAGTTTTATTGAATATGACAGTCAGCTCAATTTTAAGCGGACAGCTTGAACAATTGAAACGTTTCATAAGCAAATAACATATTTGAGAATTCAAAAGAATGTGATATATTCTTTAGCGTGAAGCCATAAATTGTTTGGTGGGGGAATCTATTTGTCAATTGGTCTTTATAAAATATGCAGGTCTGCACTCATGCCAAGAGACACAAGGCCAGACGGGAAGATATGTCATATTGTATTTGAAAATAGCGATGGAGGAAGATAGAGTGGTATGGACGAATAACAGATAGATATGCAGACCCCATCCCTATGCAGGCATGTGTACTTGCATACAAATACATACACACACACACACACATACACACACACACATACACACACACACACAGAGATATATATATATATATATATATATATATATATATATATATATATATATATATATATATATATACTTGGCTTGGTTTGTTTGGGGCAAAGCTAAAATGTAAGGTAATTTTGAAGTTTGAAATACTGAGCTTCATCACAGAGCAGAGTCGTTGGTTTAAAATTTGCGACTATCTCATCAACCAAGCAGGCCCAATCTATCGTAAAATAACAAGTACAATTTAACCGGTGTTGTAGTAAGCTAATCTTGCCGATTATTGCTACCATAGTAAATTTGATTTCTCACGGTGTGCTGTACTAGCTTTGTGTCTGACCAAGTGAACCAAACATATATATATATAATACTATAAAATGACAAATGTTTCTTTCTTCGTATATCTATGTTTTATAAGCTCCCAAACGACTCATCCTACGGACTATAAATTTATGTATCTTGTCCCCAACATGAACATATGATAGGTGGCTCTGACCTCGGCTAATTTTTAAATATCAGTCTAGGTTCAGGTAAATTTTGGCTTTTCCAAATATGAAGACAATTTTTTCCCAGTTTTTGCGTTTTCAAATCGGAGGGAGACGAGTAGTTTTCCGCCTATTTTGTGTGCGAACCACAAATGAGATCTTTACGAAATCTCATTTGCTTTCTTGTGTTATAATATTTCGAGTTTAGTTTTGAAATATGTGCATGTCTGAGAGGGTGAGCATGTTAAGCCTATCCACTTATTTGATTTTATGAAATTTGTATGAAATATAATTTGCTTCCTTGTGTTGCAATAGTTGAAGTTTTGTTTCCGGGCAACGCCAGATACACCAGCTAGTGAATATATATTTTTATATTCATATGAAATATAAAATATATGAAATATATATTTATGAAACCATCTTACTTTATCTTTTTGTTCATTTCTGTCACGCTGAAGCAAACAAGGGGAGAGTGGATGGGGTAAAGCAAAGTTTGAGTCTTTGTCAGGAGTGAAACAAGCTGATACCGTCACCTAAAACTTTTCCCAGCCAGCCTCGAGATGATCTTCCAAAACCTAATCTTGAAAATAAAGCTATCGGAATCAAAGATGAATACCTTAATAATATCAGATTTGCTGATAACATCATCCTTCTTGTTGGGAACCTTCATAATCTCCAAATAGTACAAGACGAATGGAATGATGTAAGCAAGAAAGTTTGTCTTGGTTTTCTGTTAAACTATTGCCATGTTAAGGACTAACATACGCCAATCAAGATCAGAAATGCATCACTGAAGAAAGTAAACCTTACATCTACCTACGGCAACGAATTCCCATGAAATCATTGAATAAAGAAATCAAGGGAAGAGTCACCCAAGCTTTCGGTAGAGCAAGCTGAACCTTCAAGAACAAGAAAATGTCATTTGTCCTAAAAAGAACAACCAATGCATCCTCCCGCTAGTCAACGTGCTGAACATCACTTGGAGAGACCACAAGACTTCACAGTATATCAGAGAAGAAAATAAGAGTCAGATTTATGATTGAATCCATTAGAAAACTAGAATTGCAATTAGCTGGTCGTTTCAAGAATGTCAGACAACTGCCGGACATCACAATTTACAACGTGGATCACCACAGGTCATATGCAAAGCCATCACTTGCAGAAAATAATATATGACGAACTAGACAAGTTTAGGGAGTATTGACTCCGCTACGCCCATGATAAAGAGGTTTAGCGAATCTTTTCTGACAAAGGACGCTAAACGGCTGATGTTGATGATACTCAAATTTATATTTATGTTACTTATCTGTACGCAAAAATCCTCTCCTTTTTTTGCAGGTATTATGCTACTTTTTGCTAAATGTATTAGGGACATATATCTCATCCTTCCTAACTTTTACCTTCATTTTTCTTCCTATCGATTTCTTCCCGATGGATTCCATTCAATAATCAGAACCCTGCAAACATTTGCCATGAATGTGCATAGCTGATCGATTACTCCCCCTTTCCCGGTTCCTCTACGTCTGCCTCGTATTCATCGCACAGAACGAATTCATATCCGTTAAATGACATTCTACACCAGAGTTTGGTCGCTCTCAAACAACCAAAACGTTTTATGGACAACGGAACACCAAAGCTGACAGAGAAACGTGGCCAGAGAGAAACAAATGTAACACAACGACAGAACTGGTATCCAAAGAAAAATAAAAAGATATAATAATCAGCAAAATTAAAACACTTTAAAGAACGAGATTATCGGCGTACCAAGATATAGTGTTACGTCGAATATCTCCCTAAGTTTTTCTTTCATTTTTCATCTTTCATTTATTCCTTCCCTTTTTATTTATTTTTTATTTCCTTCTTCTTTCTTCTTCCCCTCTCTCTTTTTTCCTCGTTTTAACTTTTTTTCTTCTTTCTCTCTTTCTTTCACAATATTTCCTTCCTTTCTTCTCTTATCTCTTTCTTTTGTTCTTTCTTTCTGCCTTTTTTATATTGAAAAACATTGTAAATACCAGATTATCCTCGTACCAAGAGATAGTATTTCATCCGGGTTCATATCGTTTCCATTCACTCATAAGACGTTCAACCAAGACAACACACTAACCAGGTTTGACGTGAATGTCCACGCTAGTGCCTCTTGATAGGATTTTCATACAGACAAGGTTTCATTTTTGACAAACACCAGCCTCGGTCTGGCCAAGGCTTCAGCCAATTGACAAGTGATGATCCACAAATCTGACAGGGCTGAATCCTCCGGGGTTTTAGCCCTGGGATAAAGGTCAAGTGAACTTCCAACTGAACATACAGTTTCAGGCCGGAATGAGGGCAAATCGGTTTACACCCTCGTATTAAATCGCCGATAATTCGAAACTAGCAAGACCTGTGGAAATTCCATGGTTGATAGCAACTATTATTATCCATTGTCCTGGCTGAAAGAAAGCTGAATATTTTGATTCTTTCAGAACACTGAGTCTTGACTATTTTCCTCTCTTAAAAACGACGGCAATTTCAGACTCTCGGTTGAGACAAGAAAGTTGATAGAGAGAGAAGAGGGAAAGGGAGACAGATTCTTTTCTTACACCATCAATCAACGAACGAAATAAAGAAAGAAAGGGGATAAATGAAGGGGTAAAGAAAGAGAGGCAGAAAAGTGGGAGAGGAAGATATAAAAAAAGATAGGGAGAGAAAGACAGAAATAAAGGGAGAAAGAAAAAAATTCAAAGTTAATTAGTTTTTAGTTGAATTTTCTCAAATCATATCTAGGATTACTTAGACTTTCATGCAATTTATCCTGGAAATATTATTGGAGGTATTATTCAATCAAATCCAGTTCATAACCATAACTTGAAGATCTTTTTCAGTTAAAGGAAAATATTTTTACAACAGTCAAAATATCTTATTAATTCATGAGTTTCTGTCAAGGTAGAATTCGACCATGAAGCAGCCTGTCTTGTTTTGTTTGGTTTTGCAATGTTTTTGTTTGTTTGTTTGTGCATGTTTCCTGAGATAGAAGCTGTAATAGCGACGGTTGTGCAAACCACCTATATTATGATATTATAGACCGGCTATTGCTAGTATGATCCAGGCTGGAGCAGTAATTTCTGTTACTGTCTAACGAGTCGGTTATAACCATTGAAAAATATATAAAATGGATTGTCCAAAAGAATCAAAATGGGCCGTTCATTTAGTGCTATTCTGTTTCATGCCTCAGCTTTTCTGTCACCCTTAGTTGGTATCTTCCCATTCTTCTCCCCGTCCCTTTCAATCTTCGCCCATCTCATATAAATATTATACAAGCATTGTTTAGTTCCATAGACGAAAGTCTTCCTATCCCCTCAGTAAAATACCTAATTTTCTTTTCTTGTCTCTCTTTTCCTATCCTATCATTGAACTACCGATTTCTTTTCCTATTAAACTACCGAATTTTCTTTTCTATCCCCCCCTTTCTCTTATGTTATTGCTGGAGGCGTAACATTCGAGCTCAGGTAGGAACAGGCAAAATAGTATTATAGATATTTAATCGCAAGTAATTCAAAATGCATTTTGATGAGATGTCCACACGGACAAGGTTTCATTTTGACAAAGACCAGCACTGTCTGGGAGAGCTCAAAAATTTTGAAAGCGATGATCTGCAAATATGACAAGGTTGAATTCTCCAAAGGCTTTGGACGATGCTCAGGAACATTCACAACTGAACATTCAGATTTGGACAAAATACGAGCTAATCGTTCAACTATCTTGTGAGAAATTCTTTCAAAATATTCCAGCAACAGCAGCAGCCTTTTAGCCTCTGTTGATGGACAAAGATTTTCCCTCTAAGATTTTCCAGACCTCTCTATCACGGGCGTTGCTGAGTCACTACTTTCATAACTTATTTAGTTTGTCATGCCATTTTTTTTTCTGGTCAGAGTTCCGTATATGATATGTGGGGATCCACATTGTGAGTCGTGATGTCCAGTGGTTGTCTGACATTTTTTGCAATATGACGAGCCCATTGCCATTTTATTTTTCTAACGCATTATATGTTTCCTCCTGTACACTGTGCTGTCTTGGGATCTCTCCATGTGGGGTTGATCACGTTCCCCCCTCCCATTTGTACGTTGTATGGTTCTCAGTCTGGGGGTCAATCTTTTGGTTAGGTTCTATGTTTCAGCTCTATTAATAAATTATTCGTCAATAATTCGAAATGAAAATAATATAGACAGGTTTGGTAGGTCACTCGATAGAAACTGTCACATCATCATTGTCTTTCAGCAGCATGTCCTGTTCAGGGTGATCATTTGAAAAATTGGAAAAATGAGTGATCACTGAATGAATTATTTCTCTCGCCTTCTGTTGGGCAATGATCACTAAAAAAAAGTCTGAATTTTGAAAAAAAACTGTCGTGAATGCTGCTGGACACAAACAAATTTATCATAAACCTACATTGTAAAAGAAAAGAATACGTATTTTTCTTGACATGATAAGAAGTAAACTTTTACAATTTCATTCCTCTAGCTCCAAAGGTGTGACATGTATGGGCAATTATAATCCCAAGTACAGTATATTTGGAGAAAAATAGTCAAATATAAAATCCATTAGAAAAATCAAATGGCAATTGACTGGTCATATTGCAAGAACACCAGATAACCTGTTGATATCACGACTCACATTGTGGGCCCCAGTGATCATAGCCAGTCAGACAGACCAGCTTAATATTTAATCGTCAATAATTCGGAATGAAAATGATACAGATATCCGCTTGCAGGGGTGGCAAAGAATACGTTAGAAAGAAAATACATGAAGCATTCCAGGAGAGATTTTGAATCATCAATACCCATAGATGCTGCTTTTTACTTCTAACATTGAGCAATGGTGGTGGTAAAATCAAATACCTTGATGTACATACACAATCACAATCATCATCATCATCATCATCTTCATCATCATCATCATCATCATTCTTTTAAGGTCCATCGTCGGACATACACCTTCTTCAGGAAAATACACAATCAGTATGGTTTAAATCATAATTTTATGATTTCAGGAAACAACCATGGACACAAACTAAAAGAAAAATTAAGCATAAACTTTCATTGTAAATTGAACACACAAATAAAAGCGTAGGGAAGGGGTCTAAAATTTAAAAGAAAACAACATTTTCCCCACTTGTTGATGGGTTTGTGTGCAAAATTTCAACGTTCTTCTATGAATGGTTAGAGCTTGGCGAATTCTGGATAGATAGATACATAGATAATTACATGCATATAAATGTCAGAACACAAAGATAACCTAAACCCAGTAACAGTGATTAATCTGGTCCGTCGGGGATAGCAGATTAAAAAACAAAGTAAACAAAAAAGCAAATGAAGAAAGAAAGAAGCGAGTGGAGGCTGTAAAAACGGATGGAAGAAAAACAGATAAAAATGATGAAAGGAAAGAAAAATAAAGGTTGAAAGAAAAGGAAGAAAGAATAAACAAATAGATGAACTGGTCAAAGAAGGCTCAAACATTTTCCCAAATGCCATAATTGTAATTATTCTGTCACTTTATGCTATTTCGACCCACATAACGTTTTATAGCGGGGAATACACACGCACGCACACACACACACACACAAACACAAACACACACACACACACATATGCATATATATATGAAATATTTGTACTAATCTCATCTGTTTCACGATCCTTCGATCTTCAGGTGAGTTAGGTATTGAAAAATCACCAGTTATGTTTTAGTTTCACTATTGCTTTATGAATTTCTCAGAATGTTTTCATATGATACTTTGTGTTTTATATTTGGAGTCAAAATATTACATAAGAATAGTTTAAAATCCATATAACTATGCAAGGGAAATAAATCAAATTCAAATAAGATACATAGACAAAATGAAACTAAACATACAGAAAGTAAGTAAACATATAGTGGAACTAAAGCATAACATAATTTTCCAATACCGAACTCAACTGTAGATCTGACAGTCAATCAGACCCGGTAGAAACAGTGCATTAGGAATGGTCCCCCGGTTGACAGCAACAGTCAGCAGTGACTGAAGACAATGACAATGATGTATTTGTAAACCTCAATCAAGGATTAATATTGATAACCATAATTCCAGACTTGAATCCATTGAACAAACAGTAAAAGGTTCGCATCGTAGTAATATTAATTCCAAATGCTTTGTTGACGTTATCATCATCTTGAACAGCATTATATCCTAATTTGAAATCACACTTGAAAATTATTATCACTACTTTAGTTGACGCAATTGCTATTGAAGGCCCAGAAGTATCAAATTGCAATGAAGTATATCGCTATTTACATTGAATCTACAAAATGTTCAGTAATATCTTTCAATTTCAGCATTATTCTCCATGATCTAAAAAACAGTATTTCTTTTCATGTGTGACAATTAGATATCTATCTTTTATTATTTATATCATTATCATCTAATGGCAATTGAGAATCACTCTGTCTCTCTCTGTCTCACCCTGTCTCTCTCCTTGTCTGTATCTCTTTCTCTCTCTCTCTCTCTCTCTCTCTCTCTCTCTCTCTCTCTCTCTCTCTCTCTCTCTCTCTCTGCATGTTCAGCAGATATATTAGACCGCACACAAGGCATAACAGTATCGAATTTGAAGTTTTTCGAATCAACGATATTCGCGAAATCTAATAAGAAAAATTAAGAAATACAGATCATAGGTCTTTCATCTGGAATAATAGATCTAAATTTAGATATGAAATATCTGAATTGGCGACACTGAGAAGAAATAACCGAAATACTTCAAAGATGGAGGAACATTTATTTTACATGTTCATTATAGCAGGCTGCACCACACGTCGTAAAGTCCGATCCTTTCAAAACATGCGCCTTTCGAACGTGTACTGCCCTTCTCATAAAACAATTAAATGATCAAGATGAAAAGTGAATAATAATCAAACATATAATAATGGTTTACAATACTTCATCTTATAAGAATAAATACAAGAAAAAAGGCAATATATATTGTATAGAAACTAAAACAAACATGGCACCAGAGAGATCAGTATATAAGTGGGTCTAGAGTTTAGATTTGATCATTTGCAAGCAATTTGATTCCCGTAACTAAGACAGAAAAGTAGCTTCTCTGTGGCAAAAAGGGTGCGAATTTGAGTCTCACCTAGAGATTTTTTTCAATTTCTGGTCCATGCTAATTACTCACAGTTGAAGATTGACGTCATGGGTAAGTTATGATAAAAGAAACAACAAAAAGGTTAAAATGAAGGGAAAATATTAATAATTAAGAATTAACAAAAATGTTAACCTAATACTCACTTCTCAATCCTCAAAGAAGAAACCAAGCGGAGAATCACATTTGGAAATCTTTAGGTAGAGGAAGTCAACCTTCAAGAACA
The DNA here is from genome assembly GCA_963457665.1 of Thysanoteuthis rhombus. Classification (NCBI taxonomy): domain Eukaryota; kingdom Metazoa; phylum Mollusca; class Cephalopoda; order Oegopsida; family Thysanoteuthidae; genus Thysanoteuthis; species Thysanoteuthis major. The sequence goes on along the minus strand of OY735236.1, from coordinate 21,376,130 downwards.
AGAAAATTCCATTCGTCCTAAAATAGAAAAGTCCAAAACCAATGAATACTCCCGATAGTCACATACAGAGCTGAAACAAGGAACTGAACAAAATGATTGACCCTCAAACCGAGAAACATGCAACGCACTCATGGGAGAATCATGATCAAGCTAAGAGAGTTCACAAGTTATGAGTAAAGTATATTAGAGAAAAACAAGAGTCTATTCAGAAAACTCAAATAGCAATGGGCTGGTCATGTTGCAAGAATGTCAGACGACCGCTGGACACCTCTAATCACAGCGTGGATCACATGCGAAACTGCGACAGTCAGAAAATAAGATTGCATGATAGATTTGACAATTTCAGAGAATACTGGCTGTACGACGCCCATGATAGAGAGGTCTGGCGGATCTTGTAGAGGATCTATGCCTAACAAGGGATGCTAAAAGACTGATGATTATGATGATATTTTTCTTATGGCAAATCCCCTCATTCCTTAATGGAGCATAGATGATAATTTCCAGTAGAATTAATAAAAATTGTCAACCAAAACAATTTTTAAGCTTTTTGGCTATGTATATTCATATGTATGAATCATTGATACATGCTGCAAAAGTGCAGCGAGAGGGTTGAAAGATTCAATAATAACTCATTATGACGAGAGAAACATTTTAATTTATGACGTAAGTTTATGCTAAATTGGTCACTAGATTTTGTCCGCTTGGTTTTTTGAAAATTCGTAGGCAAGAGAGATGATTCATTTATTGATCCCTCCTATTTCAATTGATCAACCTAATAAGGCATGATGCCAAAAGATATTTCTATTTAGTGACTAACCGGACCTGTCCTTTTTTTTCTTTCAATTTGGTTGTGGCCCACTTCCTCTTCTAGGAGATGAACCTCGTGTGCCGTATCGATGCTAAGAAAAAAAGGAATGTTTCCCGTTGAAACCTTTGATCCTTCGCTAACCTGTATTTCGTTTCGGTTTTATTTCTTATTTTTAGCAATTTGACCATAGCTTTACTGTTATAAATAGCTGAGTTCATCAACAACCGAAGTTCGTCAGCCCTGAAAACCCGACCTTTCCTTATAGAGAAAATGTTTTTGAGCAGGATAAAATCTCAGAGTCAAAGGTCTCTAATGGTAATGCTCTGCTTCACATCCTCCTGTCAATTTGTTGCTCAGCTTAAACAAACGTTTATTGATTGGTTACCCCCGCCTCTCTGTCTCCTTCTTCTTGTCCTTTCCTTTCCTCAATATTTCCATCCTCACCCTATAGACTTGAACTATTTCAACAACAATAGGACTAAGGAACACAGTCAGTTTTGATTGACACGGAGCTCAGACCGAGGATGCCCTACTGCGCGTGCGTGCTGATCAGGGATGACGACATTAACTTCCGGCTCATGGCTTCCACTCAATATAGACGCGGCAAACCACGTGTTTGGATAAACTGGCGTGGGGTTCACCAGAAATGAAACAAGAATAACGACAGTTTAACAGTGAAAATAAAGCTAAAGATGGTGGTTGTAGCAAATGTGAAAGAAGTCTTTCTGCCACGGATCCAGGACAAGGCTGCAATTTGGTACTTTTCAAGACCAAAGTCATAGACATTTCGTACCTAAAATGTTATCTGGTTCTAAAAGTAAAGATTTGGTACTGAAAGATAAAATCCCGAATTCACATGATTGATGATATGAAATAAATATGTATGAACAATAGATATAAAACTATATATATTTCAATCTATTTTACTGCAAGCTTACTGTGGTGGTGATTTTTAAGTTTTAAGTTATATGATTATTTGGTACTAAAGCTACTTGATTTTGTCCCCAAACCATACAAATTCGGTCAAGTACGGCAAAAGACATCTGATAACTCTTACCCAGGGCTTGGTCTAGGAGATCGAGACCCATCCCTCTTTACTCGGGCAAAGCAAGCTCATTCTTCAAATATCTAGATGAAGGAATATTATAAATTAAAAAAAATAATCCCAAGTAATCATGAAATGGCCTTAAAAACAAAAAAATATTGAACTACCGTAGCCAGCAAAGATGGCGAAAGGTTCTGATTTTTTTTAAATATTTGCATGTGTTTCTGTGTTTCTGTGTTTGTTTGTTTGTTGTTGTATTGAAACGCTCCAAGCCATACGGTTTTTACAGACATGAAAATTGGCATCAGTCCTACACTAGACCCCTTCTAAAAATGTTTGTTTTTCATATTCTTGAAAAAAAGCTCTTTTGACCTTTTGGGGCACTATTTTGACGTGTTTATTAATAACAGCTAAATTCTCCAGAATCTACATGTTTCTAAATGTTTTTTCCGTACTGAATTTCAGATGTTTTCCAGTGGAAATCACCAGTGATGTTATTTTGTCTTTTTTATTAGTCATCCGACTCATTCTTTAATATTATTCTATTTATTGGTTATGCGGGAACATTTTTTGATTATATTTTTTTTTACTCTTCTCTTAATTCTGGGGCTAAATAGCTACGACTCAAATATAAGTAAAAAATGCCGGATCGCATATAACTTACTTGTTTTTGATGTTTGAAATTCGGGTTCGTTTTTTTTATCACGTAGAAATATTTTTTCTAGTCGGACTTAGCTTCCCCAATCTTCTCAAAATCCTGGATCCGCCCCTGTGTAATCCTAATGAAAGACACAGAGAGTCACTCGTACAGACCTCAAGCAAGTGTGAATTTCTGACACGAAGTGGGAAGAGCTGATCCGAGCCATCATTTTGACGATGGTGGAGGCTGTGGAGAAAGGTGAACGGAACAGGGACAGGGTTGTTGTATTTGCCCTAGAGTTACATTAGCTTCGCGAAGACACCGACTGCATGCGAAATGAAGACGTACCTAGCACCACGAATTGAAATAAATAAATAGACAGGTCTGGTTAGTCACATAATAGAAACCGTCACGTGACCAATGTCTTTTAGCAGAATGCCGTGTTTGGCTGACCAGTCAAAAGAAATTGTAAAAGGGGGTGATCAATGAAAAAGTAACTTCTCTCGCATTTTGTTGGACAGTGATCACTGAGAAATCTGAATTGAAAAAAAACAAAAAAACAAGCATGAACGCTGCCGAACACAAACTTTGGGATGACTTTAGCGTAGACTTACATTGCAAAAATCCACTAAAAATCTATTCAGGGGAGAGTTTTAAAAAAAAAGCGTTTCTTGTAGACATAATGCGGAGTACATGTTTAGATTTTCAGCTTCCTAACTGCGTACGGCCTGTACGCATGATACATACATAAATACATAGCCAGCCAGACCATCTTCAAAACTGAAGAAACATATGTTGACAGTTTTGGTGACAGTATTGATTGATTGTTACTAATACTGAAATCAGAACGTTGGGAGGAGATTGGCTGATGTGATCCGTCGGATTTTCGTTTATCTAGCATCTCCAGTTGCCTGAGGGTGCATTGCTAAATTTAAACAAACCAAAAGTACACAGGGATAGATAAAAAGACAATAAGATGAATGGGTCTGTTTAGTCACTCAATAGAAACCGTCACACAACCAACTTCTTTTGACAGCATGCTGCGTTGCGGAGGATCAATTCAGAAAATCGGAAAAAAGGTCATTAATGGATAATTTACTTCTCTCGCCATTTGTTGAGCGGTGATCACTAAAAAATCGGAATAAGCATTTATACTGCCAGACACAAGGGACCAATTTAGCCTAAATTCACTTTGCAAATTGAAGCACCAACCAAAAAACCTATTTCGGTGATGAATTTTAAAAAAGAATATCTTTCCGAGACATAATTTGGAGAAATGTTTAAATTTCAGGCCCCCTGGCACGGTGGTAAATACAGGGGAAAGGGAAAGAGGGTTTGCACTGCCTCTATAACGGCTCTCTAAAAAAAAATGAATGTTTAATGCTATTTTGACATTTTCATTTTTTCGTATACGTTGTGTAAAATGAACTTTCAAAAAGCTATATAATATATATATATATATATATATATATATATATATATATATAGATATATATATATGCTCCAACAGAATCATTATAGAATGCGTTATACTTTATGTAAACTTATTTGAAATGATCTCCCGTCATTATATGTTCGGCAAGTTTGTTTCCTGCTGTAGCCCCATTTTCTTCAATTGTTTATTTTATTTACATTGTCTAGACAGGGTGATAGATTACCCGTGTAATGATGGGAGATCATTTCAAATATGTTTTTATGAGAGATAATGCATTTCCTAATTATATATATATATATATATATATGAAGACAGTCTGACGATTGCATAAAACAGAGTCACCGCAAAGAACTGAATTTACGTCAACAGCCTTTTAGTATCCGTCATTGGACCTTCCCAAAGATTCTTTCGTGGGCGTCGTGGAGCCAATACTTCGGAACTTATTTAGCTACTCACGCCATCTCATATTTTGCCGGCTGCGTTTTCGCATACGATCTCTTGGGATCTACGTTGTGAGTCAGGATGTCCAGCGGATATACATTTCTTTAAAAAAAAAATCATATATATATATATATATATATATATATATATGTGTGTGTGTGTGTGTGTGTGCGTCTATGTGTATATGTGTGTGTGCGTGTGTACGGGTACTTATATATATATATATATATATATATATATATATATATATATATATATATATATATATATATGTGTGCATGTGTTCGTGCGTGTGTATTCACGTGCACATATGTGTGTTTATAAACGCTGCAACCTTCGATTGGAGTTCCACTTCGATCAATAAATAATAAAATTCGAGTCACATATTTGCGCGTCATTCAAGGAAAAATTGTCGATTTTTTATCTGTGCTCATCAAAGTATATAACTGCAATTGAAAGCCGCGTATGCATGCACAGTGATTAGTCGACAACAGGCTATTTTAATAATTTGACATTTGATAGATATATTAGCCACCTCACAAGGCAGTGCAGTGTCGAGATTGAAGATCTTTAGATATCCAAGTTGGCATTGATCTTCAATGTTGGCAAAAATGATTAAGCCAAATGAAGTACAAGATTAACAAGAGGCGGTACACGAGAAAAGTAACCAAAGCTGAAGGGTTTCTGATATCCAAAAGTGAAGATCGAATATCGGTGCCAGGTCGTAGTATAGTCACGTGGTCCACGTAGCAATAATGGAATAAAAATGTATGAAAATGATATAATTTTTTCCAAAATCATCACATCATCAAAATAAACATTGATTGAATTGTAAAATTCCACTTATAAAGGTATATATGACTGCCTCCTGGAGGATGCAGGTTCGAATCCTGCACGGCGCTCATTTCTTTATTCCTTTACGTGGTCGGCTGCTTGCTACTCGGTTAATTCCAGTGCTGGACGTAACTAATAAAATATCTCTATAATTATCATATATATGCATATAAAGAAATGGACATCTAATCTGACAGAATAGTTGTGAATATTTTTCAGTCTGTATTCGAAACGAAACCCCGTTTTTAACGGTTATCATGTAAATTGGTCTTAGCAGCGTAAATAGATAAACAATCAAAGAAATAGGCTACTGCATAAATCGAGTATGCATCCACCAGAATGCCATCTTAATGCAATGATGCTCTTTACCATCTGAGCTAAGTAGCCAGCCGGTAAAATAAATCCCTGCAGCAGCCTATTTCTCCTATTGTTTATCCACACTGTCAATCAATTGGAATATTCATCTTATTAAAAACAGGATGCCGGTTCAAATAGAGTTTCTAATAAAAAATAAAGTATATATATATATATATATTTATATATATGTGTGTGTGTGAATGTAGATTGATAGAGAGAGAGAAAAAGAGAGAGAGAGATAGACCAGGTTCTAACCAAAAGTTCGAGGAATCGAAATTGATCATTTTGTTGATCTATCAAATCATCTTGGATTTCCCGTGTCTCATCGAACATTTCACTCACTCGAAATCACTGCACTACGAAATGAAGATCCTTGAGAAAGACACCCTATGTCTGTTGGGTAGCATCTCGTCCATATATATCAACCCTTGTGTATCCTCTACTGGACGGCATTCTAGATATAAATATCTGCCATGTCTCATTGGCAACATTTTTGTCTCGTTCCTTCATCTTGTGTTTAGTGTTTCCCTACTGTGTTCACTGTCTGATTGGTAATATTCGGTTAGCCTAAGATATAAGAATAAAGTGTGAGATACTAAAAGAGGTTGACAGTAAACTTACATAGGCCGGGAACGAAGCGAGAGAAAGACTAATTCAGAATCGCACAGAGAGCCATAGAAAGACCAATGCTAGGAATAGCTCTGAGGCAGCAAGAGATCAGCATTGATCAGTTCGACACTTGAGAAAAATTAAAAGTAAAAGACTAACTGATTGGTACCAATGGAACCATAAACACAATAGTAAAGGACCAGACACTAGCTGGAGATACCAGATAATATACATATATATATATATATATATATATATATATATATATATATATATATATATATATATATATATATATATATAGTCTGGAAAACTTCGTACATTTAAGCACTGAGGATCTTGCTGGATTTTGCTTTCTTTATTAGTATACTAAGAGTTTCCGTCTCGAAGCATTTGAGATGTTGCTGAAAGAATTTTTACTAAATATCTTACGTACAGAATTTCTCCCTCTCTCTCTTTATCCTCCCTCTCTCTCTCCTTATATATATCCATCTCTCTCTCTCTCTCTCTCTCTCACTATATATATATATATATATATATATACAGAGAGAGAGAGAGATGGAGGGAGAGAGATTGGTCTAGGCATAGAGAGAATGTTTTAGGTAAAAGTTCGATGAAGTGTATCGTCTATTTAGTTGTTGCTAAGTATGGTGTGGGTGTAGCCATCCATTTGCGATCTTTTCTCAAGAAGCGTCGGGGTCTGACTGTCACTTGGCCGTTTCAAGTGCAAGCAGCGCGGCGTCGGGACAGCTGTAAGTGACATAGCGCCAAATAGCCCAGTGTTTAGATTTATCTGCCCCAACTGGGATCCGACACTCTTTTCTTCTTTTGTAAATCGAACCTTGTATCGTGGCCTTTCTGCGAGCGTCAACGTGGGAGAAAAGACGTATAGAGCCATTGACGACACGACGTCTATAGAGAAGAGGGGACGGGGGCCCCCCGACCCCTTTTTTTTCTTCGTGTCTCCTGCACGCGCGCTCCCCCGTCGATTCGGCGAGACTTGTGTTGTCCTGCCCCTCGTCTCTCTGCGCGTTGCTTTGCCACCCGCACTCCTTTCTCTCCCTCTCTTCGTGTCCACCCTCCCCTCTCTGTCCGACCCCTCCAGCCCGACGAAGCAACTTGCCATTGGCACTGAGTGTCCCCAGCTGGTCTCTCAGTCGTCTCTGCGTCCCCAGCGTTTTTCCACAGTGGATCTCGCCTTCTTCACTGAAGACAACATCATTTCACGCTGTATTCACTTTTTCTGAGTCTTGCAAGACTTCCTCTTCTCTCTGGCTATCTCCGGTCTCTCACTATCTATCTATCTATCTACATATATATATATATATATATATATATATATATATATATATATATATATATAGAGAGAGAGAGAGAGAGAGAGAGAGAGAGAGAGAGAGAGAGAGAGAAAGAAAGAAAGAAAGAAAGAAAGAAAGAAAGAAAGAAAGAGAAAGATACTAGAATTCTACAAGCGGGGTCCAAAGAGAGTAAGGGTTAAGTAAGAAGTGAGAAAAGGCTATTCAGGTTGGGGATTATTTCATATTTGATAACTTGGATCTTTAGCAAAAGGTTTTGTGTTTGTAATTCTATTTTCCAGCTTACGGAAAAGTATATAATTCATCCCTCTTTCTGTCTCTGTCTCTGTCTGTCTGTCTGTCTGTCTGTCTGTCTGTCTGTCTCTCTCTCTCTCTCTCTCTCTCTCTCTCTCCCCCTTTTAGATGGAAGGTAAACAAGAAAAATGACCAGAAATTTGAATCAAATTAAAAAGAAAGAATGACCATGGAAAGACAGAATTACAAAATATGGTTAGAGTAAAATGCAAAGCTGTAAGTAAATAGGAGGTCCCGAAGTTTGGGAAGTCAATGATGGGAAAAACTGTATAAGCCACTGCATCAATAATGTGATTTACCTTTTCATGAGACGAAACATTATCAACCATTACTATTCATTAGTTTACCTCTTACCGTCAAAAAGTTACGGATATATATAAATAATTGTGCATTGCATTGTACCATAAAATGTAAAAGACAGGATCTTTTTAAATGCTAAATTAATAGTAAACTAATACACTAATTAATTAATATATCTAAACTTATAAGCATATATGCTATACTGACTAAATTAATTTCTTTTTATTCACACTCGCGCTTTTCATTGGTTGATTTAACTTCCTATCATGGCACAACAATACAGAATACGTCATAGAAACTTTGGAGCCTTTATGTCTGATCGCTCATTAAAACAACTTGAATTGAGTTGTGACTTGGAAAAAAAACTTCAGATTAAGTCACTTGAATTATTAAAAGATAAATTACCCAATGAAATAGCTTTAGGCTCCTTAGTACTGATCCATACATGAACAACCGTCATCTTTGACGGGTATATGCCTGTATGTATAAAAAAAAGAGATTATTGCGCACATCTTTAAACGAGGTAGTTGGAGGAAAGAATGACGTCATTTCAATTCTAACGGGAGATGTAAAGGTACAATTAAGTTAATGCATTTTATCAGGTTTAGCGTAACATGAGATTCTTTTACTACCAAGTTACACCACCAGACGTCAATGATGACATAAACGTGACAAACAACAAATGAACATTGCTAATTATCATTTTTGACTTGTATTTTCTTTCATCTTAATTTTTTAGTTGATTTTTACTGCAACTTTACTCTGGTCGTCAGTCTACAGCAGTAAGTAAACAGTGCTAGACAGTTAATCCTTCATTTTCGATTCACGCTCTCTACTCACTGTCGTAGATTGATGTCTGGAGTACTGTCACGATGAAAGCAACTGAAATTTGGGATGAAAAAAAAATACTAATTAAAAGTTAGCTGTAGTGTATAAGAGTTTTTCTTCAAGTGATGGGGGGCATTGGGAAAGACAAAGAGACTCGGGTCATTGGAATTAAATTTAAATATAAAAAGACAGCGGTGTCTGCAATTTTCTATCAAAGTTTCCATTACCAAGAAAAAGAACAGACTCTATTCAAAATCTGCGACGTTGTTAATACAAGTCTTGACAGCATTTGGAAATATTTGTTTCTGTAATAAAACTATTTGTCTCTAACCGATGTTCAAGTTGATCCCCGTCAAAACGTCCAAAACTATGATGAATAATCATTGCATAAGTCAAACAAAAAATATCGTCTGAAATGTGATATAATTCATTGGGAAATAAAAAGGTTACACAACTTGAACTTCTTCCCCACTCAATTAGAAAACTTACGCTCATGAAGGAACTCCCATCCGCAAGAATGAAACTGAAAGCTTACAAATTATAGAATCAAAATCCATTGTGAGGGAACTTGGAATGCACATAACCCCAGAAGTCTCATGGACACTTCATATAGATATGATATCTGATAAAGCTAGATACATTTCGGTATGGGTGCTCAGTGTATTCGGTGATTGCTGTGCGACAATAATGTTGACACTGTACAAAGCTATGATAAGAAATTGTGGAATATTGTCGCCTCTTCACTCACCATAAAAAAATCAAAGGCATCCAAGCCCTATGATGTGTGCAGAGGTACTTTACCAGAAGAACACGTGGCTGTGCTGAATTGTCCACTTGGGAAAGACTTCGTCACCTGAAGGAGAGATACTAAATTATCATAATGATGTTCAAGATACTGAAAAGGCTTGTACCCAACGACCTGAACAACTCATTTATCCACAGAGAACGAAGAGGCAACCGCACCTCTATGCGAGATGCGAGGGAAAAAAAGGCCCAATCGAAAAATGATGAGCCGTTCTCAGTGCTTTGGCTAAAAAGATTACCTTGTCGGAACGGGTGAGCTTCAAGATTTCTCTGCGAAAATTCCTTGGATAGATCCCAGAAAACCCACCGACACCTTGTTACATATCCCTAAACTACAACTGCGTATTAGAGTATACTGTACATGGTTGATATTCATAGAGATGACGTTGAGAAGCTCATTTTCACTATATCAAAACTATCTAAGCTGATAAGTATAAGAAGTGTATACATTAATTATAAACATTATATAGTCTTCTTTATTTACTTATTTCTTGTTCTTAGTATAATTTTATTATAGAATTTAAGAATTGTTTGGTTTAAGAAGGAATAATATGACATAGTTGACATTAAAAGGAAAACAATCCCCTCTTTTCACCCACTCATTCTATCCTTCATTTCTCATTAGCTCTTTTAACCTATTCGAATTCGGTCTGGACGAAAAACGTTTCGAACATTCAAAGATCTGTTGATGTTCATCGCAGGTAAAATAATAATAATAATAGTAATAATAATAATAATAAGGAGACTTATTGTCACTCAGCCTTCAGCGATAACCACTGGGCAACCGGTGTGAAACTGTAAATCGCAAAATTACTGCGATCTATGAGTACGAGGAGAGGAGGGCTGGAGACTTGAGGAGACTTGCTGTCACTCAAACTCCAGCGGTTACCACCAGGCAACTGGTGTGAGATTCATAATAATAATAATAATAATAATAATAGTGAAACTGTAAATCGCAGAATTACTGCGACCTATGAGTACTAGGAGAGGAGGGCTGGAGACTTGAGGAGACTTGCTGTCACTCAAACTCCAGCGGTTACCACCAGGCAACTGGTGTGAGATTCCAAATGATAATAATAATAATAAAAATAATTTCTGAGGAAGACAGAAATGAACATTTTATCGACAAATATAATATTATATATACATAAAGAAAAGACTGTTTTACTATAATCACAGATAATGCTATCGAACGGCTATTGTTATCAAAATTATTGGTCCCACATGACTTATTCGAAATGAATTGAAAATAATAATAATTATTATTATTATTATTATTATTATTATTATTATTATTATTATTATTATTATTATTATTGCTGTTGTTATTATATAATGCAAATGTGTTAATCACAATGAATTCAACAACATAATATTGAATTTATAACGATGATTTTAAATTGATCAGAATAAATGCAAATTGTTACTATTTTCATAAATTTTGCTTAATGCAGGGGTTCCCATCCCTGGGGTGGTGAATCTGTATTTCAAGGAGTGCGACAATTAACTCGCCAGTTTTTCCAACTCAGTGGACGCCATTCTGGGCGAAATAGTTCACCATTTAAGCTTTCTAGTGGCTGATAGGCCACAGTACCAAATCAGCGATTCTTAAAGCCGTTTTTTTTATTTCTACCAAGCCGATCGAAATCAGCAAGAAAATTCTTTGTTCTAACAAAATTATGAATGGAAAGCAAGAACAAAGAATTCATTAAATTTTGATGATCACGATCGGCATTGATTTCACCGTTTGCAATTTTTCATAATAAAATGTGTCAAAACCTTTTTGTTTTGAGTTTAATTTGTTCATCTGTAGTACTGAATGTTCAATTGGTGGTTCAAAAATAGGTGATTAGACTTTTTCATCTGCAAATGTGAGATCACTTTTGTAGAGGGTGCGAAAATTGATCGAGCATTTCCTAGGGGTGCAGGGTATCGACAAAGTAAGGAACCTCTGGCTTAATGCCAATGGCCGTTCATCGTACATCGTTATTTAAAAGCAATTGTCCCAAAGTGATTACAATAAATGTCTTCCTCTGTAATTAAATGAAAATATTTTAGGAAAGACTGAAGACGTGCATCCGAGGAAGAAAGAGACACAAAGAAAGCGAAAATATTTTATGAGTTTTTGGTAAAGGTCAAAGGTCAGTCATTTCTTTTCAGGAGGGAGAAAAGCATCCATCTTTGTCGTCAGGCGTTGAAAACCGTAAAAGAAACTTAATAAAAAGGGAAAGAGTCCGTAATGATCAGGGCGTGACACGTCGACAGGGGTGACTGGGTGCAGATGCCAGACCGATTACCCAGGTGTCACAAGGAAAAGGCGAAGGAAATTCAAATTGTCGCTAAAACCTGGCCTCTCTCAAAGCTTACACACCTGTACCTTCATCTGGAGGTGTTCGCAACTTTACTTTCACACACGCGCAAATACAGGTGTCCCCTCTTTTCGAAAGTTGAACGTTACTATAACTTTTGTTAGTCGAAGAAATAATTGCCATGAATTAATTAACAAACAGTTTAATTTAAATCTATATTTACAGACATTAACGTTGTCTGACAAAAAACTGCTATTTGATAAGACACAATCAATTGTATTAATCGTCTGCGATTTTCCGAGAAGATATATAGTATCCCCCATAAATGAGTACAAATGACCCACTTTTTCATAGAAAGGTCATTTTCTTTGTAAGCCAAACATTGCTGGATCTTAACATTTCTTTTAGAACAGTACAAAATCAAAACGGTTATTATCAGGTATTATTTATGACCAAACTATAAAACAATGTAAGAATTGTAAAGAAAAATGTTTTCGTACGGATGTATTCATTTTTGGACGGAACCATGTACATATTTTTCTAACAGAGTTTCACTTATGAATTTGGTCATAAATAGTACTAGATATTATCCATTTTGATTGCAATAAATAATGAAATCCTGTTATTTTTGGATTAGAAAAAAATGAACTTATTATTAAAAAAAGTGGCAAGCATATACTCATTTATGGGCGATACTGTATAACAGTACCAGTTGATTTGATTAGTTTGTAAATAGATGCGTTATTTATAAGACATTTGTAGCAAATAACGGTTTGTTTTGTTTGTTTTGTTGTTGTTGTTTTTTTTTTCGTTATTTGAAAGTAGAGCAGTCCTTTAAATATAATATTTGCTGGTCAAAATAATGGGACGAGGCAATTACCATTATTTCACGCAAGAAAAGCTTTTGAGCCCCCCAGACCTGAAAATGGTGACGATAATATGTTCTTAGTCGTTGAAAGTTGGTATAGTGAACAGTATAAGAGACTGGGACGTAGGAGATATCTAGAGAAGGAGAGCGTGCTGTCACTACCACGCTGCTATTTTGGTAAATGCGGAAAAGTAGCCCGAGGCAACCTTTCAAAAGAGTATTTACGAACACAATTAGAAACCTACATATGCCCACTCATGAGCAACTAATGCATAACGATGATTAGCTAGCTTATCTTAAAGGCTATCGTTAAGAAGTTCAGATCTTACCCAATGCCCTCCAGGACTCTGCCTATAGTTAATTAATCACTATTAGACACCTGCTGTAGATAAATAGTTATCAAGCAGTTTTTTTAAGGCCATTGATAGGAAGTTTAGATTTAAAATTAGTGAATATCTATCGGGAGTATTCTGTAGATCTGTTCGTAAACTTGTTTCACAGAGAGAGCTGAAGATTTAAATACCGGGGGAGGTTGGCTCCTTGAGGAACCCCCAGCACTCAATGAGATTTGATGTTGAAGAAACATCTGCAATAGATAGACATGCACTATCACTATTGATGAGCCCCCATTCCACAGGCATTTGTTATTGAAGTGGATCCGATTCTCACTGAGCGCCTTACTGTTGTAGCCTTGTACCAGACTAAGCTACGATTAGTAAATATCTACAGTGTTGCTTACTATGGATAGATGTTGGAAAAAACTTTTAATCAAGATGACGGGAAATAGTAGACAAAAATTAATAACGGGTTATTATAATGCATCAAATACGAAGATCAGTAGATAATTCCTCACGAGAGGGGGTCCAGTATCCTAAGGGGGATTTCATTCCTTTTCAAAGCGTGTAACTGAGCTTTCGGTGTTCGTTCAAATTGTCACGTCCCTGACTGCCCTGTTTTTCATAATGGAATCGCCCGAACGAAATACGTTGCTAACATTTTTTTAATATATTTTGTCGTAAGTATTTTTTCTTCTCTGCGTTGGTTTGACTCACGTATACGTCACCTACGCTGGTGTGCTGTTTCAGAAATACGAAACCGAATTCTATGAGAAAAAATGAGAAGTGTTGCATTGCAATCTTACATTCACGGATTTTACATAATTTTCTTTATACTATGTCACTAGTATGAATCTTTCGTACCGGAGAGAAGACGCTGATAATCTCTATCAGGGGAGCTGGGAATTGGTTAAACAAGTTTGAGAACCGCTGATGTAATTGGAATAATTGATAAGGAATATTGGGACAATAAGAATATAGAAACTAAAACAAACATGCCACCGGAGAGATTAGGATAAAGTATAGGTCAGAAGTTTCGATTTGAAGCTCTCATAGCTTAGATGGCAAAGCTACTATTTTAACCAGATTCTATTGCGACAAAATGGACCAGGGCTTGAGTCTCATCGACAGATTTTTTTTTCCAATGTCTGATCCGCTATATGGACGTATTGTTACGAGTTTCATTGGTCTGGCATCAGAAAAAAGCAAAACTTTAAACTATCACATTTCTCTCCCGTGAACTTTCTATTACAACTTGTTTCGAGGCCTGGATATGGTCATGTTGTGACTAGAGTTGTCAGCCCGATAACAAAAGAACCTTAAAATTGAGAAACTTTGTTTTTGTACACTCCGTATTTAGACTTGTGAACCCAAGATATCGTCATATTGTAACGATCGCCACCGACCCAACATTAAGAAAAGAACCTTTAAACTATCAAGCCGTGATCTCGTCTTATTACAATTGAGCTACTCCCGCAAATCCTTCTAATCTTTGAACGATGAATAAACGTCCTTTGAAAATAAGGAACGATAAAAAGATAAAATTTATAGGTTTTATCCGTTCCCCTTGAATCGACGGTTGTTTTTCTAAAAATATACGGTTCTGTTTGACTGATTTTACTGAATGGAAATCTCAAAAGACAATATATCTACCTTTCTGTGGGTTATCAAGGGTTTCAATCTCCTGAGGTTTCTAAATAGCCAAGTTCAATAGGGTTATTTGTTGTGAAGCCGAGAAAAAAGGTGGTAGGACAAAGGTGAGTACACATTGAAATGCGACATCGAACACTGAAGTCCCTCAACGTCAATAAATCCAAAAAGCTTTAAGTTTTATGATTGGCGTTAGCCTGTAAAGACCTTGTGAGCTTTATCTACCATCAACTAAGATAAATCCCCAAAATTACGAATACAACACAAATTGTGCTAAATCTATGGACAATCCAGCTTTTGGAGATCATCGTACTCAGTTTTGTTCAACGACCTGAACATTTAATTGGTTCTATTGAATGAGAGAAAAATACATTAATGTTTCTATGATACTGGTACACTAATGACGCGATAAAAAAAATCCCAGATGCGTGCACTGAGGTCCAGGCAAAACTCGGTTGGAGATAGAACTCTCTCCGTTAAAGTTTAAAGTGGAATAAAAATCCATTGGTTAAATTGACACATGCCAAAAGTTTACATTATTGGTGACTATTAATTTTTACCTTATCCTTATTTAAGGAAAAGTGTTTACCTGGCCTTATATTCTAATACCTCATTTTGGGGGTGAGTGATTAACCAAAAAAAAAAATGATACTCATCATCATTATCACCATCACCACCAAGGTTTCGATCTGAGGAAGTTCATATATGGGTAAGTTCAATATGGCAAGGAAATGAAAAGGCCATTGAACATAGGTAAGTACGGGATGAGGTACAACATCGAACTCTCTCTTTCTTAACGCCAATAAACCCCTAAAAAGGAGTAGGTTCTATCAATAATCTCTGTAAAAATCTTGAGGGCTTTATCTGCCATTAACTAAAACGAATTGTCTAAACTATGAACACAAGTTGTGTCGAAACTATAATATAGTATCCAGCGGGCCGGATTTTTCTCCATGACCTGAACTTCTGATTCGATTGAATGGGAGAAAAATACATTTCTGTTTCGTGGTTCTGCTATACTGATGACGTGACAAGAAAAAAACACGGTTGCGTACATACAAACAGAGTATTGTTCTCACCTGCATGTCTTATTAACCCCTTAAGGGGGTTAACAGATTCAGACATACCTGCCCCAAGGACAAAACCCCTCTAACAAAACAACCTCAGATAGAGTGCAAAGTAGAAAAACCCGATAAAATTGAAATATGACGATAATCTAAAAGATTTACGTCAATATTATTTTGAAACTGACATCATAGGTTTCTTCAGTTATCATATCGGTTTGGCTGTATGCATCGTACGTTTCGGCCGCATCAAATGAGCTAGAGAGTTGAAAGTTTTCACATTTACTTGCAATTATGTATTGTATCATGGTTTTATATTTTTTTATTCTAAAATATATTTTTAGTGAAAGGGGTTCATTCTGTAATGTTGGTTTATTCTAAATTGATCCCTTAGTTTTTATCCGGCAACATAACGCTTGTTTTGTTAAAATATGTTTTGGGTGATCACATTGATAACCCCTTTTCTAATTGTTTTATTGATCACCCTTGCGCAGCATGCTGCCAAAATACTTTGCTTACATGACAGTTTGTACTGAGTAACTAATCAGACCTGGATTTTTTTATCTTCCTCACTATTCTTAGTGGAGGAAAAGTGATTACCTGGTCTCGTGTTTCTATTCAATGTTTTCAAATTGAAATATATTTGGGGGGGGGGGATGGGGCAGGGCATCCAAAATTTAAAATTAATGTTGTCGTTGTTGCTGTTGTTGTTATTATTATCATTATTACTATGATTATCATTATTATTATCATTATCATTATTATTATAATTATCATTATCATTATTATTATTATCATTTAATAATGATAATCATAATTGTAATAACAACAACAATAATTATTATTTCTATTGATATTCAGACCATCCTCATCTTGGTTGTTTTCATACAGCGTTTCGGCCGTTGCACTCTACGGCCTTCGTCAGGTATAATCTGGTAGACATATAGCTCAGTGGTTACAGCATCAGACAAATTACTGTAAAGTAATCTGATGGTTCTAGGTTCGATCCTAGTGTGAGACAATATAACAATACTACTAATGCTAAGAGGGGAGCAAGGTCAATATACCCCCGTCGGATAAATAAAGGGTTCGGTTTGTTACTTCCCCACATCTACCAGATGATACCTGACGAAGGCCGTAGAGTGCAACGGCTGAAACGTTGTATGAAAAACAACCAAGATGAGGATGGTCCGAATATTAATAGAAATAATAATAATACCTCATCTCAAAAATTCAGAGATATACTAACAATAATTATAACAACAACAACAATAATAATAATGAAAATAATAATATTAACAAACAAACAAACAATGTGTAGGTACAATAGGGTTATTTGTTCGAAAGTGGTGCATTTATGTCGTAGGACCAAGTTAAGTACAGTTTGAGGTGCAACATCAAACACCAATGAATCTAAAAGGCTTCAGGTTGTTCTATGATTGAAGCTTCCTTTTGAGAACATTTAGCAGTTAATCTACCATCAACTAAAAAGAATCGTCTCAGTTGGTACGAATCTATGAACGATCCTACTTTTTAATGATCAATGCTGAGTCGCCGCTAGGCGCACACACATAACACACTGCGCGTAGGGCACTACATGCCGGAAGGGTCACTAAAACAGCGTAACATTTTTTTTTCAAAAATCATGATCAACAATCGCACTGGGCACCATTAGACAATAAAAGCAAGGTAATACAAGATATACATAATTTCTCGAAGTGATAAAATGGATTTTGGTGCCCTTGGCCCTCTCAATGTGTACCCAATGCCCTCTGTTTTCGGCTGTCCAAACTCAGCCTGACTACTGTGAGATCGACTGACAAATACAGAACATCTGATGTGGAAAGTTTAGGAAAAAATGGTCTGAAAAGACAGCAGGAGTTGCAGGCAGAGAAAGAGAAAGAAGAAGAAACGGCAAAATGATGCCCGTGCATTGCTTACAGGGATATTGATATTGAGTCTGAAAATTTTGAAGACGTACCTTCTTAATTTGCTTCAAGAAACACAGGTGTAGAAAAGCCTTGTAGAAGATTTTTTTTAAGCTTCACGTTTATTACAAACTTTTTTCCTCGAAATAAAAACTGATCACTTCTTTCTTTGCTTCTATTTTATCTTTTGATCTTTTTTTGACGTATTTCCTCGATTATGTTGGATATGAAGTCACAGAACTTAGAGAAACAGACCAAAAGTCACAGAAAAAGTTTTTTAGTAGTATTTTAAATCAAAATAATTTAATTTAATCAACCAATAAAGTTGTTTGTGATTTATTTACATATTGATGACTATTTACTTTATCTAAGCCCACAATCCAGATTGTCTAAAGCAGTGGTTTCCAGGTGTTTGGGGGTTTTTTGCACCACAAGTTTTTTTTTTCGGACCGTCGGACGGAAAGAGGTGTTAATCCCGACTGCAGTATAGATGAAAAATCAACTAAGTCACTTGAAAGTGATTGATGCATTCAATTTCATTTCTAAAGGGTTTTATCTTACAAATTCAGAAGCAAGATCCAAGAAAATTAATTTGTTTTTATTTTATCACTAAATCATATAATTTCCTTGTGGCCCTGTAGCGCATGCACAGCGACCCAAAACCGGTCTATGGCCCGTTGATTATAAACCACTGGTCCAAACTACTATGATAAGCGCTAAATCTGATTTTGTCAAAGATTTTCAGTAAAAATATTTGTAGAATATACTGTTAAAATGTTTATTTAGTTATTGAGTGAAAATAAATTAGAAAACAAAAAAAGTACTTTTTAATTGCTTTATTTATAAACCTAGTCAAAAGTTTCCACCAGAAACACGACACCGGGATAATAAAAAAGTCTGAAACAAAACATCATTTTACTGTTGAAATCTTTATGCTATTATTAAGAAAAAAATTAAAAATAATCCGATATAACCAGTTACCGAGAAAAATCGATAGAATATGAGATGTTTCAGAAAATGAAGACCGTAGAAAGTTGTCTACTTGCAACCATTAAAATAGCGTAAATTTCTTTTAAGTAAAATATTATTTTTAGATAATAACAGTGTTTTGACAATATAAAAATATGAGGATCAGAAAAAATCAATATCCCGGGGTGATAAGGAAAATATTTTATTAATTCTACAATTTCTACTGTGGCCTGACAATATGAAAAAAGCATTCTAAAAAACATGATAATAGTATCCCACAGTAATGAAAAAAAAATTAGTTCTGAGATTTCAGATATTTTCACCTAAAATTATTGACAAAATCAGATTTAGTACCTATGATAGTTTAGACCATTGATTCCCAACGAGGGTCAATTTGAATATTTGTAGGGATGAGGAATTTCTATGAGAAGAGCAAAAAGCGTTCTGTGACCTGGAACTGAAACTCGACTGATAAGTTTAAAAGAGATCTTCCAATGCATCCAAATAGTGTTTGCTTTATTCTTGCCTGAGTTTAGCAAAGACCTAAGAAGACTTGAAAGAACATTGCTCTCAAGTGTTGACTGCAAAGAGAAAAACTGATATTGGTGGACTTGAGATGACACAGGAGATCGTGAATCTGCCACAACTATTACCATAGATACCTGCCCTGGGGATAATGACTTTCCTGCAGAGGACCAACTACATGACTTCTACCCAAACCTCAGTATTGTTCTGGGGATTGCAATAACTCTTCCAGTTACAATTGCCTCTGCTGAACAAAGTTTTTAAAAATTCAAACTCGTCAAAGTATACCTGTGTTCATCGATGATACAGGAACGTTCAAGTGCTCTTGCTATTATCTGCATTAATGGAGAACTAACTCAGATGCTGTCATATGCTGATCTAATTAATGATTTTGTATCTATGATATGCAGACGTATGCTTCTGAACTCTGTACTTACTGCAAGAAAGCTTTTCTAATTTCTGTTCCGAACGTCCACTGTGAAAACACTTCTGGCACAAGAGGAAAAACGAAAGGAAATACGGCTTCTAAAGATGTTGTAAAAAAAACTAAAAATAAACAAAAAAGGCTGATTTTGCACAATAATCTACTTTTCCTTTCCTGATTCTACACTAATACTGCCAAATTTATTTGATGTGAATCTATTCACCGAATATTGTTAAAGGCTGAAGCTGTTAGAGGACTCGGCAGAAAGTCGTCTCTGAATTATAATACTATGTTTACATTTTTGCTGCATTCTTTTCATAGTATATCAATAAATTACAGGTTTTAGGATGAGGCGACTTACTAGAGAAGCTCTGTTGAGCCTCCCACAAATGCTGAAAAATAACTGTATACTTGAATATCTATTGTGTTTGAAGATTTTGTAAAGTTATGTGACTATTTTTCCCCTTCCAAATTTATATCTTAACCTCATACAGGATGAGTGATAAGAAACCCCCTATTGGAAATATTTTTCACGGATATGCAAAAGTTAAACATAATTCTTATTAGGAAAATAATTCCCACCCATCCTGTATAATATGTTTGCTATTTTTAAAAGTATTAGTTCACACTCTGTAACGAATCCTTTCTTCAATAATGATACTTCAAATGTGGCATTAATCATTTGAAATGTCAGAAATCCATGCACTCTTTACCGCCTCCCACAAATCTTCAATTGATGATGGGTTTAGATGGACACTTTGCTTTCCAGAATGATCCAACAATTTTCATTGCAGTTTGTATTGGGATTTTTGCCAGGTCATCCTTTCAGCAGCTGGAATGGTTGAGTAGAAATCCACTCTTTCACTTTTTAAGGGCAGTCACATCGGATACGATCTTGTCGCTGTATGGTAATCCTGTGTATTTCCATAAAATGAGGAACCTTATCACCTATAAATGTTCACTCATTGATGGTGGTTCTTCTTGGCATGAACCATAAACCTGCTTTGCCATTTGCAGTTATTACCCCCAAACCACTAATGAAGATGGGTGCTTCACACTTGATGTATTGATGTTTATATCGCATATTCATGGGACACCATACTTCAGAATTATAGTGGGTGAATTGAAATATGAAGCTTTCACCACTGAACACTTCTTGCTTCCATACTTGAAAAAATCTATCCTCATTTGAAAAATTGGAAGATGCATTGGAGAATCTATGGATTTCTGAGATTTCAGATGACTTCTGTGCACAGCTTATTGACTCAATACTCAGACACATTCAATAGTAATAAAATGACACATTACTAAATACAGATACTTTTAAAACTCACAAGTAAGTTATGTGTGATTAAAATGAAGATGCAGAAGAATAATTGTTTGAATGCCGTTTTTATGGGTAATGCTAAAATTTTGGCCACGACCGAATAACTTATAAAAGTGTAGGACACCCGCTTGAACAAAGCCCCCTCAGATTTAACCCCAGTAAAAGTTCAGAGCAGAACAAAACCCTCTTGGTTAAATTAAAATATGACAAAATTTGAATATCTGGTGTTAGTATTAGATTTTCTACCCTATTGTGAAGGAAAAGTGTTTTCCCAGCCTCATATTCTAATCCCACATTTTTTGAGGCATTAGAAAATTAAAGAAAATACCATCAATAAATTTTCTTCGAATCATAAAACTAATGCCAAGTGTCGAATGGGAAGCCATTTTAGCTATTGAACTGATTTAAACCCCCTGTCGGTGCCTCATGAGGCTTAACTGGGTAAATACTTAAATGCTTTGGGGTTCCATATCATAATAGTTAAGTCGCTTGACTTGACTATTATTGTCTTGTGAATTCAACCGGCCTTGTAGTGCGTGCTGGGATGTAACCCTACAGGGGTGCCGTAGGAACCTTTTATTAGAAGTGTGTAAGTTTTGTAACAATCCTCGATAAAAGATCTTTCAAGAAAATATATCGCCACCGTTTTATATGGCCTATTATGTATAAATTTAAAGATGACGTCCAAGATGGCCACCAAATACCTATAATTTCATCATAAAAATTAATACACGCTTGACCATTGAAAGATTGGTGACATATTTGTTTGAATATACTTGTATTAAGGATTCCTAAAAACTTTACTTCATGCTCCTAATAAAAGCTTCCCACGTAGTTACAAATCAGCCCACACTACCAGTTCTCGATG
>OY735236.1:21186652-21349152 GCA_963457665.1 Thysanoteuthis rhombus | reverse complement strand
CAGTGTGTAAATAATAAGAAAAAAGTTTTCAGAAAATTATCATCTACGAATTATTTATGCTGACGATCTAAACCCTGTGGCTGAAAACTTTTTCACGCGCACAAATAGGGTAGTTCAACAGTATTTTAGATCTCAGAGTTTTTTCTTTCCAATTCATTGTACGGCAGTTTTATGAAACTTATGGTATCTGTTAATCAACTGAATATCTTTTACGCAATGTTTTACTGTATTCTTTCATTTATTTGTACATTTTTAATTTGGGAATCGTAGTGTTCGTACATCAGAGGTTTATGGTCCAAGATTGATGATTTGGAGAGTAATCATCAAAAATTATTCTTGGATTCAGCAAATATGCTCCCCTTGGCACCCCAACTCCTGCAAATGGCAAGGGAAAAGTGTATCGTTTTTACATCCGTTTGTTGCATTATATCCCAACGTTTTTGTCGATCCATCCTCATTCAGTTCTTGAATTAGTAGTAGTAGTAGTAGTAGTAGTAGTGTAAATTTGGCTCAGAATGTTTTTGGTTAACTGTATTCATTATCTGCAGTTTATCTAACTAGTCATGTTAAACCAAATCGATAGATGAAATTACCATTCCCATTTCTTGATTTGAAATCACGACCAAGCGATTTATAGGCTGCTCTCTCACCAACTGAGTTAAACTGAGAAGTTTTATATACCTACGAATTTATGTATAAATATATGTAGTAAAAGTTACACAAATCATCCCCAGTGAGAATAGAAATGGCAATGAGGTTTGACCCTGCAGTAGATAGGCTTGTCTTATTAGAATTGACTGGATTTTTCACTATAAGTTGCTATTCCTTAAAGATTATACGTAATATTGAAAATGCTACATTCCAGATTCTCAAAACTACTGAAGCGTATTCGTACTTGACAACTAAACAGTGTAGTTAGAAAGAAACGACAACGACGAAAAGATTCTTGAATGGCATTCCTGTTTTCATGGGCGTCCGCTGGCATTTCACCAGGTAGGGGCAAACGAATACATCCCAGGCTTAAGAGTGGAGATGAAAGTATATATTCAAGGGTGAAGAGATATATTCAGGTAAGGGACTAGGGGTTTCCAAGAGGTGACGCATCCTAAGCTACCATTGTTTAACCTCAGTGTCCAAAAGGTTCAACTCCCCAAACCCTCGGTAACAAGATCTAATCCAGGTGAGGGCAAATTGCCCTGTTAGAGCCCCACCTACGGCGGACGCCTATGTCAGACTTATAGCAAATTTCACTGCTTAAGGATAAAGCATTGTCTGTGATAAACAAGTGCTGGGGGTACGAGACGCGAGTTCAAATCAAAGTTGAAACTATTTTTCCATTCTATTTGTTGGATCCTCAGACATTCCGTGGGTGTTGACAATTACAGTCTCATTTCCACGTTCATTTATCACCCTTTGGCAGTATCTTCTCGTTCTCTCCCTTATCCCTTCCATTCTTTGTTGCCCATCAATGGCGAAAAAAACTAAACCGAATGAATAAATAATCCCAAAATACTTGATTGCAAAATGCAAGAAAAAAAAATAAAAAAGATAATGGACTAGTTTAAAAAGTCGCTCTCCATTTTTCAAAAAGATTCGTATTCATTTAATTCTGGCTCTGCTGACGCATGAAAAAAAGGTTTGGTAGCATTCTGTGTTGAGGGTGATCAATTGAAAAATTGGAAAACTAGGTGTTCGATGAATAAATTACTTCTCTCTCTTATTGTTGGGCAGTGATCAGTAAAAAGTTCAAATCTGAAAAATGAAAGAAAAACAAGCGTGAATACTGCTGGTCACAAACGAAGGGATCAATTTAGCCTAAAAATACACTGAAAACCCTTCAAGAATAAATAAACTATCCAGATAGATGGTTAAAAAACAAACAAAATACTTCTGCCTACACTTGATAAGGAATGAATGTTGAAATTTCCAGCAGAGATTATTGATATTTACTTGAGAAAGAAAAGAAGGTTCAACATTTGTTAACGAACGGTTCAGTTTGAATTTAAACGAAATTAGCAAGTGTAATTTTGCAATCAATGAACGAATGTGTTCTGAATAATTATCTCATGAAATTACATGCAATAGACACAATAGGGAACTGTGAAGTCTGGCATAGCAAATCATCAATAGAAGGAAAGGGGAGTGCAGTTAGAATATATAAACATAAAATACATTGGAAAAGGCTTTGGGAAAAAAAGGAAGAATATATGATGTAGTGTGAAAACAGAATAATCCGTTCAAGTGTGTAATATGTGATTCATGAAAGGTAGAATCCAGCTGTACCCAGAAATATCCAGCTATCTAGTACTAACGAAAACTAGTCTGCCTTAGTCTACTTCAAAGTTCTAACCTTGGGACCTGACACATTCATCCAAGCGTCCCCTCTGTTTTTTGTTGTTTGTTTTTTTGTTTGTTTTTTTCAAAATAATCTATAAAGCCTTCTTTTTGGATTGCCATCCGCGGCTGAATCCCATTCTTCTTAGTCTCGTTCACGGTCTTAAATCACTTCATCTGGAGATCACAAAAAGCCAAATCTGGACGCAGAAGGGCTGATAGACCTTAGTGTTGCAATCTTCTAAAGAAAAAGCCTAAACCTAACATGAAGGATTGACAAGCATAATCATTGTGAATTCAGCTGTCACACAGTACAATAGCTCATTCAATGGCTTTCATTTTCGATTGAAAAAAACCCACATGAGAGTGAATTCCCTACTAATTGGTTGCAAAGTTATATCAAGGCCGCGCAACCTGTTCTCGAGATATTCAAAATGCCTGATATTATCCACACAGATATCTTGTGTACATGTATCATATATGATTATATAATGTATCTTTCCATAAAATTCTGTTCATGTTTAACAATCCATCTTGGCCTGACATCTATCAATTGATAGATGGGTATAAAGATAGATAGACACTGAGAGATAGATAGATAAATAGATAGATAGATGGATGGATTTTATCATGGATAGATAGGTAAGGACGGACTGGGATAGATAGATAGATAGATAGATAGATAGATAGATAGATAGATAGATAATGAACAGAAAGATAGATAGATAAGTACAGACCGAGGTAAATAGATTGATGACATGAGCTAATAGATAGATAGATTATGAACTGATAGATAGATAGATAGATAGATAGATAGATAGATAGATTGATAGATAGATAGATATGAACTGGTAGATAGACAGACATATATAGTTATGAACAGTGATGGATAGATATGAACCGGTAGATAGATAGATTGGTGGATTGAAATATAGATAGATAGATAGTTATGAACGATTATACATAGACAGAGTGCGGTCGATATATGACGGGCATATTTGGACACATTCATCTGTGCGAGTATATTTATTTATCTACCGTAATATCTACACGAAACGACAACATCCCGCACGCAGGTTTCGCTCTCTGACACCTGAATACACCAACACATCTATATACTTACCTTTATGCACACGCACCTGCAAACACACGGCGAGATTCTTACAAATATCAACCTACTCCTCACACATTCACAAGGAGAAACATATATATATATATATATATATATATATATATATATATATATATATATATATATATATATATATATATATATATATATATATATATATATATAATAACTTACTTAGCAATACTTACAAATTTATTCATTCTTTTCTGCGGACCCCACGTGAGCAGATCTCCGTGAACAGAGGCTGTCTTTGTTTTCATCTCCCCTCCACATCGTCCCTGACGTTTTCCTTATAGCCAACCTGCCTATTTTTATCTATAGTCTTGTTCCTTTTTATTAAAGGTGTCGACCATACACAAATCTTCTCAATTTTCTTAGAGGTGTGCAGGGGTGGGGGGGCTATGGTTGTCCATAAAGCGGGTCGAATTGAATGGCATATTTACTCAAGCAGTGAACGGCTTGTCCCTCAGTCGAGTTCCCAGGGTCACCCGTCAATTGACGAAGTGGTTGTGGGTAAGCAAGCTTTAAAGGAACCACTGTTTTTTGATGATCGTCTTTCGAAAATGGTCGTGTCCAAAAAATGACCAATGTGTTTTCATGAGTCTAGCTAATTAAGCACTAACTTTGGGATATCAACCAATTTCAGATTAGTTAAGCACCAAGCCGTAATAAACGGTAAATGGAGCTCTTGTCGAAATCAATATAAATCGTTCAATTTGGAATCCTTGAATTTTAGGAGTACATGAGGAACTGTCTGAATACCGAAAGGGGACAAGGAACAGAAAGGTTGTCCACAATCCTGCGAAAGTATTGTCAAACTCCAGTCGAATTTGGTGGCCGGGGTTAACATTGTTTTTCT
Source organism: Thysanoteuthis rhombus (assembly GCA_963457665.1). Classification (NCBI taxonomy): domain Eukaryota; kingdom Metazoa; phylum Mollusca; class Cephalopoda; order Oegopsida; family Thysanoteuthidae; genus Thysanoteuthis; species Thysanoteuthis major. Next base: position 21,344,827 of record OY735236.1, on the reverse strand, counting down.
ACCATAAAATCAACAGCAATAATAATCCTCATCTAATTTAGAGGCATAAACTCTTATCTGTCTATGTCCTTTCATATTAAACTAAACAGATGTATGAAATTAACATTTCCCTCCCATAATTTGAAATAACCAAGTGATTAGTTGGTGGTTCTCTTACCGACTCAGCTAACCTGACAAGTCTTACATATCTACGAATATTTATGTTACAAATACGCTAAGGCTTATTTCATTCTAATAAATAAATACATTTCTACTAGAAAATAGGATATAACTTTTAATTTCCTTTATATATATGATACAAAAGTTGCAGAAGTTATTTTTAGTGAGGGTAGAAGTACGGGTGGGGTTTGACCCTGCAGCAGCAAAGCTTGTTTTCAATGAATTGTTGCACTGCTTTTTCAGGAACTGATGGGTCGGTACGTGTTTTCATCCTGAAAAGCACTGGTTCACTGAATGGCCACAGATGTTTTTTTTTTAGAGCTATTCCTTGATTGTTTATACTGCAGTGGTTGCTACTGCTCCATCGATCTTCTGAGATTCATACTACAATTTTCTTACTTTTATCCCAGATAATGGCGTACAAGCAAAGTCCAGGTGTCTGTGATGGTGTAAAGCGCAAGTACAAGTCCAAACCGATGGCAGAAGTAGAAGAGTTACTGTTTATAGTTTTGAGAAGGGACATTAAGATTTAGAAAGTTTTCCGGGTGATTGAATTCCTTCTTGCGACTTGTGTTGCTATCACAGGAAAAATTCTGTTTACTGAATTTGGATAGTATACCTGAAGAAGGCAGTAGAATGAATCGACTAAAGAGTAGTGTTTACAGTACAAACAAGGAGGAGGGGGTTCAATCATCCGAAAAACTCTTTGAATGTTAAGAAAGTGTTACAAAAGTTCTCCCACAGTGGATCCTAATATCTTCAAAAATATGGGATGATCCAATGAGTCAGAGGTGTATTATGATTTATTTTTACATGACCTCTCATGGTCCGGCAATATGGATAATCTGGCAAGGTTCTGAGCTGACAGGTTTTCAATCGCAAATATTTCAAAGCAGATGAGCTTTCCCAAGTGGGAAGATTGACGCGACACATTCTTTCTGCCCTTATTCCTAGTATTTGGCCATGTGCCAGATTAAGCTGAGAATAAATGTCCACTTAGGGGACTGGCTAAATACGGTTCTCTATCATCCAATAGGTTTGTCCCGTTATCCGAAAGTAAAGCGTTCATATGAAAATAAAAACTTTCATTAACCAAAATGGCTTAAATCGAAGGATTTATTATTTAGAAAATATCTTCATCGTTCCTAAACTCGCAAAATGGTGTTGATGGTAAATAAAGCTTCGTAGAGTGTAAGAGAAAGTGGAAATTAGTGCATGCTTCCTAACGGCTTGCTGTGAAATAAGTACCAGGAATTTATATTAGCCTTGCCAGACCTAAAAAAAAATGGTGGTGCTGCTGTGTTAGTCTGAGTCTTTGCAGGTTATGGTAATGAAAATGCAGTAGAAACGAATACATTCCTATAAAACCCTATCTTCAGCCGAAAGGCGTGAAGCAAACGAGCAATTACTATTCATTTATTTTGGAAATTATTTGAGCGTTCTCAGACCCACAAAATTGTGTTGATCGTATTAGGCTGAATTTTCGGTGCTTATGTTACTGGGGAGAATGGTATCTTAGAGAGAGTGGAAATGGTGTGCTCTCCCTAACAGCTCCTGGTAAAACAAATTTTTTTCGCTTTTCGGCTTTTTTGTAAAAGCGAAAAAGTGGCGTAAAGCGAAAATTTGAAAAGTGACGATACCTATGTTTGTTCTTACCACTGTTATTATTATGATCAACGCGCATATTCTTGTTACACAGCGTCGAAAATGTACCGTTTTTTATCTTTGTGCATGATATGGATAGACTTTTTTCCTCGTCCATATATTTTTTCACGTTTCGACCGTGTACCCTCCCACCTTCGTTAGTTGTTCTTCTTTCGAGGGTACAAGACCAAAACCGTGGATCAATGAAGATATAAAGGAGGAAAATACTCTGACCATACCACACATAGCGATTAATAACGAATTTCAGACGAGTACCTTTTTTTTCAATTTCCTTTTTTTTTTAACGCAAAGAAAGGAAACATTCCTTCCGTGGCTCCGTCCTTTTTTCCCATGAATACATGTTTGCATATGAGTTGGTGGACACAAGCACGTGCGCGTGGATTCTCCTTTGATCGATTGATTTGCTATGGAACACCTTGGTCTAAGGCCTGTCACTGTAACCAGGAGTAGGAAGCAGAAAGCCGAGGCCTGGAACAAAACAACAACAAAAAACTTCTATCAGTCGAAATTCCCCGTGAGGCAAAATGAAATTGTTGACTCATGTCACGGCACGGACTGTGATTTCTTCTCCCTTATTTAATTTCTTGCTCAGTCTTCGGTGCCACACTTCTGATCAACATCTCTGCGCCACAACATATATATATATATATATATATATATATATATATATATATATATATATATATATATATATATATATGTGTGTGTGTGTGTGTGTGTGTGTGTGTGTGTGTGTGGCTGAAAGTCCAGAAGGCATAGTGTGTTTTTTTAAATCAAAGAGGTATATATATATATATATATATATATATATATATATATATATATATATGAAGATGTAAAAGACTGAGATTGAGAGAGAGAAAGAGAGTGGGTGAGGTAATGAAAATATCATTACGTATGTTTCTACTGGTTGGTGAAAACAAGCAACAAAAATTAGATACAAGTAAAACTAGTAAAAATAAATAATAAAGTAAATAAACCAAAGTAGTTCCCTGACGCTGGCTTTGACAACAGCCGTCCCTACCAGAGGTTCTCATATCATAAATGTCTCAATCAGCAAGATTCCGACGTTTGCAATATGTGAAATAGACTAAGAGGCGACCGTACCCGAATTGATGTCACTAAATCCCTGCGTTATTGCTGGGGAGTGATTTCTTTCTAAATAGTGTGTACGATGTGAACGAAGTGAGTGAGCCACTATATCTACTTAGAACAACGAATCTTAACAAAATCCTAAAAAAAGAAATAAAAAAATCAAGTGGAGAATAATTCTGTTGGCAAGCTTTCGGAAGAGCAAGCTCAATTTTTAGATAAAGGAAAATCCCATTAGTCCAAGAAATAAAGGTATACAACTAATGTATCATACCTATCGTCACCTGAAACATGGAACCTAATCCGTATATTAAAGAAAAACGAGTCAGAGATATCATAGAATCCATCAGAAAATAGCAATGGGCTGGTCATGTTGAAAAAATGTCAGACGACTACTGTGTATCACGACTCACAACGTAAATCCTGGGAGATCATACGTGGAACTGACCGATGGCGGGACGAACAAGAGAAAATGTTGGCTCCGTGACGCCCATGATAGAGAGGTCTAGCCAATCTTGGGAAAAGGTGTAAGGCTGCTGGTAATAAGTTGAAGATGAACGCAGATCTCACTCGGAGTTTGAACCAGGCTTGCCAATTCCATTTCCTCAGCGACTAACCACTCGGCCATCAGCAATAACTATGAAACAATATTTCATTCAAGAAATTCCGACAGCTCAAGACTATTACGTCTTGATAGTCACTCCGAGGACACATTCAGTGAAATGACGTTTCTCGCTAAATGTTTTGTATTTATATCAAAATGCCACGGGGTTTGCCCGATTTTCAAAAAAGGATACCAAAAGTTCTTAAAATGCCATTAAAAAGTATTTGTAGAGCATTTATACGTATCCGGGCCGAAATTGATTTAAATTACTTGTGTCTGGTTCATCGCGATGCTCTCTTTTGGTAGTGGTTTGCTGGATTTTATCTCTATCTACACTCCAAGAGCAAAGGCCTTTGTTATATTTGCCAATGTTCTCACGCTGCGACTTTTTTTACTTTACTCTTTATCTGCAGCAATCGTTTTGTATAAAAGCCTGTCTGTGGTAAGGATGCTATTAACAGGATACAAACTCATGGGAACGTCATAATCACACTTTTCTGCGTGTAGAAAAACGAAAGCGTCACAAGTATCAGGTTGTTATACTTGAATTCTTTCTTACATAAAAATATTGCTAAAACTGAAAGATTTACAAATGTAATTCCATTTTTGCAGATACTATGAAGACAGAAATATAGTACGTCCTTATTGGAGCTTTTTAAGCCTTTAACAGCAATTGTGTCCATCTGAATAGTAAGATTCGATTTTAAGTACAATTTCAAATTAAGACATAATACTGCTCAAGCTGCTGGTAACTTCAACGAAGCATTTGTAGTTGAGACTACAGCTGAGCGGACAGTTCAGCGTTGGTTTAATAGTTATGGGGTTTAGAAATATGGATACTAGTAATTAACCTCTAGGAAAACTCAAACTTGTTCACGGGGAAGTATCCGAAGCAGATGCCTACGAATAGCGGCTGAAGTCCTTTCTTTAGATTTTAGGGCTCAAGCAATAACTAAGGAAATGTTCCTGAGATCTGATTAAATGGTTGTATTAGGAGGATGTAGTAAAATATCCCAGCCTTTGATCATATTCTATGTTTAATTCATTGAATGTGGATTTACATTGTAATTCCGAAAAATGACATTCTTCTTAGTTATCAAATCTGGAGATTTTTGGTATCGTTTTTCTTCATTATCCGACCATGAAAATATTTTGATTGCATTGGTTCCTTTTCAAGAGAAAAAACGTATACATCGACTGCTCACCAAAACTTTATGTTGCTGGAGCTTTGATTTCGATGTTTTCCAAACAGAATATCAAAGTTATTGATCTAAGGAGGAAAAAAAGGGAGGGAGGGGGAAAAAGGAAGGGATGAAGGAAGAAAAGAGGGGATAAGATACAAGGAGACAAAACAAAGGAAGGGTGGAATGAAGAAAAGAATGAAAGAAAGGTGGAAGGTAGGAAGGAAATACGAAAGGATGGAAAAGGGAAGGCTGTAAAGATGGAAGTAAAAAAGAATGAAAGAATTTTTTTAAAAGGCGGAAAAGAAAGGACAAGAATAAAATCGATCAATCATTTCATCGACTATTTCCGTTTTTCTTATTTCGATCATCCAGCTCTCTAGTCTGTTGAATTTCGTAAACGAATGAGTTTTTTTAAAATCTATTTATCCTTCATAATCTGTTTCCATCAATCTATCTGTATGACTTTTCATTTATCTATCTATCTATCTATATATATATATATATATATATATATATATACAAACACACACACACACACATGTAGATATATGTCTTTAAACATATAGGGTTCAATATATATATATATATATATATATATATATATATATACATATATATATATATATATACATATATATATATATATATATACATATATATATATATATATATATATATATATAAACATATATATATATATATATATATATATATATATATATATATATATATATATATATTACCCAATTGAGAAGTACATTAAAAGTACGAAACAAATTTGTTTTGGAGAAACATCACGTATTTTTTATCTACTATTATCATATATATATATATATATATATATATATATATATATATATATATATATATATATATATATATATATATATGTACATCATCTCTTGCGTGACTGCACGATAACAACGTCCGGAATATCGACTTCCCTTGCATCTTCCCAAAATCTAGGTTAGTGTGTCTTCCTCGAAACAAACGCGAATCGCGGAGGGACAAATTATGTTTTCATTTTTTTTTTTTATTGTAAGCCCCACTATTTGATACATTTCCAGGTACTTTAGACAGAACAAAGGAACGGATTCATCAGAATTGCAGAAAATCGGTCTATTTTAGGTTTTTTTTCCCTGTTTGATGTTTGCACATCGAGCAGAAATGGATTTCCATCATGGCTGCTTTGCGTAAACACAAAAAAACATTAAAGGGTTTAGACTTTAAACGATATCATAGCAACAATTGTTTTCTTTTTTTTCAGTCATCAGATAATTTTATGATTTTATGAAGCATATCAATACAAGTCTAATACGTATATATATATATATATATATATATATATATATATATATATATATAGTATTATGTCTGGAAAACGTCCAGCCATTTAATGTTAGAGAAAGAAAGGCCTATATAGGGCAATGGCACTTTAGTCCCCTGAAGAGTACTCCTTTTGGGACCTCACACACTTATCCTAGAGCCCTCCCACTTTTGAGGGCAACTGGTTGTTCTTAATCACAACTATCTGATCGTTTTTACATTCTATGGCCGTTCATGAAGCAACATGGATCGGATAGAAATGAATAACTGATCAGATAGAAAATGACTCAAAAATTGACAATCACAATGCTTCATGCAAAAGATTCAAACAACTTATGACTATTTATAACTACTTATTTCCATTTCTATAGATATAACTTTAATTGGATAACATGATAATTACATTTTTTAATAATCAAGAGTAAGTTATTATATATTAGTCCGGGAATGAAGTGAGGATTGAAATCACTACGCTGTTGTGATGATCCACGATAGGGATCGAATCTGGCCTTCCAACTTTATAGAAAATTATTCGTTTTTCATATTTGTCTTGGGTTTGCGAACAACAAAGTTCAGAAATAAAAAATAGATCAAAAGACGAATCAATGTTTTAAAGCTAACAATACGCTACATATTCCTGTTGTCCAATTATTATACACGAAATTTGAACCACAATTAGATAATATTTTGTTCCAAAAGAAGAATTCAATAGTTCTCCTTGACTTGTAGTAAAGAGAAGTTCATGTAGGTTTATATATTCCTATAATAGTAAATGGAAGGGTGTTATGTATCCGACACTATGGTGAAAAAAGACAATCTGGAAACCGAGTGTAAATACAAATATCTATTATTTATTCATATTTGTGATGATAATTTCAACAAGATCAACGAGATCAGCGTGTTAACCATTACAATGCCACGTATTGCTCGCCTAGTTTTGGCACAAGGCAACGAATATCGATCACACAATGAGGATCGATTTCACAACACGGTACCAAGAGATTTTCTAGCTTCTCTAACAATTAAGTGGATTAACATCCAATCTCATAAATAGACAAAACCGTTTATGTAAAATAAGTTATATACAATTTTAAAAAGAAAAAAATGATGTTTTTGATAACTTGTCATTAAACTTATTTTAAATCTAAAAACTATCTTTGAAGTCACAAATTACGAATCGATTACAAAAAAAAGTGCTAATTACTCTCACATTTTAAATCTGCAACAGATGTTGGAAGTGATCTCCCTCAATGTGTTTGCAAGTGAGTATCTGTTTCCTTACATAAACCTTTCATGAAATTGGAAAACGACATAGTTGACACAACATAGAGGAATAGGTGCTTGAATGGGGGCTAGCGCAAGATTTAATCATTTCACCTGCTAATTATTGTTGTCTCTCAGTTCAGTGTTGTCACATGACTAATATTGTAGCATAAACATTTACGTGCGCGTACATCCTACTTTATTATCCTCAAGGTCCCATCATTTATGAAACAACTCCAATACATCATCATTTCTTGGACAACGAATCTCCATGAGACCCTCAAAAGAAGAAGAAATCAAGCCAATAATCACCCTAGGATGGCAAGCCTTTGGCAGGGCAAGCTCAACCTTAAAAAATAACAAGATCCCATTAATCCTAAAAAAAAGGGTGTATAACCAATCCATCCCTCCAGTAGTCACTTATGGAGCAGAAACATGGAACCTAACCGGGAGACAGACCCTCAAATTGAGAACCATGCAACGTGCACATGAAAGAATTATGCTGAGCCTCACGTGGAGAGACCACAAGATAGTAGAGTACATCTGGGAAAAGACAGGAGTCAGGGAAATCATATAATCCATTAAAAAGCTCAAATGGCAGTGGGCTGGCTATGTTGCAAGAATGGCAGACAACCGATGGACATCGTGACTCACGACATGGATCCCCCAAGATCACATGTGCAACCGAGGCTGGCAGAATATTAGATGGAGAGACGAGCAAGACAAATTCAGAAAGTACCTGCTCTGCGATGCCCATGATAGCGAAGTGTGGCAAATCCTGGGGAAGGTCTATGTCCAACGACGGACGTTAAAAGACTGATGGTGATGATTCATCTTCATCTAAGTATTTCAGTTGCTTTTTATCGCAACTTTCTCTCCGGTTGGTTTCTATTCGGCAATGAATAAACAGCGTTGGTCGGAAATAAAGCAAATAATGATAATAATAATAATAATAATAATAATGATAATAATAATAATAATAATAATAATAATAATAATTATAATAATAATAATAAAAATGAAAAATATATGTGTGTGCGTGTGTGTATATGTGTGATATATGTTCATTTTTCTTTTGATAACAATCTGTAAATATGATTAATTATTCGAGTCAGAAATGACACGGAATGTTTACAGACGCCCTTATATCTAAATCATTGTCATCGAGTAAAAAAAAAAACCCAAAAAACTATTCCTCCCACGCAATACAGGTGCGAAATTAGTCTTCTCGGGGCGAAACTGTCTTGCCAGCCGTGAAGGGCTTGCGGGTTATAACATTCTGGTGAATCTTTTCCTCTCCCTAAAAGAAGAAAAAAATATTTGAAATCAGTTGAACCCGGAAAAAAGTGCAGATGCATGATATCCTCAGCCTCTGGCTAACCAAGGGCACATCACTATCCTTGGGTCAGCTTCCCCACCGTACCCTTTATCCCTCCCCCACCAAAGAACCTATCAATCACCGAAATTTGAAATTCCTGAAGTAGAAGGTGGGGCAAGTGATGCAACTAACTTCCTGTTTTTGAGATAATTATGGAAAAATAGTTCATTACCCATCAAAAATCACGCGAATATTATTTAAATACAAGTAAATCTGTATAAAGAATTTCACTGATATATTTAGATTTCTACAAGTATTTAATTATCATTATCAATTGTTCATCATTATTTTTCTGGGAGGTAATTTTTTTCACTTTTTTATTGCTTCACTCAGGCCGTCTATCTACAACCGTAAGTAAACAGCATGAATCGAAAATAGAGAATAAACTTTCGGTGGGACTCGAACTCATGTCCCTCTTGAGACAGGGAAGCCTTGTGAAATGAATAACAGAGAAAGCAAACTACTATAATCTTTTCAGTGGATGAGTCGATTGTTTCACTTGTTGGTTAGGAGATATTTTCATCAGCGAGATTCTGACCTTTAAGTAGACAAGTCGATTGTTACGGAAAAAAACAAGAAAACCACATTGTTCATTTTATTAGTAAAGATGGATTAATTGTTCGATTTTTAGGGTCCCCCAAAAGAAGAAAATGAACAAGTCTGGTTAGTCATTCTATAGAAAATATCTCGTGACCAACTTCTTTTAGCAACATGCCGTGTTGACGGTGATCAATTAAAATTGTAAAAAGGGGTTTTCAATGAATAAGATACTTCGCCTTTTTGTTGCGCAGTCATTACTGATAAAAACTTAAATCTTCAAAAAAGCAAGATGAAACTAATCAGAGGAATCAATTTAGCATAAACTTAAATCGGAAATTATACCACCCACTAAAAATCAATCGGGAAGGGGATAAAAAAAGAAGAAAAAACTGAGTTTTTTTCCAACGCATAATTAGGAGTGAATGTTTACATTTTCAGTCTTCTAGCTCCGTTGCTATGACCTGTACGTATGATACATACACATATACATACTATTCTATCATTATATATATATATATATATATATATATATATATATATGTATATATATATATATATATATATATATGTGTGTGTGTGTGTGTGTGTGTGTGTGTGTGTGTGTGTGTGTGTGTAAAAGGTGCCATCCAAAAGTTCGGAGAATTCGAATAGTGCACATACTTAATACGGCAATAGCTTGAATACTGCAGGTTTTAATGTAGTACGTTTGGGGTATTGCGAGACAAATTATTATGACGAAGTATAGACTGGAAAAATACTTTAAATCATTAAAAAAAAATACCTTGAACGGTGCGATTTTAAACAATACGGAAAATTTAGGAGCGAATTAACTGCACTCATCAAGGTTTACCAGTGTAGTATGGACTTTTGCCGCAAACCGTTTGTGAGAGTGTTTCCTGTACACATGCCCAAAGGAATTACTTTGAACTTTGAAAGATACGGTGAAAACTAAATGTTAGAGTACTTAATTTATTTTCCGTGGTCAAATTCTTCGAACCTCTGGGTAGCACCTTGTAACTGTAAACAACTGATTAAAATCCTCTCAACAAACACCTGCTTTAGAGTCAATCAGGGAGCGGTAGGGGGGCTTCATCTGAGCCGTTTCATGGTAAAAACCCTGTCGGTGGGGATCAAAAAGTTGCGTTTTGTTAAGCGGATAAAGGGGGAACGGGAGAGAGAGAATGAAGAGGTGAACGAGACAGAGTGAGAAGGAGATGTTCCAACAGAACCTTATTGAAAGCCGTGAAATTGATTCGGACATTACTAGAAAAATGTCCGTCGGAAAGGATCAAAAAGCTGCGTTTTATTAAGCGGATAAAGGTGGGACAGAAAGACAGAGAGAGTAAAAGAGAGAGAAGCCTTTTAGAGAAAGCCCTAAAATTGAGGTGGACCTTGCAAAAAAATCGTGTGCCTTTTCTCAGTTCACTTTCATGGCATTAAAACCGCCGTCAACTTTTTGATATCTACTTTTGCTTTGCTCGTCAGGGATTATGTTTTGACTTTCCAACGAATTGTCAATAATTCAATGTTTCCTGTCTTATAGGATCACGGTAATACCACCCACGTAAAATTCGACATACGCACATAAATCGTATAATCATGAGTGTACATGCACACATGCACACATATACACATACTTGTACAGTTCATTGGTGTATGGGTACGAGCAACACTTCCTCTCTCTCTCTCTCTCTCTCTCTCTCTCTCTCTCTCTCTCTGCATCTTAATATAAATCAAAAACTTCATCTATCTTCATATAAGTATATATATATATGTATATCTATCTATCTATCTATATATATATATATATAGTGTGTGTGCGTGTGTGTATTTGTGTGTGTGTATATTTGTGTGTGTGTGTGTGTTGATAGATTGAGGTATAATGACTTGATCCTTCATTTCTCATAAAAACTTATTCTATCTTTCCTTCTCCATCTTTTTCTCTCACCCAAAATATATATATATATATTCATTTATATATATGTATGTATGTATATATGCCACATACATACGTTTGTGTGTGTGTGTGTGTGTGTGTGTGTGTTTGTTCGAACATAGATTATTACAAATAAGTGATATGATCAGTCTATTTGACTGTCGAGTTAACTTTTTATCTATATACAATGGAAAATGTTCCAAATTTGAAATTCCAGATTTTTCGGCCATTGAGTATGTCAGTTACGTTCAACAATGTATGTTTGCATGAAGGATCACACACACACATACATACATATACGTGTGCACACATGAACACATACACACACACACACACACACACATATATATATATATATATATATATATCCCCTTACTCTCCATCTATCTATCTATCAATCTCTGTATCTATTTATGTCTCTTCATATCTCATATATCTCTTACTCTCGTTCTGTCTCTGGCACTTTGTATGTCTCTCACTTTCTCTCCGTCTTACCCTCTCTTGTTCTCTCTATATCTCCCTGAATCACTCTGTTTTTCTCTTTCTCTTTATCTCTCTCTCTCTCTCTCTCTCTCTCTCTCTCTTTATATATATATATATATATATATATATATATATATATATATATATACGCAAGTTTTTATGTCATGCCTCATTTCACCTATCTTTCTCCTTCAATATTGCTTTTCTTCTCTTGCCTGTCTCCTCGTTCACAGTTCTTTACTTCCTCTCTTTGTCCGTCTAACCCTTGCTCGCCCATCGTCTTCCTCGTTTACCGCCATTTCTTTAGTCACGTGGGCCGATTATGGCCGCTGCCAAACAGTCTAGTCCAATTCAGACGCTGACAGGATATGTCAATGCAATAATTAACGGAGATGTGTACAACGTAAGTTTAGCAAGCGTCCAAGATGCACCATTTTCATGATTTGGCACCGGGCTTCTCTCCTTCCCTTCCTTTTTCCGATCGACCTCGATCGCCACACCGTCCACACCACACAAACCCCTACCTTTACGCGGCCATTTTGGTCGGTACGTAATTTCTTAAGTTCAGGTTGCTCACGCGATTGCTGACCCCCAGGGGAGCGATTGTGCTAGGAAGAAAGGGAGTCCTAAGAGAAAGAGATATCATATGGGATGTTTATGTTGGGAGTCTGATAACGCTGCCCAACGCCCCTCCCCGGCTTTGGCCTGGGGATGTGTTTCTTTTTGACCGATAACCCTCCTTCCTCAACTTGTACCGGATATTTGAAAGATGCCGGCTTATCGCAGCTCATAAATTAGCACCTACGGAAAACATGTACACACTTATATTAACTTGCCGAATCCGTGGAAATTCCACGGGTGTTGGCAAATGAGAGATCATCAATAATTCTGCAGATATATTTCTGCAATTAAAGTATGTAATTTTGTTGAAGTAATTCATTGCCTATGAAATGTATCTATATCAACCATAATAACATGCAAAAACAAATGAAACTGATACATCATCATTATTGATTATTTTTGCTATCTGTCAATATTCCTGTGCTTTACTACAACTATAAGGCCGATTTGATTTAGATGTATTTGGCATATTCTATTCACTATAGTATTTTTTAAAGAAGCTATAGATTAAAAATGCATAAAATGACCTTAAACAAACATATTTTCGTTAAATAAAGAACTAAAAACGAAAATTTCTAAACACCATATGTAATGTGACCAATGTCTTTTGGCAGCATGCCATCTTGGAAGCGATCAATTAAAAATTGTAAAAAAAGGATGATCAATGAATAAGTTATTTCTCTCACCTTTTGTTGGGTATTGATCTCTAAGTCTGAATTCTCAAAAACAAACAAACGAGCGTGAATGCTGCCGGACACAAACTAAGGCTTCAATTTAACAAGAACTTACATTTCAAAATGGCCCCCCAGCTAAGAATCTATTTGCGAGTTAATTTTTTTAAAAGTTTTTTCTAGACATAGTAATGAGTAAATTCATAAATTTTCAACCCTCTAGCCCCATCGATGCGATTTGTCTGCACGACACGCGCATACGTACATACATAGCCAGTCAGGCAGACTCGATTGAAAAACTGAAGTTACTTGCAGAGTCAGTTTTGGTTGACAGTTTAAAAAGAAATGAAATAAAAATGAACACTTGTTTATACAGACTAATATGTGCCGATTTTAATAAACTAACTTTTAAAGTCCAAAAGTATGATTTTGGTAAATTACATGGTATAGTAAAGTGAGGTTCCCAAACTTTTCCAAATCACGACGCCCTTACTGTAAAGGGATTTTCACGAGGCCCGAGTCAGAAAATATCAAGCAAGTGCATTTACGTTTACGTGTTCAGGCCTGCAGTTTGTGTTGTATCATTTCTTTCATAATATTTATTGATGTTTAATAAAACCTTTTTTCCGTTCGCATGTAGATAGATAACTTCAAAAAATATTTAATGTAATATATTCTTCTTATTATTATTATCATTATTATTATTATTATTATTATTATTATTATTATTATTATTATTATTATTATTATTGTAGTAGTAGTAGTAGTAGTAGTAGTAGTAGTAGTAGTGGTTTCTAGTATTGATAGAAATTCCTAATATCATGCGACGTCCCTTAAAGCTAAAAACTGCTCATCAGGGTGCCGCGGCGCACACTTTAGGAATCTCTAGTCTAACATATCCCTGCACCATTTCGAATGACAGTTCAATAACTATCTTCTTAGATTGTTGTTATGATCCATTAAGTTAGAAACGAACACATATTTATCATTCTTCTTCATGATACCTGTACACCCGATTCGACCTGCAAATGCCCCAACTGGGATAGATATGAGCCGGTAGATAGATATACAAAGTACGGACCAAAATAGATAGATAAATAGATATGGACAGGGACAGACTGAGATAGATAGATAGATAGATAGATAGATAGATAGATAGATAGATAGATAGATAGATAGATAGATAGATGAAAATGATCAGAGATAGATAGGGACTGACTGAGATAGATAGATAGATATATAGATTGATACATACATACATACATACATACATACATATGATCAGAGATAGATAGGGACTGAGATAGATAGCTAGATAGATAGCTAGATAGATAGATAGATTGATAGATAGATAGATAGATAGATAGATAGATATGATCAGGGATAGACAGGGATAGACTGAGATAGGTATATAGATATGAACAGACAAATAAGAACACACTAAGATCGGTATGAACAGACAGATAGATAGATAGATAGATAGATAGATAGATAGATAGATAGGAGACTAAGATAGATAGGAACAGATAGGTAGAAAAGAGCAGACCAAGATGAATAGATTGATAGATAGATTGATAGATAGATTGATAGATAGATACTTATGAACAGACATAGATAGATAAGTAGGAACAGATAGATAGATGACCATAGATAGATATGAGCAGACATAGATTGATTGATAGATATGAACAGATAGATACATAGATATATAGGTCTGTTTGAATAGACTCATCTTTTAACATTCATTTCGCAATAAATAAGAATTGTCAGTTTCCTACTAGAACAGGCAATTACATTAAATTTTCGCTAACTTCAGCCGTGTCGTTTAAGTGTTATTGCTTCCTTTTTATAAGGGAAATATGTCACACCTGGCCGGCAGGGCACAGAAAGGTGTGACCCCCGGGCACCCAGGGAAATTCTCATAAATACATCATTGCCAAATTTTGACAGCCCTGACAATCAGCGGAAATGTCTTAATGCGAAGAGTCGAAAAAATACATAAATCTAATGGAGAGTAAGTTGAAGTCACTATTTTAGACTCTCTCTCTCTCTCTCTCTCTCTCTCTCTCTCTCTCTCTCTCTCTCTCTCACACACACACACACACACACACACACACACACACATATATATATATATATATATATATATATATACTCCTGCCGCGAAAATAGAAGCATCGCCACCAACAAAGCCTTCATCGGGTGATGACCCCTGGGGTTGATCTATATTTTCCTCAAAAGGAACCGTTATTTTAACGACATGAACTTCTTTTGAATTGACTGACCAGATCACAAATCTACTACGGCGCTCGAGTTCGTAAAACCATCAAAAGACGTTGATTTATATATGTATGTATATATATATATATATATATATATATATATATATATATATATATATATATATATGAAACTAACCATAAGGAAAGCACCTTTTGGCTCTGGCAAAGTCGTAGTTTTGAATGAAACAAAATTGAAATTTCGTTTATTTCAAGTTATGTTGTCTCGTAATATTTTCGTCATTACTTGAAATAAACGAACATCTCAATATTGATCCATTTGAAACTACTACTTTAACATGCCGAAAAGCAAAAGATACGTAAAAACAAACTATATATATATATATATATATATATATATATATATATATATATATATATATATATATATATATATATATACGTGTGTGTGATGATTGTAGAGACATTTTATTAGAAAACATTTTCGTCTGGCACCAGGGTAGGCTGCCCGATTTGTTATTCAGTTCACTTTTGTGCTGGACAAAATATGTTTCCTATTGAAAGTTCTCTACTAATATCATCTTCTGTTGGACTTGATCTGTCTTGGGCCTTTGTATTACTAGCAGCTGTTTAGCTCAATGGTAAGAGCAAACCTATGTTGACGCAGCGACCCTATAAGTCGCAGGTTCGATTCCTGCAGCAGCCCTATTTTCTAAGATTGTTTATTGTATTTACGTTGTCAATAACGAGAGATCATTTAAAATGAGAGTTTCGGCATAATATAACGCAATTTATCATCATTCTGTCGGATCATACATCTATTTGTTATTGGCATAATTGTCGCGTTGAAAGAAATAAATAGAGCAGATATAGACTGTGAATAAGCAAAAATGAGAATTTTGAGTTGAAACAGTTATTTACATTACTGGCGACTGTTTATCTCAATGCTATACCAACGCATTTCTAAAGTGCATGATTGACAAATAACGTTCTGAATAGTATATGACTTGATGTCTTTCCCAAATTTATGTCTATCCCAATTTCGAAACCTTCATTTCAACAAATGTCATTAATCATTTTGATTTGATGTCTCCATTAACACTGTGGCACAGTGACTTGCCTTTAAGTCAAATTTACCGTATCAAATTTTTAAACGGAATATTTTGCCTCCACTTTTCTAAAATTTTGCTGCGGTTTCAGTAACAAATAGATTTTTTCTGGTCGGTGTTGCTAGCCCCACACCCAACTCTTCTCCTGATATCCGGGCTTGGGACTGGGTTGCCCTTCTGTATATTTGGTTCCCAAAATAAATATTTGGGACTGAACATTTTTTGGATCATAATAATGAATGTTATGGTAAAACATAAATTAACCATTGATAAAAAGTTATGTATTTCAATTCACTTTTCCTGCAAGCTTAGACTGATGATGGCTTTTAAGGCATTTACTGATTATGGTATTGAAGCTACTTAATTTGGTCCCAAGATCATACGAATTTGGTCTTTTGCGGCGAAAGACGTCTGGCAACCCTGACTTGGGACTGGCAGGATGCCTTTGCTATTTTCCCTTTAGGTGGCCATGGTAAGGAGAGAAGTGGATTTTAGCCTTCCCCCAGGGCATTGGTGTAAAGTGAACGCAAGGAAATTCAAACTGAAACTTTAACTCTATTCGCCTATTCCGTTCACCGAGTTGCCTTCCGTTACGCCACTCACTCCTCCTTGCCTCATCCCATATGGATGATAATTTCATGTGGCCAAGATGGTAATAAGTACGAACAACTATTCTGGTCAGCCATTAAAAATATTCACCTGATGGAAAAGAAATATTTATTACTATAATATCCAGAGAAATCGTTTCTGGACCCGTGGAAATTCCAGGGGTCTTGGCCACAAAGATATCATTATTACTCACACGAATGCAATTAAAAGATTTATTTCCTTAAAAGTGATCGAATCAAATTCTAAGACATTTTGCTTCGACCTAGACAAAGGTAATAGTTTCCTATTGCCAAGGTTGCTTGGGCCCCTTGACTGTCCTTCAAACAGGAACACTCCCATCAAAATGATTGTTAGTATAAGCAAACAAGAAATTCTATTGAAATAAATTGTAATTGTATTGAATTTCATACATATCCTTATTATCATTACATCGGTCGCTTACGAGATTTTTTCATGGCAATTTTTTAACAGCTCACTAATTTTGGGGCCGTCGCTAAATATCTATCTACAATACAAGAAATTTGGCATGTTTTTTTTTTTTAAGAATAAGAATGCAAAACATGATACGAAACGATATTTTTGTAGCCTGAACAACAACGCTTAATACACTTGTTCATTATAAATAATCCTAACTTGTACGTAAGGAAAAAGGAAAGGTCTTCAGTCAGGAGTGGACTTACAATGACTGATGATAATCGCAGTTCGGCTTCTCAAGCTAAGCTTATATTCCATATTAGAGATTTGTATTGCAATTAGCTTGGAAAATAGCATTCTGTTGATCACAAACAATTTTTATAATCTTTTGTTTTTGTTTTGTTTTTTTTTACGTTTATTGCCTATATTCTTCTTTAGATTAAGCATTTGTATAACGTCATTAGAACGCGAACAAAATTCTGTTTTGCTACGTCAGTTGCATGAATAAAGTTGTCAGTTGTGTCCCTTTGCGTGATAGAAGACATCTGCACTTGCCTAATTATTATTGCAGTTAGGTTATTGCAGTATAAAGTAGCGTAGTTATAAATGATCATTTTTCTATTCTTTCTAACATATCTGTCTCTTTCTTTCTCTCACTCTCCCTCTTTGTCTTTCTCTCTCCCTCTCACTTGTTCACCAATTATATCTTTTTCTCTCTCTCTCTCTCTCTCTCTCTCTCTCTCTCTCTCTCTCACTCTCTCTCTCTGTTACAAACCATCAACGAAAACTGTCACCATAACTGTCAACATTGGTTTCTCCAGTTCCCAAGTCAGTTCGCACTTGTTTTTTTTTTTGGGGGGGGGTGTTCAATTCAGACTATTTTTATTGATCATTGCCCAACAAAATCTTATAGAAGTAACTCATTCATTTATAAACCCGTTTTTCTAATTGGTAATTAATCATCCCAACTTGACATGATGCTAAAAAAAACATTGCTCAAGTGATAGTTTCTATTGAGTGATTAACCAGACCTGTTGAGAATATCAATGCAGTGTGAAGTGACGTAATTATGTCATTTCATTTTTTTAGTGCTTGGTGTTTCAGGTAAACAGTCTCTCGATTTATTGGATCGTGGGCGGGATTTTTGGTGAGAGTTTCGTGAAATGTGTTTTATATGCCATAAAACTTGGCCATTTGTTAGCTCAATTCATTGTTCCATTACGATGGAAATAGAAGACGACCTTTGCACGAAGCATATTGTAATTAATAACTTACTAAAGAATCAAGGGTCAGCTTGTGCACTTAGGACAACCCCACCCAGGACAAAACTTGTTTGGACAAAATGCCTTAAGGACAAAAGCCCCTTAGGTAAGTCTCAGTTCAAAGTGAAAAATTTCAGGAAAAACCTTTGAACAACATTTGCAAATATTTAAGTATAGTTGATTTTTATGAACTAGAAGTACGCTTTTGATCAGCAGTGCTATTAACCCAGTTTCTGTTTAGTTGGGATGGAATTAAACTAATAAGAAAATTGGTTGTTACATTTGATATGACCGATTTGAGAATAAAGGTTATTTTTCGAAATATTGATTTTCTCCGATGTCACATGTCTTTTCGGCCAGGCAGTTCCATGAATTTGATTCTCTGGCTGAGAAAAATGAAATTTTATGGCTGAATCCTCCAGTTTTACCGTGGATAGGTGAAATCAGCATTTTCTTATCAGGGCATTCTGAGGCATAAAAATAAATATTCCTAATCATTCATCGATAAAAATGCCGATCGATTATCACATTTGTTTTTTGACTTTATAGAAATTCATTGTGGTGGTATTATTCTTTAATTTTTGCCTGCTTCAAAAATTGTTAAGCTTTGGAAACGGGTCAGGTTGGTACTTTGCCTCAATTCAAAATAATAAGGACGGTAGAAAATGATACTGTCACCAATTACTCACATTCTTGTCGTGTTTTGATTTGACAAAAGGTTTTAATTTCCAACTTTGCAATAGCGAAGTTTTGTTCGTAGGGTTGTCCTGCAGAGATCGGCAAACTACGACCGGCCGACGAAATCTGACACACGGTTGCATTTCATAAGGCCCACTGGATTATATACGTGACGTTGCATACAATTTTTTTTTTTTTTTTTTTTTTTGCCATATCTACCTTTGGTTAGCGAACATCAAGAATCAGCATCGAAAATTATTGCAAATATCTCATTTTTGCAAAGGCCTGGAATTACCATGGGGGGGGGGGCTAAAAACATTCTGATTTTACGCAAGCTGTTTCCAGTCTTGTCTGATGATCATTATTTTATTTTCGACCCACCACTCCCAAAATGTCCTGGAGACTTTTGTCTGGACCCCAGGCTCATCATCACTCAGTTTATAGGACATAAGGAGATTTTCAGCAAGAGTTTCGCCAAATGTGTTTTATACACCATAAAATCTGGGCCTTGGTTTGCCTAATTTATCGTCCCATTACAGTGAATTATGAGTCAAACTATACACGAGGCATATCATAAATAATGATCACTTACTAAATAATAAAAAGTCGGCTTGTTCACAAGATTGACTTATACTGCACCACAGTATTTCTTTATGGCCCGTGTAGAGGTTTATGAGAGCGATGCTATGAGTTACCGTACTGAGTGACCCCATCCCTCGTAACGCATATGCAAATTAGTTTGTTTATTTACCTGTCTGCAATATTCACGTTCCTGATATACCCTAATGTCCATTGTGGACTCGCCGTTATCTGATACATTCATATCTCAAAGATCATATGGCAGAGGGGGTAACTATACCGATTCCTATAATAACCTTCCTTTTATGACATGACAATGAAGATTACGTTATAGAAAATGACATTGAGAGTTGAAGAAAATCAAAATCAGGATACTTGAATCATTAAAAATAAATAACTTAATTGAATAGCTTTATGTTCCGTTGTACTGATCCATACATAAATAACCCCGTCATTTTTCACGGATGTATCCCGATGAATTAATCATTATTTACTAAGAAATCAAAAGTCAGCCTGGATACGATATTGACGCCTCAACATTTTTGATCATATATCAACAAGTTCTCTAAGAAATGAGAGAGATCCAGGACTTCTTGTTTTATTTGGGTTGACGCTGCTTATTAGGTCAAACTAAGCACCTGCCTCGGACAAAAACTTCTGAGGGGCGCAGTACTGACTTATCTGGAGGAAAATTTAAAAGATAAAGCAAATGGGTAAGCAATTTTCCTCTCGTCGGCCCAGGGTTCTGTTAAAGCTTTTTGCACTTACCGCGTCACTTACTAACCCAAGAACAAAATATATTCGCTGATGATTTTATTGGACGTCCATTAATGGCTGACTTCTGACACTAATGAAGAGTAGAGGGATGATTTTTAATTCTAGTATTTTTTGTATGTATTCATCAAGTTATGTACAAAACATTGAATTAAAATCTTCTATGGCCATCAGAAGGAATTATCTGAAATTATCAAATGTAATATATCTTCTGTCTAAAATTATCTAAAAAAGAAATCTCAGAAACCACTTTCGAGAGCAAAAAAAAAAAAAAAGATTAGATAGTGCTTATGGGTATGCTTATGCAAATTTTAAAAGTTGTAGCCCCCAAAACGTGACCGGGAACACCAGGGCACACACCCACACACACAGATGAGCAAAGAGAGAAGAATTTGTAGCCCACTTGGTTGGATGGTCGGGCAGCCCATTTGTGGGAATTCGGTGATTCGATTACTGATTATAGATCCTTTATCTAAAATTACTGATCTAAATTTAGATATAAGATTAAAATTGGCAAAAGAGCTAAGTGTAGATATAAAATATCAAAATTGGCAACACAAAAGAGAAGCGACTAAAATACTTCGAAGCCATAGTTTCTGTTTTGCATGACTATCATGGCTTCACACACCATAAAAACCGGTCTCTTTCAAATACGGACGTTTGGAACAGACACTGTCTTAGTTTAGACAATAACTGTCTGATAACATTAAAGGATATAAATATTAGAACAATTTAAATTCACAGTCATAAATGCACTGTTTTTTTTTTAATTCATCGTTGTTATCACAACATAATGAAAAATCAATATGAAATTAATGTCTTATTTATTAAAAAAATCTAATTCATATTAAATAAAGAGTTTGGGACCGACTGATTTCGAGAACGATAAGTTTGATGACATGATCTGTGATTATAATAAACGGCTCTCTCCGTACAGAATTTGCTGTTTTATAAGACGCAACCATTGTATAAGCCGATCTCGATCTTATTTTAATCTCATTTTACAGTTACACATAGGGACGGGATTGGGAACTGTGGGGCCCAATTAGGAATATTTTTTGCAGGGCCCACGTTTCACAGCCAAGGTCTGTAGAATCTTAATGATATAAATCAAATTTATCACAGCTTTTATATCTCTATGGCATTATGGAAAGCAATCAAAATGTGTGCGTAAAAATTTCAGAGATATAATTTTTTACGCTGTTCAATAATTAATTACCACACCAATTCAAGTACAGTGAAATAAATACCACATAAAGAGTAAACACTAATGACTTTTTGAGACTTTTTGAAGAAAATAAGTATCTAAAGGGTTTTCCGAACGATTGAATTCCTTGTCGCTTGTGTTGTTGACACGATGTTTCGGCTGATCCGTTCAATGGCCTTCTCCAGGTGTTTTATTTGGATATTATGGTGGTAACAGAAGTTTTTTCCAGTGGTAACAATGCTCATAACGCTGGATTCAGATAATATCTTTTTATTCTCTTGTTGAGCCTGGGTCTCCATGCCTTGACTCAGTTGAGTAGCGGAACCCATATCAGGTTGAATACCGTGCAGAAAAAGTTACCATTCGAATCCAAAGTTATAAGCTTCTGTTTAACACCATCACATGTGCATAGTACCCCTGAAGAAGGCCCAAAATGGACCGGCCGAAAAGTCGTGTTAACAAAACAAGCAGCATAGAAGACCCCAATCGTCCGAAAAACTCTTAGAATGTTAATGACCCTTTCTCAAAACTATAGACAAAATCAATATCGCTGTTGTTCTATGTAAAATGTGCATTGTAGTGTTAAGTGAATGTTGCTAAATGTTTAGTGCATAGTGCTGGGCCCCTTACTTACAGGGTTCAATTGGGAGCCATTGGTCCCACTGGCTCAAAGCCAGCCTTGTTTCCAGCCTCCAGGTGTTTCATCTACCTCTTTCAAAATACCAGTACATTGGATACAATTGAATACTTTTTCACACGTCTTACACGCTGGTAAACATGGTATACAAAAGAGTAATAAGATTGTGAAACTATTAAAAACTATCCTCAGTAAACAGCAGCTAAAAACATCGTCGTTGTCCGCCGGGGCCTTGATTCGAACTCAAATTGTAACAATAAGTTTGCAGGTGAGCTCAGTAAAAGGTTCTCAACATCCAAACACCTTTTCACAAAGTAGCTAATAAGCTGTAAGCCACCAATAACGGGTATTGTGTGTTTACCCGGCCGATCCTCCAATATTTGCTTGGGTCTTGACGCAACTCAAATCTCCCACAGTAATGCCCGCACTCTCTCTGTCTCTCCCCAGGACACTTCTACGGCCTCGCTTAGAATGGGAGATCTTTTTTTTGAAACGACCCCCGCCTTTCACTCCGACGATTGTTATGGGTAAAGTGACCCCAGTAACTGAAATTCACTCCACTCTTTTTTTTTCTCTCTCTCTCTCTCTTTCTTTCTCTATCTCATTCTTTCTGTTTTTTTGTTTTTTTTCTTTTTTTTTCTTTTTTTTCTATTCTCTCCCCACTACGTTTCCCCGTCTCAACGTAAGCCTTTTTTTTTCCAGATGGGCAGAGAAGTCTTACAACTATATCGCTCGCTGGTTTTTCTTGGGTCCTCGTTTCTTCTTCTTCTTTCTTCTTCTTTCTTCTTCTTCTTTCTTCTTCTTCTTCTTTCTTCTTCTTCTTCTTCTCTCTCTCTCTCTCTCTCTCTCTCTCTCTCTGTAAACCCTTCCATGGGCCCCGCTCCTTATTTTCTCACGAAAAGTTTACAGCTATTATCACAAGCCTTGCTCGCTTCTGCATCTCATCATTCATAAAGGGTTAACACTGAAGGCTAAATCTTCACACCTGTTAATATAGAAAAAAGGAATTGAATGAACAAGGTTGGGGCTTAACAGGAAACGAAACAATCAGTCTAGGGCTTAGGGGGAGAGGGTCGGAAGAAAAAGAGCAACAACTTTAAGATCTCAAGGTGGTTAGTCCAAAAGCGGTCAAACTAATTGTGTTGATAAATTTTTCTAAGCAAGAGGTGTAAATCAAATTGTGGATGGGGAAGGTCACCTCTTCAGCCAGAGGTCATCGGTTGTCAACGTTAGTGATGAACGGACCATTAGAGATGTTTTGATGTCGGCTAGTCATTTGCCCCCGGGGAGTACAGTACGGCTTACGGCAAAGGTTGGTCGGCACGTTCTCAACACCCACTACACTGTACCCACTGACCCAAGAAGAAAACAAAAACAGAAGAATGGGATTTTGTTCAGCTTTTGTCAGTTTTAACGTTTGTCTGTGTGTGTGTGTATGAGAGAGAGAGAGAGAGAGAGAGAGAGAGAGAGAGAGAGAGAGAATTTATTTGAGTGTGAGTGTGTATGTGTGAGGAAAACTTGTTCGTGAGAGTGAGAGAGAAAGAATGTGTACGAGAGAGAGAGAGAAAGTGAGCGAGAGAACTTGTTTTTGAGTGCGTGTCTTCTATATACGAATTTACCTATCACTGGTATTGTTTTTAATTCTATCTATTACCCTTATTCTCTATCAATAAAAAGTGTTCTTCTGGAGGTGGGGGAGTATCAGCTCTGGGTACCCAGGGTATTGCATTGAATGGATCGGGTGGCCCAATTATTTTTGACACGTTTCAATTACTTATATATTCAATGATATTTAGATAATTCGGATGAAATTTGTACACATGAGCAGTGTTAATAGAAAGTTATCGTAAAAAACATTTTTTTAACTTTTCTGCTCTAATTTTTGTTATAAGTTTTTATGTGATCACCCATGAACTTATGGGAATTCTTTCGTTAAGGAGACGAAGGACTTTATTTGCCAAAGACTTCACACAGTTTTGTCCGAATTGTGCTGATCAGGCCGAAACTTGATACTGTTTTGCCCGGTTATTGGGGAAGAGACAGTTCCCCTGGATCGTACACCGATGTAATCACCGGAATATTGAGTAACAAGATCTGGTCTCTTCATATTCTAAAATTTGATTTCTGTTCCACTGTTATTCGTTGGAAATATCTTCTAATCTAAAGATTTCAATGAAAATCAAAGATAAACACTTCTAAAATCCATGTATTTGAATTTATTATCGAAGTTTAAAGTAACAGATGAATGGGTAAACAAGTGCATTTATCAGCATAACTATTGTTGATTTTACAAGAACTAGATTATTCAGTAATCTTGGCTCTGAAATACATAAACTTATGACAGTAATTAAACAATATAGCATGGCCCGAAAGTCGTACAAAAGCTCTAAAAGAAATTATATCTTATTACTGGAAAGTTTAATTAAACAACGTATCTTTGGAAATTAATGCAATAATGAAAATAAACGCATGCCTATATTCAGTTTACGCACCATGAACTCGTCAAGATTCGACTAACACATTGTATACGACATACCAAACCGACGAATACATGGTGTGTCATCTTACAGAGACATGCGTTTAATTTCATGATTGTATCAAAGTCCAATGAATATGTGATTCGATTATACTTCTTAATGAAAAAAATCGCACTTTTTAGAGCTAATTTATGACTTTTAGAGCCCTTGTATGTTAAACATCGCCACGGGTTTATTTACACCAAAGCGAAGATCACTGCGTAAAATATTCCTTTTCTTACACGAGTTTTTCTTAAAAACCTTCTCTTCCATCGTAAATCATAAAATTCACAGCCAACCATGTACCATCAGGACGAAAAATTATTTTGTACGACACCAACAATTACAGTAGAGCAGAGTTCCTCAAAGTAGATTCTCTGGTATGTTCAAGTCAAATTTATCTCATAGAATAATAATAATAATAATAATAATAATAATAATAATAATAATAATTATAATAATAATAATAATAATAATAATAATAACAACAACAACAACAACAACAACAACAACAACAAGACGTTGGACGATGTTAAGATAGAGTTGTTTTTTCATCTTAATGTTTCATTTAGTATAGTATTTTTTATACGAATGAATTTTCTTCCTAAAACTTTTGTGCTTCATTAGATATTTCTATCAAAAATTAGAATGGCGAGATTGTCCATAAAATCTTGGTTTGGATTCTGCGTCTTTTGGAAAATTGTGTAAAGTTTCCACGACAAAATGATTTCTTGGGTGTAAGAACGCCTCCCCACACACCAGTTTTGACCAAAACAAAGAATAAAAAAGGGCATTCTAATGAAAAGAATAACCTTTGGTCAGTGGCAGGAAGGGTTAATCTTCGAGACATCTCAGGAAAAAAGTGTCTTCGTTTTATATGGTGATTTGAGTCAATCCAGATAATACAATATGTTCTGTCTGCTGATATTATAGATAAGAGGCTCACACTGTTAAATATCCATATCATTAATAAATGTTACTGGCAGTATCTGTCATAATTGTACAAACGACATCATGATAGCATAGTTGGATTTCATAAATATCTATCCCTATAAAAGTCATACATGCAAATTAGTATGTTTAAATTGTGTGATTGTATGACTGTATGTACAGTCTGAGTCCTGAAAGTTATGTTAAATGGATTAATATAGCTAAAGAAAATAATTAAAGGGTTGTAATAAAATGAGATAGTAGGTTGTGATATAACAATGTATGATAAGGCACAGAATCTAAAATAGCTAAAACAGAAGAAAAAGAGCGTGTAAATGGCCGAAAGAAATGTTTAATTTTGTGTTGAGACCTTTTTAAAACTTAATATTAAGATAATTTAATTATTTAAAATAAAATGGCTAATAAAATTGCTTCAGGCTCCTTAGTGTCAATTCATATATTAATAATCCTGTCATATTTTACGGGTATATGCTTGCAAATACATAAATTCGCCTACAAGACGTCAAATCTTTTTTTTATTGTAGGAAAAAAAGTCGCAGGAAAAAGGTAATTTATTGAATTATCCTGTCTGACTTCTCCGTAAAATGAAATCGTATTTTTTATTATCAATTTTGACGAGTTTTTACCTTTATCTTGATTTTTACGACAGCAACGAATAATCAGTGGTAATATTATGATAGCCGTAGAATTATGGTCTAAGTCAATGTTGTCATAAAAAGCAATTAAAAATTAAGATGAAGGTGAAAAGTAGTCAAAATTAATTATAAAAATATCGTGTTAAAATGTATCACCCAATATAGAAATTAAGTAAGATTTAATATAAATTATAGAAATCGTAATTGTTTATGTTTCTAAAACAAGTAACGTAGAGGTGACGTCATCCGGGGTAGACTCAAAATGCGATCAGTTCTGGGGTGCTTAATTCATATTTGGTCCCAGCCATCAATCACTTGGTCGTAATTTCAAATCATTGCAAACGTATATATTTATTAGAATAAAGTAATCCCTTGCGTATCACTAACATACATTTTTGTAGATATGTTAAACTTGTCAATTTATCTGTCAGCAAGGGATCCGTCTACCAATCACTTGATAATGATTTTGAATCACGGTAGGGGACTGTTTTTATACAACGGTTCGGTTCAAGGTTTAATATGAAGACACGGACAAAGAGTGGCTAGTTTACCCCCCGCCCCAAAATTTTGTGAGGATTGTTTTTGTTTTTCTTCTTACAGTGGAAAATAGTCAACTATAGACAAAAGAAAAATTAGTCCAAATAGGATAGTGATTTGTTATAATTGTGAGTTTTTGTTTGCCATTGGCAACAGTGTCGACTAACAGACTCATTTCAAAGTACGATTTCAAAAATGACATCAGGATGTTCGAGCTGTTGATAACATCAGCAATGTATTTGATATTGACCTCACTACCATGTGAACTATTCAGCATTGGTTCAAGAGATTCGAGTCTGGAAATATGGACTTCAATAACAGATTTCGGTAGAAGCTTAAACTTTCTCTTAGTGATGAAAATATAATAATAGCAGAGGCGGACGACACGTAAACAACAGTTCGAGTATTTTGCGAAAGACTTGAGAAATTCAACAGAGACCATATCACACCATTTCAAGACAGTCATAACAGTTTAGTAGTTGAAAGAAATAGGTTCCATATGAACTGAATTAAATGTTTCGCGACAGTTCCTCACCCCACGCTTATCAGCTGTGTCCAAGCTTGGGGATTGGGATGAAATCTTACAGTAAACTTCATTTCACCTAGCATTTTCTCTGTAGATTATCATCTTTCCAAGTTTTTGAACATTATAACCATAATAAAAGGTTCAGTCATAAGGAAGTCATAATTCGGGCTTTTTTTTTTATTTGTGGGTACTTAACTAAGAGAATCTCATAGATTTCATATTGTCATTAGCGGATCGTCATGACTATTGCTTTGAATGGATTATGTTTTGATTTATTATTTACTGATTTAGTTGTTTATATCACCTTTCATCTTTCAAAAACGACTTAATACAAATGCAAAAAAAAAGTTCGTATTTACCCAAGCCCCCACGAGGGGAAGATGCGACACAAAATCTGTTTAATGAGGAAAACCACATGCGTGAACGTGTGGGCAGGAACTTCTCAAAAATTCACTCTAGTCCTCGCAACTACTGTCGCCAGGACATACGCACGCTGGTCTTGGTGACTCAGGACGAATCCTGAACCACTTGGACTTGACTCTGAGAGCAGTACCACGCCTCATTGGACCCCATCGACTATAGCACCACATTAGTATCTGTCTGTTCTTAAATAGTCCGAGCTCTGGTCTGGAAGTATTTGTTGACTCTAATAAAATCACACTACCCATGATCACATTCAAGATTGTCAACAGTAACTGACAATTTTTTTTACCGAATAAAAACTTGTTGAAAAGGAAATAAAGCTATGTATGCCAGATTTCTTGAGATTCACTTTGTTTATAGTTTACTCTGTCTCAAAGGGATTTGGGACATCACAAGGAAGAACTGCGCCCTAAACAAGAACATTCTGGCACGAGCAAGATTATCAAACTCGTATGCCTTACTCATCCAAAAGAACTTTCAATGACTCAGTTATCTCAGCCGTATGCAGGACGGGCAAATATCCCTACTGGCTCTATACCTCTAACCAAGCCTGCTCGTAGTTACGCAAATGTTTGTAAACGAGTCTTGAATGCAGGCAACATCAATTTGCTGAGAGGCTGTAGTGACAGACCAAAGCAGATGGAGTCTTGCCATCAAGGCAGGGATCCAGACGAGCTAGGAGAGAGAACCAACTGAATGAGTGGAGAGTGCATAGGCGACAGAAGTCAGTGAGAGCACCCGCGTAGTTGGGGGCGTATTAGACGTACAAAAAGCTGCAACAGTGTTGGTCGCTCGAGAATCAGGCTGCACAGTCAGAGCATTGGTGGTCCATTGTCCTGCGAGACAGAGCGAGATCAACAATTTTTTTTTCGAACTTATTATCATTCGAAGTGACGTATTTAATAGTATCTCAAACGACGACAGGTGGTTGTAACAGATGAGTTGGGATTTCTTGCAAAGAGAATGCAGTTTCGCACTCTTTATCCTCATCGACCTGATCTGTCACCAGCCTGGTTAGCCAATCGGAACTCCCTGACGCGCAACTGCCTCTTGCGAATTATTGTTACTTGGATTTGTACCCTTGCTGAACACCTTTTCAATACCTGCTTTCATATCCAACTTCTGGTTGACTATGTGTCGTTTTACTGCCTCCCAAATCTTTTCTTTTCCAAGACCTCTCCCCTGCTTTAAAAAAAATCACTTTGATTTCGTTCTTCGTTGGTTTTTTTTTGTTGTTTTTTTCGATTGAAATTAAACTCTGCCTTGTTAATTTGTACATATTTTGATTATTTTTTATCTGTGTCGGGGTATGTTAATTTCTTTAGATCTTTTTTTTCCCATCATATTCTCTTTTTATTTTTTCTAAAATTTTCATTCATTTCTTTTCTTTTCCTTTGATTCACTCCTTTGCATTTTCGTTACACTATTTATTTCCTTATTTCTTTTTTCCCTTCTTTCTTTTATCCTTTCTTCGCCTTTTCTTTCTTCCTTTCTTTCTTTCATGCATATCCATTCCGCTTATTCCTTTCTTGCTTTCCTTTTTCTTTGATTCTTTTTTACCACCTTTTTTCTTTCTTTTTCATATCTTTCAGTGTATCTTCCTTCTCTTTTTCTTTTCACTTTTTTATTTCTTTCTCTCTTTCAATCCTTCTATCTATTGTTTGCCTTCCTTCCTTTTTTCATTCATCCTTTCCTCCTTTTTTTCAATTTTCTCTTTTCGCCACTATTTTCGTTCTTTCTTTCAATTTTCTTTCTTTCTTTCGTGCCCCCTTCCCATTTCATTATTTTCTTCCAAAAACTTTCATTCGTGTCTTTCCTCTTCTCATGATTTATTCCTTCTCTTTTTTCCTTCCATTCTTTATCTCTTCCCTCCTTCCATTCTTTCTCTCCTTCTTCCTTCAATTTTCCCCTCTATCCTCCTTCCATTCTTTCTCTCGTTCTTTCTTCCATTCTCTCTCTTCCTTCCTTTCATGCTCTCTTTCTTTCTTCCCTTCTTTTTCATTTTTTAATGGATTTTTCTTACCTTTTGTACTTTTTCCTTTTTTCTTCCCAATTGTTTAAAACGTTCACAATTTATTTCACGCTGCCTTTATCTTTTATTTCCTCGTCATCTATATTTCTTTTGAACTTTACCAACCTTTCTTTCTGATTTTTTTTCTTTTTA
Organism: Thysanoteuthis rhombus; assembly: GCA_963457665.1. NCBI lineage: Eukaryota > Metazoa > Mollusca > Cephalopoda > Oegopsida > Thysanoteuthidae > Thysanoteuthis > Thysanoteuthis major. The sequence goes on along the minus strand of OY735236.1, from coordinate 21,314,644 downwards.
TGAAACTCAAAGACGTGTGAAATTCTGGATTGAGGAAAAATTCAAGTAGAAAATACCTGAAATGTGAAAAATACGATTGTATACAATTTAAACAGATTCAACGAAATGAAAGAAGCGAGAAAGATCACCTGTTTATTTACCCAGACTGTTTCCTTCATTTTTTCCCAATAAAGACTTTCTGAACCTGTGTTTCCCGTACGCACTTTGTCACCTTAACAAATGAATAGAATCTTCATAAGTAATTCCAAGCGATCTTTCATCTTTCAACTAGATAAATGTTGATTAAATGTAGACTGTTTGAAAGCAATTGTTATTTGGTATTCGCGTGAGAAACAAAATTCACAAAATTATCTATTGGTATTTTGGCTGAGTGGTCCAATCAGATAGTAGAGTGATTAGTACGCCTGACTCACACACAGAAAGTCCCGATTCGATATGAACAAAGAGTGTCATTAGGACAAATATCAACGTGGCCCAGCAGCTAATTGGGTAGACTCTAAGCTGCGTGATTAGGGTGGAAGCATCTATTAGGTAGTAGACTTAGAATCTGTCAAAGGTCATTAAAAAAACTAGTAAGATCAAGTCCTGATCTCGACCAGGATTAAGACTTGCACGGATCACTAAGCAGACTGACGTCATTGGCTGGTCATACTCCAATGGGAGTCATCTATTCAAATATAGACGTACTTTATCTTCATTGTTCCTGAGTAGTTGCGATACAGCTTCGAATTATTTCGTTTACTTCTCTTCAGTGTTGTCTACTTGGATAATTTGTATCTAAATTTAGATTTATCATAAATCTAAACTGCTGATAAAAACATCTTCAAACTTGATACTGCAATACCTTATGTGCTGACTTATACATGGCGAATGTCAACTTTGCAAAATGGCCACTTGTCTAGTAATCACAGCTCATCTACGCAAGCACACCTTCACACGGAGACTTCTTCAAATGCAGTAAGTTAAAAGTCATTTATTTGACAAGAATATAATCATAATTCTTTTATTCCTTGTTGAAAGAAGACTGGATGAGAAGCCTCTATCAAAATCTAAAGCTCTACCCTCGTGAAATCGGGAAAATATTGTAGATTTTCCCACCTTTTGTTCGAACAATCCAATCTCATCTTTCCATCTTCATTGGAATGTTAATGATTCTTCTGTAAGTCATAGACCAGTGGTCCCTATCCTTTTCAAGGTCATTCCCTACTTTTGTCAACACGGTCACTAGTTTTCTCCCTTCTTTTCCATTAAGTGAGCTACAACAAAGAATAATTTCAAATAATCATATCATTTTTCGTATAATTAGACAACTTTATAATGAGAATTGAGTAAATTTTATAATTGTACTGCTAATGTGTATTTGCTATCAAAAGAAAGCAAGTGTAAATAATCTACAACATATCGTTTGAAATTCCAATATATTACCAAAAAGTTCTCCTCACCCTGGATTTGAAGGGAACCATTCACCTCTGGTTGGGGAGCACCGTTATAAACAATGATAATTTTTGTCTATTATAAACAACTAATATGAGACAAGACAGTCAAAACTTTATTCCAAAAGAGGAGTTCAAATGAAGTTTTACGCAAAATATGTCTTGATTCGGTCACCAGAAAGGAGTTCATTCTTCGTTTCAATGCCCTGCCATTCCCTGACACACCCTGTCGCTCTTTAATGAAACATGTCGAAGCAAAAATTATATCTGCCACTTCCTAATACAACTAATTCCCAACCGTTAATGAAGCGTGAGACAGGGAATGGCAGGGAGTTTGCTTATGTTCGAGAACTATAATTGAAAAATGGCAGAGAATGGCAGGGAGTTTGTTCATACTTGAGAACTAGTGCTATTAAGAAACAGCTATGAATGGTGGGTGTTTCTTAATGTTTGAGAACTAGTAATATCAATAGGTGGCAGGGAATGGCAGGGAGTTTGTTTATGCTTCAGAAGTAGTAGTATTAATTAGTGACAGGGAATGACAGGGATAAAAAGTACCGCCTAAATCATGATGCAAACTCACGCTGAGTATAAAAACGATCAGAAAAAATCATAGTTAAGGACAGTGATTCCCAAAGTGTACACCGAGGCGCTTTGGGGAGCCGTGGTTAGCTACCAGGGGCGCCGTGGGATATTCAAAAATTTTAATTATACTAGGAAGTTAACAATAAATATCAAAAAGTCTTTAAATGTTGTATTATTTGTCTTCGTACAAATGTAAAAACAAACTTTATAAAACAATAAGTATTGTGAAAGTCATGATGAAACACTAACTAGAGTTAGAGATGCATGAACGTAAATGCAATGACTTGGTGTGCCGTAAAAAAATCTTCATCCACTTAGGGCGCCGTGATTGGGAAAAGTTTGGGAACCAGTGCTTCAGGACATTTCACTCCATCCTCAGCACCTTTTGGGAAAACTGGAAAGAGAAATAAAATTGAAAAGACGTAATTGAAAAGATGAAAAAGAAAACATAAAAAGATATTAAACGTAAAAAAGAATACATATATATTTACATAAAAACGTAATCAGGACTCTGGAACATGGAGATATTTGTAAAAAAATAAAGCCTCTCTTTATGACCTTGCACCAGACTAAGCTCGATTGATTAAATATCAAGACCTGCGGCCCCTGTAAAATTCGAGAAACAACCTGAAGCAAAGGTAATGTAATTTGAACCGGAAAGCACTCAGAGAGTGCATACCCCCGCTGACATCATTATCAGGGGAAGTAATTGTGCATGGATCCGTCCAAAAATTTCTCGCGTAGTCGATAGCCTATTCTTCTACATTTCCGAGGAATTCATCGAGAACCTATGGAGATATCGTGTGAGCAGACATGAACTCTTTGAGGTAGTATGTGTTGTGGACATATAACTGCGACGTATAATAATTGTGCATGGATCCGCCCAAATTCATTCTGCTCATCCGTAGGACAATCGTTCACCTTGTACAAAGCTCATTGCAATTCATGGGGTATTTAGGAAGATATTGGGTGAACAGTCATGAGCGTATACATAAAATGTATTGAAAGAAGAGAAGAGTATCTCTCAAAAATTATTCCATGATCTGTCTCAAAATCTAACCAACTTTTTTCCATATCATTTTCAAACATTTCCCAAATTTCATTGAAATCCATTGAGTACTTTTGGAGATCTCTTCTACATAGACAGACAGACTGAGAAACGGAAGCGACCGCATACATAGACCTTTCTAACCTGGCGGGGGTATATAACCTCTCATATAAAACTTTGTGATGATTAATCAAATAATTCAGGGTTAGGGTTAGGGGTAGTGTCAGGGTTATCCATTGATCAGAGCAATTGTTTCTGCTAATAAATGATATCTTTGTTTCGCTGCTAATTGCATCCCTTTGCTTCTCGTAAAGAGATCCTAAAAATTGTAATTAAAAAGCAACTTTCATACAGAAGTCTCTGATGAATAATTAAATGTAAATGTATTAGGGTTAGGGGTAGGGTTATTCTTTGATTAGAGCAGTTTTTACTGATGATTGATGGTATCTTTGCTTTGCTTCTCGTTGCTTCCCTTTATATCTCGTATTTTACCACGACCTCAAGACCTCTCGGCTTATGGTACTTCTCTTAATCGTTTGATACTATTTCACTGTCGTGCGATTTTCAAGTCATTTGATGTGCAGTAAGAGGAATGCAAAAAGTGAGAAGAATGCAAAAAGGGTAGGAGGAATATGAAGAAAGTAGGAGGAATGTGAAGAAAGTACGAGGAAGGCGAAAAAGTAGGAGGAACGTGAAGAAAGTAGGAGGAATGCAAAGAAAGTAGGAGGAAGGCGAAAAAAGTAGGAGGAAGGCGAAAAAGTAAGAGGAATGCCAAGAAAGTAGGAGGAATGCCAAGAAAGTAGGAGGAATACGAAGAAAGTAGGAGGAATGCGAAGGAAGTAGGAGGAAGCGAAGAAAATAAGAATGTTTTAATAGAGTGGTTTAAAATGTTTCAGAATTTTTTTAAAGAATTTACGCTTGTTCAAATTCTCTATCGCTAAACTATGAATATGGAACAATCAGGAAAAATACTGCGGACAGACGATGCAGAAAAAAGGCATCACAAGATCTGAAATTGCCAACCATATATGAACATAATTTCTATGACGTATTTGCAAAAAAAAAAAAAAACGTGACGTAGGTTGGATGGGGTCCATGGGGAAGGGAAGTGAACCTGATGGATGATAGAGCCGCCGTGGGCGTGGAGGCACACCCTGGCATCTTTTGTATCTAATTAATCAGGGACGTAATTTATTAGACGCTTCCAAGATTTTGGCTGACCAATATTCAAATTAGATTTTCTCGTTTATTCTTCTTTCGACGACCATCATGAATAATTCATGATAATTTCGTCAGGAAAACCTTATCGTTATTATTATTTTTTTTTGCTATTATTTTCAATTTTTGTTGCCTTACTGCAAATGTTTTTAATAAAATTGTTCTTACACTTTTTTTTTTATAAGTTTCAATTTTGTCGTATACTGTGGCTATTGCAGTTATTATTGTCGCTGCTATGGTTTCGTTTTTATAGTTGTCTGCCTAATTATTTTGTCATTTCTCACCAGTTGTCAGAGCTGGCAAAAGATATAGCAGCTTTTCTGTAGCAACTGACTAGGGTTAAGTGTAATCGCATCTCCTTGACCACATTTTTATCGCTTTAACATTGTGGTATGCCAGTAATAAGTACCTCGTTACCAATATCCATCTGTACAATGATCAGCGTGATTTTTTCCTCTATCCGTAGAAATATATTCTTCGACTTAAAGATAATCATTTTTCTGTTAAAGATATTATCTAATCACCCCTTGAAATAATGGATTCTTCGACTTGAGCGAATACAGTCATTTCTTAATGAAACCTCAGAGGAGATTGATAAGACGTAAACATTTATTTACACTATCAACAGCTTTGCAGTTGTCAACTATTAAAAGATTGTTTCTAGAAATAATAGTGTAAATATTTAAAATTCCAGCCCTCTAGTTCTTTTTTGCAACCCATACACAGCCAAAATTATGTTCAGCATAACATGGAGAGACCAAAGGACAGCACGCTATATTAGAAGAGAGACAGGAGTCAGAAATATCTGAGAATCCATAAGAAAACTCAAATGATAATGAGCTGGTCATACTGCAAGAATGTCAGGACCGCTGGACATCATAACTCTCAATGTGAATCCCAAGAGATCATATGCAAAACTGTGGCCGGCAAAAGATTAGATGGCGTGATAAATAAGACAAGTTCAGGAAATATTAAGTCTGCGAGGCTCATGATAGAGAGTTCTTAAGGAAAGTCTATACCCAACGACAGACGCTAGAAGTTGGTGGGGTGTTGATGATGATGACAACTACGTGTAAACAAACAATATACGATGTTCTAAAATTCGGATAATGAGAAACGTAACTTTCTGACTATATTAATGCAATGTCCACTGGTTGGTTTCTGTTGCCTAACCGTTACGAAATTTTTTATGTTGGACAGGTTCCCAAAGATAAGGGGTACGAGTTCGAATCTTGGCGGGTGCAAATCCTCTATTTCGAATACATGCTTATCCTAACGCCACAATAAAAAAAAAAGCTACAAAAATAAGATAAAATAAGAAAAACTAGTCGAAAAACAGCTCTAGTTAGTCACCCAATGAAAGAACGTCACGTGACCAACGTGTTTTAGCAGTTTGCTATATAAGACAGGGGGCAATTTTAAAAACGGAAAACGGGGTGATCAATGAATATATCAATTCTCACAGTTTTTGCTGGTTACTAAAAATGTCCGAATTTCCAGAAAAACAAGCTAGAATGATACAATTTAACATAAACTTATGTTGCAAACTGACCCTCCTCTAAAATCCTATCCAAGAGGGGAATTAAAAAAAAAACAACAAAAAAACGCTTTTTTCTCAAAGTATAATAATGAGTATATGTTTCAAAATATAACTCTATAGCTCCATTTGTGAACTTTGTACGTGCAAGACATACATCGGCGGCCAGATCAATTTGTAAACTGAAAACAGCTATAATGACAGTTTTGGTTGACAGTTTCTAATAATGATAAAAATACTCCATCTAAGATATTCTGGCCTAATACTGGACTTCTCAAACTGTGTGTCGCAACACTTTAATATGACGGCCAGAATCTCAAAGTGTGTTGCGAAATTAGGTGAAATGATAATTTTTCATTAATATTTTTTTGTCTTTTTTTTTTTACTGGAAGCGGTATTCCGAATTAAATATTTGGTTTGCCTAACATAACTCACACGCCTTTCAACATCTGTCGTTGAACATGGACCTTCCCTGAGACTGAACAGACCTCTCGATAGTGAGCGTCGCAGTGCAAATATCTTCCGAAATTTGTTGCGATTTCTTTTTTTGAAAAGTGTGTTGTCAATGCAAAAACATTTGGGAAGCTCTGTGCTTTGATATATATATATATATATATATATATATATATATATATATATATATATATATATATATATATATATATATATATATATATATATATATATATATAGGGATATTTGGGATTCGATCTTTCTAATGATTTATTGATCAATCTTTAATCCCAGACTCAATTGCTACCCGTGCGGCACGATGAATGATTAAGGTTTAGGATTAGCGTTTAGGGGTGAGGCCATTCATGGATTCGAGAAGTTTTTGCTGGTAATTAATTAAATATTTGCTTTGCTTCTCGTTCCTTCCAGTTGCGTCTCGCGTTTTACCACGACCTCTCGGTTCATGGTATTTTCTTTACCATTTAATCCTCTCTCACTGTCGAGATATTTTCGAGTCATTTGGTGCACAAATAAAACCCAGTAGAACGAATGCGAAAAAAATATAAACGTTTTATTTGAGTGTTGCACGATAGATCAAACAATGATTCTGTTTCCATTTCTGGAACGATTGTTTGTAACAATTTGAGGGTTTGCAGGACCGGGTGCTATCCCGGTGCCCTACGTTCTAGAGATAATAGATTTCAACTACCCTGCTACTGAAGAAGAGGATTCGTGCATTTCCCTTTTGTATTAATGCTTAGTGAGTGTAAATTGGCTTGGCTGAAACTCGAACTCTGCCTGCCAAGTCTGTTTCCCGTGCCGTCGTCTGGCTCAGTATTCTCCGAATGTCACAAAAAGGATTCGATTCGATTAATTCTATTCCGTTTCTTAAAGGGACTGCCCTGAAAAACCTATTAATGCTTCTGAGCTTGGCAAAAACGCCATGCAAAATCGAAAAAGGATTTAAATTATTTTTCTTGAAAGCAATTATCGCAACGAAAAAATCTTTTCAATACAATTGGAAACGTTTGTCTTTTTTCAGAAGAAAAATAACAATTTTGTCAATATTTGAAATTAGTTGAACAATAAAAAAGATTTAATATAGTTGCGCTAATAATTATCTGAATTAGACTTTTCAAAGGTTTTTTTGGTAGTTTATTGACTTTTTTGGTTTAACGTTTATTGTAATTGTTTTTTTTTTCTTAAATTCATATTAAATCGTTACTTACGTGTTTTTATGTATATTCAATTCGAAATGGCGGATTTGTACCTGAACCTTTTCTTTATTTCTTTTTATTCTTCTTTCTTTCTCTTTTGTTTAATTCTTTGTTCATCCTTTCTTTACTTTCCTTTTTTCCCCTTTTCTTCCTTGTATTTTTCTTTTTTTACCTCTGTCAACAAAGCTGGAAAGAGTAATATGCTATGGTTATGTCTGTTGGTTTATCAATTTGTTCGTCAATTGGTTCGTCTGTCAACACGATATCCCCGAAAGTTCCCAATGAATTCTAATAATACATTGTGAAAGGGTGGACAAAGGATTAAATTTTGGGGTAGATCCGTACACAATTACTCCCCCATACGATGGCAGTGGTAGAGGCATGCGCTCTCGGGGTGATTTCTTGTCTTCTTTGTTTTTTCTTCCTTTACCTCCATTTTTCTTCCTTTCTTTTTTCGTTTTGCTTTCTTTTTAATGTTTTCTTTTATATCCTCTTCTTTTTCTTGTTCCCCTCTCCTTATTCTCCTTTCGTTTCTTTTTTATTCTATTGTTTTTGTGCTTTCTTTTTTCTGTTATTTCATTCTTTCTTTTTTTCTTGCTTTTTTTTTCTTTTTCTATATATTCTTTGATTTCTTTCTTTGTTCTGTTCTTTTTACTTGTTTTTCTTTTATTCATTTTTCTCTGTTTTGTTTCCTCTCACTATCTTGTCCTCTCTCTCTCTCTCTCTCTCTCTCTCTCTCTCTCTTTTCCTTTTTTCCTTCTTCTTTATATATTTTCGTATCTTTCTTTTGTTTTATTTTCGTTTTCAAACGACTTTTTTCTCTCCATTTTTTTGCCTTTCTTTTTCGTTCTTCCGCTGTCCATATTTTTTCATTGTTGTATTTCCTTCTTTCTCTCCTTCCTTCCTTCCTTCCTTTCTATTTTCTTCCTTTCTCTTTTGATTTTCCTTTTTTTTTCTTCACTATTCTCTTCCACTTGTTTCTTCTTTCCTTCATTAGAAACCGTCAGCAAAAACTGTCAACGAAACTGTTAACATAGGTTTCTTCGATTTTTAAGCTGCTCTATGTATGCATATATGAATCACTCCCCTAAGTCGCTCCGATGGAGCTAAAGAGTTGACATTTTGAACATTTATTCCTTATTATGTTTAGACAACCGTTTTCTTTCCTTTTTTTCAAACTCCGACTTTTATGTTAGATTGATCCCGAGTTTGTGTCCTGCTGTTTTTTTTTTAGTTAAGATTTTTAGTGATCCAACGGAAGACGGAAAAAGCAACTTGTTCATTGACCCCCCCCCCCTTTCCAGATTTTAATTGAACATCCCTAACACTGTTGCCAAAACACATTGGTCATGTGGTGGTTTCTTTGAGTGAATAACCATATCAGTTTTTCTTATATATATATATATGTTTTTCTTGTTCATTTCATTTTCATTCAGTTTGTCTTATTCTCTTCCTTGTTGCTCTTCTTTTTCTTTTATCTCTTCCTTTTTTCATTTCCTTCTCTTTCATTTTTCATTCTTCCATTGGCAATCACGATTCCCCAAATCATGTGCAATCATCAGACTGATCTACATCGTGTACTTATTAAATTAATCCTACCTATGATATCATTGGTCACATCAACTAGTCATGCAGTGACGGGTCTTATGGTGTCGCCCCACAGAATTTCATCACTTATTCAGTAGACTATAGTTCACCCTTCTATGGATTTTGATAGTAATTCATTGAGAACTTTTGGAGATACGATGAACAGTCATGAGCGTATACAGAAATGCATGAAAAAAAAAAAAAACAGGATTATCTCTCAATCGAAGAAAGATTCCTGGAACCGCTCCAAAATTCAACCTACTCTTTCTCACCTTATGATATACCATTCAACCAGATTTCACTGAAATCTAATGAGAATCTTTGAAGACATTATGTAGACAAAATGTTTCATAAAAAAAAGTATTCCTTCGATCTATATGAAAAGTTTTTTGGCAGTTGTCTTGGCGTCGTCCATACTGAGGATAGTCGCCATCTTTGGTCCGCTACTGTAGTCGTGCATTTGATAAGAGCAACGTCTATCACACTTATAGTATCTATAACAGCCATTAGCACTTCTTCCTTCCCACCCTCATTAAACTACATTTATCTTCTTTCCTCTCCTCTCCCTACTCACTTATTAAACTATATTATTCTCTTTCCTACCCTTCCTACCGTGTTTGTCACACTTATAGCATCAGTAGCTAAGCCTGCTAATGTATACTTGTGATATCTGTCAGCAAACCGGTAGATTATGGTCTATGAGAAATTTAAAAGATGCTCTTTTTGTTTTCAGAGCTCTATTAAAATAGATATTTTGGAGACATTTTTCTTGTCATCATTGTTCTTGATAAGTTGCTTTACTAAATTTGAAAAAAAGACCCTCACTCTCCTCTGTTCAAACATGTTATTTCTGTCACTTTTTTTTTTTCAAGATATTAATTGACTATAGGAATCGAAAAATATAATATGAAACAAATCAATATGATGTCAATAAAATTAACGACCATATCATGGGACTTCACTTTGCATACTGATACAACTATGAACGCAAAAAGGCCAGATATCATAGTGAAAGACGATAAAGAAAAAATGTGCTTCCTAATAGATATTACTATCCCAGTTGATAAAATATTGCTGTTTAGGAACTCAAGAAATTCTCAAAATATAGAGACCTTGGGATAGAAATCAGTAAAATATGGCAACTCAGGACCAAAATAATACCGACAGTTGTTGGGCCCTTGGATTATTCAAAAAAGGAACCAGTGAACTTGTCGACTGCATACCTGGAAAGCCCAGCCTATTTGAAATACAGAAATTAGCTCTTACCTCCACTAAACACGAAATTAAAATTTCTTGTCAGTGTGATTGTATATACTACATCCCCCATACACCACTTCATATATATATATATATAAAAGTATGTCTGAGAAAGTGTAGTATAGCCTGTACATTTAAAAGCCCTTCCCCGTAACTTTCCCCAGAGCCCGAACTTTCATAACTTACAAGGTTGCTAGGCTTAAGCCTCTGGTTGAGACCCGGCTGATGGTAGTTACTGCTTGCATTTAGACCAGTCAAGAAATTATCATTATAGAGTTTTGACAGAAGAACTGACTTTCATCCATAGCTGGAAGGAGAATAGATAGATTTGTGCTAGTACCAATGGTATTCGATGATATGAACGTGAATTGTGTCAGTTGGAGTTTGAACTCGGCCCGCCAATTCCATTTTGCTGCTACTAACCGCTCGGCTGACGGCATATCCGCTGGAAAATTATCATTGACGATATTCACTGTGACTTCAACCATCGTTCTCTATGGTTCCGTTTGTCTGTTTCGACGACTTGGCTTTCACCGTACAAATTAAAAACATGGTATGCAAGAAAGAAGTCTTTTAATTTATGTAAATGGAGGCAAAATAACAGAAAGAAGGTGATTTTGTAATAGTCATTTATTTGTGATCAATTAGAGGCTTTTAAATTGACCTCTCATAAATCGGGGCCCGGAACTAGATTCCCATATTTCAGGAAACGAAGCTGAATGAGGAGTGAAGAGATGCTATTTAAAAACCAATAAATAAAATGTTAAATAATTATTAAAAGTCGTTTTGTAGAATACACGCGTTGTAAAAACAAAACATTACTTGCCGTTGTAATTATGAATAACTTAGAACAGAAGTGATCAATTTTTTCGAGAATCTAAAACTGTTAGGATTTATGACTGAACAAATACACCACTAATAAATGTTCCGTAATTATATTAATCCCAAAATTTAGAGAGATTTTATACATCCAATAGCAGAACCATTCGGCATGACCAAAGATTTTATTTGAAAAAATAAAATATGAAAAATAACAGACAATGTTCAAAACCTTCGACGTTGTTTACTCGATGTTTGATAGCCTCGAGCTGCATTTGTTTTTCTGATAGTCTCACCGAGGCCTCGGTTTGGAATAAGGTTCTACGCACACCAAGGAAAAGGCTCATCACCAGTGGATCCATAAGTGTTTTTTTTTGTTTTTTTCTTTGTTTCTGGTCATTTTTCACTTCCTCCCTCTTTTCTCTGCACGCTTTTTGACTTGTTTGAAGTTTATTTTATCATTTGCAGTTTTTTTCATCTCAATCGCATACAATTACTTAGTACAAAACAGCCCCGCTCACAATATACCTAACAGCCCCGAACTCATGGTTTTGTTTATATTCTATCCCTAAAAATCTCTGACGAGCTGTTTGAAATGTAAATATAGAGTTTATTTCTTCTCGTGAACATAGATTGTACTATCATCAACCGTATATGACAGCGTGAACTAGACGCAGGTTTGTCAAAATGGAAAGTTACTTAATAAGTTTTCCATGCAAAACTGTTCATGCTTAAAATATATGCGACTCAAACTTACGACGGAAAGTGATGGAAACAAAAATGCAAGTGATTCAACCTGCCCCATGTACCAACCAGTCCCAGTCCCCGCTACTTCTATATTCTGTTCCATGGTATATCTGGAAAAAAACTCGGACAACTTAAGTTTAAGATGAAGAATTTTCATGGATTGATCAATCTGTCAAGTTACCTACTATTTCCCATGTCTCACAGGATATTCCACGCATTTCCAGTAATCACTTCACAAGGTAATGAAGAACTCAATCTTCAATCATTCTTTTCCCTTTAAAGGAATTATTTCTGGTCAGGTTTTCTACGTTAGTCCCGAACATATATCTTAAGTTCCATTTTCTTTCATCAAAGTAAACAAAAAAAATATTTGTAGCATTAGCCTCCATTAAAAAGATTGCAAGAGTGACCACTCGAGAGAAAGGTTGCAAGGTTTTGATTCTCTGCGTAAAGAATTGTTGCTGAAATCTGACTCCAAACTAACACCATGCATTGTTTTTAATCGACGAAGCAACTTAATTTCTTTTATCCACCTTTCAGGCTTCCGTACTTTAAAATCGAACGTGTCTTATTGGGTAGCACTAAGTAGGTGTTAAAGGTTTTCAAAAATCTCGTTTGTAATTTCTTATTTCGAGTTAAAAGTGCTATGTTATATAATTGGAAATACAAACTATCGTTAGGCCAAGAATCAAGATCTATTTGATTTGTTCGGTTACAATGGAAACAGAAGTTCTAAACAAGTTTTTCAAACTTGTCTATTGTCGAGAATCAGAATTATCTATTGGCGAGAAACCGAGCCAAGAGTATCATTTATGAATCAGATTCTCAAAAGAACGAACGTCTCTGCCGGAACTTGGTCAGCAAATCATCTGTGAACGCCAACAGGTTGAGTGGTCAGTCCAAGGAAGAAAATGATGGTCACTGTTACTGAATGCGGTCAAGTTTCCATCTTTTTTCCCAAATTCAAAGACTAGCCGTGTTTAGGTATTGTAAGTCAGTGACCGTGTAGAGCCATTGGACAGAAACGATGCCTAGACGCGCAAAGGCTGAGAAATCTGCTGATTGATGGCCTTGCCGTTATTAAAGCTGAGGAAGATTCAGGAAGCAGTCAGTCGAGTCATGGAAAACGATTCCTTCGTCGCCTTTCGATCTACAAAGAATGGCTTTGAAAAAGAGGAAGACTTGCCAACCTGAGTTCTCAATGAAGAAGAGGAAAAAAGAGGATATACGAGGATTGTCCGGAATGTATTCAACTATTATGAATATCTCGGTTACAAGTTGCCCAGCCTTGATGAAATTTGGCATCCTCTTGGGACTTTACTGTGCTTGCGTGGAAAGATACTCTCCCGCGGGATTACAACCAGTTGCCTATCGTTGATGTGACTTGCCAACCTCTTGGGACATTACTATGCTAATGTGAAAAGACACTCTCCCATGGGATTATTCAGTCGGCATCGAGACACCAGCAAGTACGAAGTTCGCGTCTTGTACAGGAATTTTGGCTAAACATAGCTTCACCAAGGCTTGTCAATTCACGCACCGTACAGTCCGGATTTGGCTCTCTGCGACTTCCAGCTTTTCTCCCAGAGAGTTCAGACTGTAGACAAGATTAAGGAGAACGTGATAAGGCATTTAATGGCTATTCCAAACGAGGATTTTATAAGCTATTTCAAAAAGTGGGAGGGATGCTGGGATAATTGCACGAGGTTTCAAAAAGACTATTTTGAAGGGGACCGAGGCACCATTGTCGTAGGTGGGCTATTTTTCTTAAATGTTAAATGACTGGAAATTTTCCCGACAGACATCGAAAGAAATTGCGTAGGATAAGACAAAATGACTAAGGTGAGAGACAAGAAGAGGGATGGGGGACAGAGAGAGAGAGAGTTGATATCAAAGATGAGAGGAAAACAAAATGAGGACGGGTCTTTTTAGGCACTCAATAGAAACTATAACAAGACCAACATCTTCTGGCATCATGCTATGTTGGGGGTGATCAATAAAAAAACGCTGGGAAAGAGGTAATCGATGAATATGTTATCTCTTTTTTCTTTTTTGATGGATAACTAAATGGTCAAAATTTTCAAAAACCAAGCGTGAGTGCAGTCTGGCGAAAACTAAGGGACCAAATTAGCAGGAAAATGAATTTTGAATTGAACCCCCCAATCTATTTAAGGGGGTTGGAAAACGTTTTTGTAGATATAACATCAAATGAATATCTAAATTGTCAACCCATTAGCGGCCTATACGCGCGATACAAACATACTTACAAAGACAGGAAGAAACTTACGTGAACAGTTTCGGTGATGGTTTTGTAATACCACGTCAGAAGATCATTTCCATCTGTGTTGCTCACTTAACGCTCGTAGAAAGTAAAAAAGACACAAACGTTCCGATAAAAACCAAGAAAAAATGACTTGGTTGAAAAAATCGCAATATTGCATACACATTTTTGAGAGCAATTTTCTACATTTGTTTCTGTAATAAATTTTTTTGCTTCCAATTGAGTTTTCAATCTAATCCCTGTCAAAACGCCCAAAACAAAAATAAGGATTGTCGTCGAAAATGCCATATAATTTTTTGGCAAATGAAAAAATTATAAATATGCATATGGAATGTATGAATTAGTTATAAGCACTGTATAGTCTTTCTTTCTTCCTTTCTCTCTTCTTATCGTTCTTTCTTTCTTGTACTTTTTATTCTTTTTACCCGAGAATAATATGACGCAGTGTGACGTAAACAAGAAAAAGAAATATATTCCTCTTCCTTTGCCCACTCTCTATATCGAATCTTTTTATCTTTACAAACGCTATGAACCGACTAAAAAGAGAACACTGTCTATCTCTCTTTAACCACCTTCAAATCTAGTTTTATCATGTATTATTCCCCGTTCTTAGAACTGCCGATTTAAAAAAACTAATTTCAGATAAACATTCTCATCTTTGTTATTTTATTTTCACGTTTCTTTTCCTTCTTTCTTTTTTTTCTCTTTTTTTTTCTCTGAGAACCCTACCTGTGATGATGACAGGAAATAACTGCAGCAATCAGTAATTTAAATTTAAAAAAAAGACCCTCTGAACATGGATCAACAGCCAGCCCCTGACTTCAGGAAAACATTATCCCTGATTATAATGAGCGGCTTTCTTTCTGTTTTCCTTTGAATAGAGAATTCAAGTTTTTCATTCTAATTGAATGTAAACAAAATAAAGATCTCTCTATCAATTTATCTGCGCTGTTAATTCATGGTCGTAGGCTGATGGTCTGAGTTACTGCGTTGAAAATCAAATAAATTAGGATGAAAGAAAATAATAGTTAGGTATGAATAACTAGTTTGCCTATGTCGACAATATGGCGGTTTGTATGAAATATATGAATACACGTTGCATTTTATATACGTGGATAATAGAAATTTGCATCGAAGTGAGCTTGGAGAACAGCGCTCTATTGACCAGAAACGGATTATTGTTTTTTGTTTTTTTTTGTTCTTGTTTTATTACGTCTCTATTTTCATATTGTTCTTGAAATTCAGAATTTTTATTATGTCATTATTTTACTCTGTCAGCTACGTCCTTTAACGTGACAGAAGACATCTGTACATTACCAATTATTATATATGGAGATGAATGTTTATTCATGTTTTTGAAAATAAGATTAATGACAATGATAATCTAAAATCGTTTTGTGTTATCAACTACGAATACATGAGTTTTTTGTTTTTTTATGAAAAGCCGTCAGGACAATAACCCGATATCCTTTCTTAGCGTTTCGAAAGGCTCAATAGTCCGAACATCTGAACGAATGGAACGAGTACAAATGCTGATATATAAGACGGACATTCAATTCTAAAAAATCATACAAATGTTGCACTGCGTCCAATGCGCTAATATTATTACTGGGTGTTTGTGTTTGTCGGGTCTACTGAAGCTCAATAGGGCCAGTTATGGCTCTTGAATAAGTTGCAGTAGGCGGTATTGCTCCAGATATCCTTGTAAATAATTCGTCTTTGGTCCGGCACCTACAGTAAGTTGTAAGATTAGAGTAGCAAACAATTGGATCAATATTATTTGATGAATATTTCGGACGAGTAGCCCCATCGCTGTTGTTTTTGCTATTGTTTTATTGTCAAAATGAAAATCGAATAATCATCGTATTAGCCGGTGTCAAAGACTCTATACAATACAATAATCACAATACTCTACAATAATTACCCCTGCACCTTAGATGAATGCTACTTTTTTTCATTGACCGGAGCCAACCCAAGAGAAGGGTAAGGTATTCTAGACAGTAATCCGAATCCCAGTACATGACCTTTGAACGAAGTGTATAAATTTTGCATAGTATAGTATATAATACATAATTGAAGATATCATAAATCACCGAAATGCGTCCACGTGTGGGAAAACACCGGTAGGGTAGGTATAAACTTTGGATGTGAACATACCGTGTCTCCGTATTGTAATACAAAAAGAAGAAAAAAGTAGGCTTTAAGTGGTCAAGCAGATCAGCATATCGCTAAGCCACTTACAAAACATTGTAGTAAGTTAAGTGGAAGTGCTGAGACTTTGAATCTAGGTTCATCCTTTTTTTTCCTTTTTTTTTTTTTTTTCAAAATTTTGCAAGTCAAATTTACGGTGCGTCCTTGAGGCCGGAGCGTCCTCGACGCCGGGAAATACGATAAATATAATCTTGAGCTGTCTCTTCGTTATTAACCTCAAATATATCAACTGGCTTCACAGTTTGAGTGCAAATCCCATCTGAATTATTTGAAGAAGATTTTCGTGGCTGTGAAGCGTAGAAATCGAAGGCCAACGTCTACCATTGACTTTCTTATCTTCCCCACTAGGGAATAATTGTTCACTTCGGAAAAGGCGCTTTGCATATTAATGATCGAATTTTACCAATTCTTATCGATTTTTGTGCTTCGAAGCTGTTAAAAGACCATTTCGGTTTCACAGCTAAATTATTGGATGCTAAATCGCCAAGATTTTTGCTGTTTTTTTTTTTCCCCCTCCTTTCCGGTGAAAATTTACATTCTAGAAATACGGCAAAAAGAAAACCTACTTCTTCCGGCTAGAGTAGTTCGCTACATTTCTTATTACGAAGAAAATGAGATCAGACGAGTCCCGGACTGAACGGACTGCAATTCGGTTTTCATGTTATTTATTGTACATCAGTGACTGGTAGTTTTCACTGGTGATCAAGTGAAAGCAGGTTTTCCCACTACCCCAGGACTCTCCCCAGTATCCTACCTGATTTCAGTTGTGCTGTCTTCTGGATAATGTCAGCTCTTCCCCGGAAGTTCGCTTTAGGTTACTTTTTCGATTTTACGAAATAGACGAAAGGTGAATATAGCATCCAGCGTTTGTTTTGCCACGAGCTTAGATAGATGCTGCACACACCCTTTTACCTTTCTCTCCTATACTCCTGTCTCCTGTACCCTCTACCAATCCAATATCCGATGACTCAGCCTAACTTAACATCATCTAGGGGTCTTGGGAATGCTCGAATATTTTCATGTATAAATGAATGATGAGTGCTTCTTTGCTTTTCAGCTTACGGAAGGTTTTTATTGGAAAATCCCAGCGGTAAACGCCTGAATTGAACTCTCTCCATTGTGTTGGTTTTATGGTTAGGGGTCTATTTCATTAATTGCTTGAATTATACATATTTGGGTTTGGGGTTGATTGGGGATGATTATAATCCAAAAATGACCTTATATACATGCCTCTTATCTGCCAATAAATAGGCTTGATATATGTATTTATACAAGCATATTATTAAAATATTATGACATATAGGAAAATTTAGTTTCATATGAGCGACTTCATCAGAAATGATTTTGAAACACGATAGTTATAGAAAATACCGTTCAGCTCACATTCTGCATTCATGCCACTATGGACAAGGCAGATGTTATCTAGGCTCCGTCATCTTTAATTTTTGCTGTGGTGGTTACAACACCATGTCTTTTACAAATCCGTACATCTAAATAGTTCTTCATTGTTTTCCTATTTTCCGTCTCTTCAGTAAATGTATTATTTGGATATATATATATATATATATATATATATATATATATATATATATATATATATATATATATCAAAGTAAAAATCAGTAATACAATATTTGATGTGTGATGGTTTATTTCATAAAGTGTTCGACACATTCAACATTAAACATTAGGTCAAGTTAGAGTAAAGCCTTCAATATGATGAAATGAAGGATTCGTTACACAAACACGTTCGTATTTCAGAAGAAGCCCAAACAAGGCAGAGAAATAAACATGTTTGAGTAGCGAATCCTTTATTTCATTATATATATATATATATATATATATATATATATATATATATATATATATATATATATATATATATATATATATATGAACGCTTCTTTTTTTAAACTTTCTTTTTCTAACATTATTTCCGATGAAGCCACATAGGCGGAAAATGTAAAATAAATTCTCTCAAATGTCATAATAATTTAATATTGACTGATTCTGTATCCAAATAATACACGAAACGTATATCATGTTGCAACAAAGCAATAAAAATGTGGCAGGCACAGACACAAAAAATAGACAGAACTCAGAGAGCGCATGTCTCTGTCAACCCCATTGTCACTAAAAAAAAAAAAACTGTCTGAAAATCAGCTCACAAATAGAAACTGTTCAATGCAGATAATCTGAAAAATTCCTGTACTGTTTTAGAATATAATCACTTCTACCGTTGCCTATTACCCAACCCTTCACAAATTTTCGTGAAAATTCACTGAGAACTTTTGGAGTCTGGGAACAGATTGACAGATGAACAGACGGACGGACGGACAGAGTGAATACATATGCCTCTTCCAACGATGACAGGGGTTTAAAAAATGGAAAGAAGAAACATGGTTATAGCAGAGAAGGCTTGAAAGATGGAGCCGGTAATGGGAGTATCTGGGAGCGATCCATCTTTTTTCGTTGACGTGTCGTAAGTATCTGCCTCTATTAGCCATTGAATCCCTCATAAGTGGTCAGTCAAGGAGCTTATGCGTCCAATACAATCCTTCATACAACCTGTCACGTCCACACTGTGCCATCAGTAGAGCATGACTGCCTTACCTGGGCAGGTAAAATTCTGCATTATGCAATTAGACGATCAAGTATATAAACTATTTTGGCAAATGGAAGAGAAAGATGGTAATTCGAAACAAGTTGAGTTTTTTTTTTCACCATTGAAAATTGTCTGACATGTCTCTAGCCACGGACGAGATAACTCGTCTCATCAAATCATTCCGTCCAGTACCACGAGCGAGATAATATGTCTTACGACAGTGCGCTATTCTTTAGAAAGATTGCGAACCCCACTAACAAGTATAAAGTATGTTCACGAAATGCATAACAGTTGATGGGTAGACAAAGACTAATGTAAGACTGCCTTCTCTGTAAATCCATGTTTCAAGTTATTTCATTGCTGAGGACGAGATTACTCGTATCAACGAGTCGTCATTCCAGTGCCACGGAAGAGATATCTCGTCTTTGTAAGTCGCCAATGCAATGCTTCTGATGAGATAACTCGTCTTAAGATAATGTGTTAATCTTTCTCCCCATCAATTCATACAACATAGAATTCCACCCCCTAGAAAGTGTAGGGTATGTTCTTGTTCAGAAAATGCCAAGTAGCGAATTAGTAAATACCAATGAACTGAATGTTGCCTTATGTGAAAATTTGTGTTTCAAGATATTTCGTACTCGTATGAATTTACTAAAATATCTCATTTAAAGACATTTATGTATGATTATGAATTGCGTTATACTATACAAAAACTCTATTTGAAATGATCTCCCGTTATTACACGGTGAATGTGCCATTTGACCTACACAACGTAAATAGATCAAACAATAAAAGAGAACAGGGAACCAGCGACCGATAGGGTCACCGCTTCATTTATACATTTATGTATGTATTATATTTATAAGAAATTTCGTAGCACATATTCAGTGAACAAGTGACCCCAAAGGCTTTTTTCCGTAACAGCCGAAAAATTATATATATATATATATATGTATATATATATATATATATATATCACGGTCTGGTTTGTTTTTTTTTTCATTGGAAATAATTACCAAGGTAATCGAGTCTGACAACATAGGTAGTTATAGTTTAGTAAATATATGAACAAAATTTGATTTCTAATCTTGAATAATTGTAAACAAAAGAAAAAAATGTATCCTGCAAATTAATGGCCTGAGAAAGTTGATAGTAAATTGTACTTCCTTTTTTCAACTATAACGTCTTCTAATCTTATAGATTTATCTCAGTTGACATCCAAAATTTCACGATTATCTTACCAAGCTTCCTGTTTCTTTTGCAAAGAAGCCTATATTCCCTTGTCCATGTATTGTTGTAGCAACGGTGTTCTTCCAATTGAAAGCCTTGCCTTGACGTCTCCAAACTAATTTCTTGTCATTATGCCCCCAAAGTTCTAGTTTTGTCACGTCAGACTATATTCTCCCAAAATGGAAAAGGCTTGTCAATATGCTCATTTGAAAATACTAGACGAGATTTTGAATGACTAGAGAAGGGGTCTCACGCGGTTGGCGTGCTCGTAGGCTTGCTTTGCGCATTGCTTTAGTGATAATACTTCTTGTTCCTTATAATATTTGGCTTATTTTCAAAAGTTCTCAGAAGGTTACGTTCTGCTCTGGTTGACAGTTTCTTCATCCTAGTACGTCCAGGTTTATTTGCAACAATATTTTCTCTCTCGAACTTTAGTACAGTGTTTTCTACATCTTGACATGAATAACTATAGCGCAATTGAAATCATAAACTTCTAGAAATGAATAAATATCATTGTAATAATATTTATCATTTATTATTCATTATTTATACATATTGGACCGTTGATTTTAGACATAGCATTTTTTATTTTGTTGTAAGTTGTAAAATCTACATTATAGAAAGTTATTCTTGTGTGTATATCCGCCAAACACTTATAACTCTCCCTATTAAAAGGATGACTCAACTGCAACTATGTTTAAAATTGTATTCTTCATAAACTAAAGAAACCAATATCATACCAATAATTTCAGTCAGCAGTGTAACTATATCTTTGTCAAACTTAAATGTACATTTCTCAGTCACTATAAACTTAAATTATTGATAAAACGGAAGTAAAATATTATTTAACAGCGTAAATGTATAAATTATTTTAAAATGAGTCTGGTTAGTTACTCAATAGAAACTGCCCCGTGAATTTTCTGACACGAAAGTATAATACAGGGTTACTTTGTAAGAATTGTACTCACTAACCTAGTACCAGTTTGTGAAACTCGTTTTCAAACCATAGTTCTACAACAGACATAATGTGAAGCTCCAACTTTCGGATTCACTACACTAGCATTGGCTAGGGTCAACAACAGGTGTCTTAGTCTGACACAAGGCAACAATACAGGGTCGCTCAATAAAATCTCGTTTGCAAGACTCACTTATTCATTCCAAATTACGCACCCTGTGTAGTTTTAGCCATTGCTCTACGGTCGAAGCTCTCAATCGGGTCGAACTCCACACACTAGCTCTGGCTAGCATGACACGCTTTCAAATAGTAGCTCTAGAGCTGACGCCCCAATGTAACTCAATTCATCTCACTATGCCTGAACCCCTGTCTGCATGTGTCTCTTCGCGTGTGTCCTTGTAGAGGCTCATCTTTAGGAAGAAGCGTTAAAAATATCCCGAGGCTGTGAGTTCAACAGGAAATACATTTTTTGTTCTTTTCTTCTCCTTTGAAAAAAAAAACGATTCTCGCGAACCTGTTGCGAATTCCCGCTTTTACTAAAAACCGGCATTTCTTCTTTTCTCTTTCTCTCCCCCTCTTTCTCTCTCTGTTTTGTTTTGTTTTGTTTTTCTTTCGTTTTTTGCCGACCTGATGTAAAATATATTTTTGCTTTGTGTCTAAACGATTTTTTTTATCAGCTTAAAAAAAACATGGCTTCACATAAAGGAATAGCGATTGCTAATTTGAGCGTGGTAATTTTCGAGTTCTACCAAAAGCGCGTACTTCCGTGGGCAAGTGAGGAATGAATCCACCGACGGCGCCACTTCAATGCTTATGTCCTGAAGTGGGCCTAAAATTCGATTTTTAGTTTGAAATGGCGATTTCACACACAAAAAAGAAAGACACCTCCCTCTGAAAGCGGCTGATTGAGTCAAAATAATCATGCGAAAAATGTCTTTATGCCAACCTAAATAAATCAAGAAGCAAAAGAAATATCGTCCTAAAATTCTGGACTAAAACGAGCAAGTTTATCAAAGGAAAAAATAAATTAAATAGATATATAAATTTCTTTCACACGTAATAGAATTATTAAAAAAATCCAAAAAATGATCCTATGATAAGAAAACCTTTACCAGAAACCTCAAAAACAACGCTTGTGAGTCATCAATATATATATATATATATATATATATATATATATATATATATATTGATGACTCACATCATATATATATATATATATATATATATATATATATATATATATATATATATATATATATATACGCCTGTGCCAATTGCTTTGTATCGTACAAAATATGTCACGCTATGTTTTTGTCATAACTAAAAGTGCAGATTCAATACACCTTTCATATTTCACATTCATTACTCCGAAATATGTCTGCATAAAATGGTATAATTCAGAAGTAGGCAGATATATTACAACCTCTGTCAAAAATTATGGAATCACTATACTTAGAGTATGTTAATTGGGATTTTTTATTTCATTATAAATAAGCAAATAGCAGATATGATATAAAACAATTTTTGTTCAACAGTTGACTGACCCCGTAAAATGTACCTCAACGAAAGCAAATGCATTTATTTTATCTAATTGGATATTTTTCCAGATCAAATAGAGGACAACATTATGTAATTACACCAAATTACGGAATCATCAACAAAAAATCCCAATTTGAGCCTTGTTTTTCCTCCTTGGCCTTAAATGATAGCCTGGATTCTTTGAGGCATGGGCTTCGCAAATGAAAAGCAGTTTACTTCAATAAGAATCAAAAGTTCTAACACACTTTGCTCTGAGGCAAGGTACATTAATATCTAAATGACTTCATCATCAACAAACCTTGATGGATTGAGGAAAGTGTGCAAATTTCAAAAATGCAATAAATGAGTAAGACCTTTGCTCGTTCTTTTCAGGAAGTCATCTTTATTTGCTTCATTAGAACGGGATCAGACAAGTCTTGCTCAATGCTGATTCATGATTCAGCTGAATATCACTTTCATCAAATCATTCACAGTCAAATGTTGCTTTTCTTTAACTCAATGGAAGCATAATATCTTCTTTTTAGGTGTTAATGTCGATTTTGATTTTGCTTTTCTGTATATGTTACAGTTCTCTCACTAACATTGACTCCTGTTCCTTTTCCATTAGTATATTTATGCATTATCTATTTTCAAGGCTTATTGCTTTGAGTTTTATATTCTGACTCTTTTACTTCTCTGGTTCATCCGTGTATTTTCCTTGAATAAACTCCTCAGTTTATTTATGCTTGTACCAAATGTTAGGCACATCTGACTGGGGACAACCAACATTTTTAGCCACACTCCGTCTTGGATTTCTTTATCGAAAGAGTTTTATGATCCTTTCCATTATTTCGATTGACAGATCTCTTATTTGAGCCACGTATTCTTCCAAATAGCCAAGTCCAACTGTGCGTTAACGTCTACAACAACTCTCTTTCAGCTACAGACGAATGTGCATGTATACATTTGCACTTGTATTTGTTTTAGAAATGCAAATTACGGAGTGATTCCATCATTTTTTCCTCTACTTGATCTGGAAAAAATATGCTGTTAATTCATACAATTTAATCTGATTTGTTTAAGGTATACTTCGTGAAACTAGAATATTCAATAATTAAACAAGAGTTGTTTTGTGTCATATCTGTGGTTTGTTTATTATTCAAAATGAAAGCCTAAATAATCATGCAAACAACATCTATATGTCAAGCTCAATGAAACAAGAAACAAAGAAATCTTGTCCTAAAATTCTGGACGAAATCGAGTGTATCAAAGAGAGAATCAATTAAATAGATATACATTAAAATAAATGAATATGGATGTATTTTCGTGCGTTATAAGATTATCCAAAAGAAATATCGTCCTGAAAGTCTGGTCTAAAATGAGAGAATTCATCATAGAAAGAACAATTATAAATACATATTTTTAAAAATATCTGCTTAAGAATATGTTTTAACGTGTAATAAGATAATGAAAAACCAAAACGAAAAAACATCTAAGGATTGAAAAAAAAAACACCAAGCCGATAAGTCATAAATATTGCGATGACAAGCATGAAAGAGTATTTTACACTTAAATATTGCAATCTTTATATTTGAAAGTTAGCGCCCGTTTTCTTTGTAATACTCAAAACATATACATATACACCTATATATTTCACATACGTTGAATATGCATATAAGTGAAAATATTTTTTAAAAGTATACAAAAAAGTATATATATATGTGTGTGTGTGTGTGTGTGTGTGTGTGTACGTGCGTGAGCACGCTTTTTGCCTATATATTTCTGTAATAGAGTAAAGAGTATTTTCAACGAGATAGATTTTAATGATAATATTGGGAAAAAAAAACTATAATAATTTCTTTTGTATTTATACGACTTGGAACACAATCTAATCTAAATACAGCTAATGAAAAAGATGATAAACATTGGAATACTTTGTAGCTGACTATTGATGACATTTAGGTCGAACACTTATGGTCTACTTTTGCTAGAATATCAATATAAGTATCAGACAAAGGATAAATTCTATCTGAAAAGCACACATCTTCAAAAGTTTTATAGCCCGACGATACCCTCAAACACAAGATATGAGTTTTCTACAGTAGCGACAGTAGTATCAGTCAGTGTGTTATCTAGCAAAATAAACATGAGATTGGAAGAAAAGCCACCTGTCTGCCGCAACGCCAAACTCCTCCTTCTATTTACTGCAACTTTTGTATTGTTCATATAGAATAAATAAAGAATCGTAAAAAATATATTTTTTAGTATAAATGTATTTGTTGATCAGAATTAAATAATCCCTTATAAATTTCAAACATGATTTTTATTAGATCTGTAAGACTTGTCAGTTTGGCTCAGTTGGTAAGAGAGCCACCAACCGATCACTTCGTCTAGATTTTAAATCGCTGTTGGAGAATATTAATTTTATCTATATCTTTGGTTCTACGTGACGGCACAAAAAAAACACTGAAGAGTTTACTCATATAAATTATGCGAGGTTTGTTCTTGTTGTTGTTCTTGTTACGAGGATGAAACAAAGTTGACTTTAGCGTCAACTTCGACAATATATATTTTTGCCTAGCAACTTTGTGCCCAGCTTGTAATTATCAGTAAGATGATGTACGTGGATCTTTTGTTAAGCTCATTGTATTGTTGAGTTTTGACATTTTCGTATGTCACAAAGATCATGATTATAATGGCAATGACCACACCTAAAAGTAATGATGTCATTCAGGAATAAGAATGACTTATATAAAAACTGATGACAAAATCATTTTCTCAACTCAGGTCGATTTGTTATGCTAAGGTTTTCAAATCCCATTAATAGTAACTACTGATAAAGGAGTTGAAGTGGAGAAATATTTTGGAATTATATTGTATGGAGAAATGAATTCTATTTTGTCCACTTTTCAGATTTTAATAGAGCGAAGAAATTTGACCGTAATGCAACCAAGCTTGTTAGAGCGACATGAGTTTCTTTCGTGTATGTATCGACATGGATAGATGTGTGTGTGTGCGTGTGTGTGCAGTCAACAGCGTGTCAATATGATTTACAGCATGCATTCTTTAGTGTGGATCAGTCTTCCATAGCTATTCTAACAATAAACCATATATTAGTAGATCACGTTTTGATTTAAGGTTAATATCCGCGTCCAGCCAACGGAGGATGGGTGTGGCCTGAGTGACCGGGTATCTCAGCTGTCGCCCACAACATCCATTAAGTCAACGTTACTCAAGCAGACTTGCATGTTTTTTTCGCAACGTGTCAGGGTCCCTGTATCGTATCTTTGGCCATTATTCGTATATGATAAGTAAAAATGATTGTTGAACATCCATAGTAATGTCTATCCTGATCGGAAAAATATAATGAGAATATTAAAAGTGAACATTTCTTTTTAAAATAGAAACCAACAATTTGAACTTTCAGCATCAACCAAAACCGTCGACGTATCTTTTTTCAGGTTTTAAGTGATCTGGCTTGTGATCTATCTATCTGTGCATCTATGTGTCCTGAAAATTTATTTATTTACTCCTTATTATGTGTGAGAGAAACGGTTTTGTTTGTTGAACTCCCATCCCCCGAAAAAAGGTTTTAGCGATAGATTCAGTATTCAATGTAAGTCTATGCTAAATTGGACCTTTTGTTTATGCCCGGCAGGACACATATTTGTTTGTTTTGTGTTTTAGTTTTTTAAATCGGACTTTCAGTAATACAACAGAAGACAAGGGAAGTAACTTTTTCATTGATCACCGCTTTTCGCATTTTTTTTAAATTATAAACCTCCGCAAGGCATGCTGCCGAAAGACATTGAACACGTAACGATTTCTATTGAGTAAATAACCACACCTGTGACCTTTACTTTACTCTGAAAATAGTAAATATCATATTAATGAATATTAGATACGCATTTAAAGAAATACTTATCAAGTCTGGGAGATAAGCGTAAAGTCACGCCAATTAGGCGTTTTTAGGGCATCATATAGTTCTTCTACAGTAAAATAAGTATGGCTATTTCATATATATATATATATATATATATATATATATATATATATATATATATATATACATATATATATATACATATATATATATATATATATATATATATATATATATATATATATATATATATATATATTTCTGGAGGACTGGGCCACGGGGTGAGGGAGAATTCGTCTAATTTTGGAGTGAATCCAAGAATCTTTCTCGATCAAGAGATAAGTTTTCAATGAATTTCAAAGACATTCTGTGGAATCTCTCCTAACTCTAGACATGTCTCAGGCGAAGGAAGAATATATAGAATTTAGGGACAGATCAAGGAATCTTCACAGACCCCCCCCCCTTGCATCATAGTTATATATAAACTGATTTCCATCCAGCTTTTATTTCAGTCAACACCGGAAATCACCGGAGTTTTTTGGGGGAAACTGTCAAGCAAAACTGTCACCAAATCTGTCAGCATAATTTTTTTTTCAGTTCTCATGTTGGTCTGAATGGCAATGTACACATGTATGTATCGAACGTACAGACCACACCATTGGAGCTAAAGGGTTGGAAATTTAAACATTTACTTATTATGTCTAGATGGAGATGGATAGGGCAAACAGTTGAAAGAAATGGCAGCAGATAGAGCAACTGGTTAACCGACTTGTGCAACGTTTGGAGTAAAAAAAAATAGGAGGAAAGACCACACACAAGGTAGATATATGGAATAGAACAGATTGCTGGTAAGACACAGCAGAAGTCAACGTATTTGCAGTCATCATTGGAAGAAATGCTTCTGTCCTATAGTGGACTTTATATTAGCTGTTGCTGATATATATATATATATATATATATATATATATATATATATATATATATATATATATATATATATATATATATATATGTATATATATGTATATATCAAGCTCACTTCGTTAAGTAAATAATCTTAGAGAAATACTGCTTATCATTGCGTTACGGCTAGTTTGGCCTAATCTCTTTTAAGGCCACAATCATGGAGCACCCAAGGAGGATCGAACTCACTTCACAAACGAATTTGACTGCAGAACAAGGTTTCTACCTATTGCACAACGGCAGGTGCATAAATTCATGCCTTTCATTTAACCAGGGAGAAAATGCATTTGAATACTGTATATGCCGGACTATAAGATGAATGGCTCAAAAGATTATTTGGAGGAATTCCGCTCCCTGCAATTCATCCAAGTCCCATAACTGTCCATATTGAGCTTTGGTGGACATTTCTCTAGTGTATTGAATGCTGTGTAGTATTTGCTTGTGTTTTTTAGTCAAATTTCCATCTTATATATCAGCATATAGGGTGTGCACTTGCATCCGAGATTTTTATTAGGATTCTTTCTACGATTTTTATAAGTCTTCACTAATATTTGTGGTTGAAATTTTCTCTGAACCAAAAAAAAATTTTTCACTTTTTCATCAGTCGTAAATATCAATTAAACCAAACCCACACATTTAAAAACTTTTCTCGAGTTCTTATTATTTTTTTCTGTGAGGGGGGATGTTCTTGTGACGGAAGAGTTTTTTTTTACATTGTGGAAAATATCAATAAATATAAGCTACGTGCACAAAATCTCTTTAGTTCAAAAAGATTTACGGTAACCATTAAGTAGCGTTAGACGTGCAGAGCGGCGTAGCGGTTATCGGCAAGGAAACCAGAATCGCCGACACGAATTCTAGTTTCATCAGAGGCTTGCACTTCACATTAATAATAATGATAATGATGATAATAATAATAATAATAATAATAATAATAATGATAATAATAATAATAATAATAATAATAATGATAGTAATGATAATAGTAATAATAGTAATAATGATAGTAATAATAATAGAAATAATAATAGTGATAATAATGATAATAATGATAGTAATAATGATAGTAGTATAATGATAGTGATAATGATAATAATGATAATAATAATAATAATAATAATAATAATAATAATAATAATAATAATAATATAGGAACCTTTGAGATCAATAAAAGGGTGTCGACAAATATCTAGGTGAAATTCCACGAAACAAACATCTATGAAATACAGAAGATTGTTGTCATAGATGCTGCGTATATCCTTCATAAAGTATTGTTCATGCAATATTTTTTTCTTTTATACAACTATGTTATGTAGCGTCATCTCGAATCTGATAACTATGTCACTGAATACCTGATTATATCATTGTTACCTGCTCAAAACTTCTGGCTCAAACTGGTTGGCAATAAATGCAATACATCAGAGGAAACATCCCTTTTTATTTTTTATTATAATAATAATAATAATAATAATAATAATAATAATAATAATAATTATAAGCCTGCTCAGTGCTGGACAAAGGCCTTTCCCATTTTCTTCCATGATGGATGTGATTGCACCAAACCTTGCGATGTCTTGCGGGCATGATTTTCTGTCTTGGTTCTGAATTGGTTTTTGAGTGAGTTTGTGGGTAGTTAGAGCCCCTTTGCCCTTTAATGTAGTCGATCTTTGACGTTGGGGCTAGCAACTACCCCCAGAAGGTAAAATGCCGCCTTATGCTCCATGGAGTCTATGAGAATAAACACCAAGTTCCCCACTGCATGTGGATCCAAAACATGAAAGGTTGATCCCAAAAGGCACCCAAAAGATAGTCTATCAGTTTTAAATAAGCTCATCTTAAAAGGCAAAAAAACAGGTTACCATCTTTAGAAATTTGATAACTTCCCAATATTTTCTCGGTCCGTCCATATCTATCTATTTGTAATTATCTCATCCGGGGTTGGTATTCGGGATAGGATTGAATAGTTAGACTTAGGTGTGGAGCTAGAATTTACAGTTTTGAACTAATAAAAGACCTAGGATTTTCGTTCTTTTTGGCGAGAAAAAGAGCATGCAACCTTTTTTCATCACTTTAAAAGTATTGTCTTTCGCTTTTGGAAGATACTAAATTCAAACAGAAAACCATGCAACGTGCACGGGAAAGAATTATGCTCACCATCACATGGAGGGATCAAAAGACAGCACAGTATAGTGAAGAAGAAATCAGGAGACATATTATGGAATCCATTAGAAAACTCAAATGGCAATGGACTGATTATGTTGCAAGAATGTTATATAATCGCTGGACATCACAACTTACAAACTGGATTCCAAAAGATCATATCTGAAACTGTGCCTACAAAAATAAGATGGTATGACTGAGTATACAAGTTCAAGAAGTATTTACTCCGCGATGCTCATGATAGAGACGTCTGGCAAATCTTGGGTCTCTTTCTAACGCTGGATGCTAAAAGGATGCTGCTGCTGCTGCTGCTGCTGCTGATGATGATGATGATGATGATGATGATGATGATGATTAATGAAAAAGACATGTTTCATTCCTTCATTCATCCAGTGTCACCCATCTACCCCAGCCAGGAACCCCTCGTCTTAACTTTTAGCAGCTGTGAAATGTAGTGTTCAATATTTCCTGATCAATAATGACACAACCATCAAGAGAAAATGAAATCGATCAATGGAATCTTCCGTAAAATGGCAGAAAAGGAAGTAGCAATCATCATTAATTTTCATCAGAACATTTCCCGAGTACTCCCAGCACCTAAAAATACTGATAACGGTATGTTAGGCTGAGTTGTCGGACGTGACAGTGGTGGGAGGTGCAGGAAACTGAGTGATAGTAGAGAGAAGTTTAATGGTGTGTGTTGTCTCTATAACGACTTGCTGCGAAAAAATTGACCTTAAGTGAACTGCTGCCTCGTTATTTACCATACAATGGGGAGAATTTATGCTTTTCCCAAGGGCGTTACTTCGAAGAGAATACATTCTTCGTTTGGGCAACCCACAGTTCAGAAAAGATAAGGGGAAAAAATGGCTATGTATTTCCAAGTAGACCTGTTTCATCCACCCCCTGCACACACACATCGAGGGTTGTAACAAGCGGGGGGGGCTTGGTCCCCAAAATATCTTGCAAAAAAAGAAGATAATTAAAAAAAATATGAATATAGTGATAAACCATTTCGAGATCAATTATGCAATTATTAGTCAAACTTATGTCTAAAAAAAAACAAAATTGCAGGATTTCACAGATTTTGCAGGGAAACCAGATTATTTTATGCTTTTCTACAAATAATTGACTGCTGACTACGATATATTCATCTCAGACTGATAAAATGCAGGAAATTGGTCCCGAGTTGCAAAGAAATTCGAAAACCCTAACTGTATTTGGTTTGGTTACCCCAAACATTTGGTTACCCTTTGCCCCCCCCTCTTGTTTCCTTTGTCACGGGCCTGCCATCCCTAGTTCTATCTAGTTATCCCTTTCGGAAATTCTTCCCTGTCCCTTCTATTCACCATAGATCTGGGGGAATTCATACTTTCCCAAAGGCATTAGTTCGAAGAGAACGCAACTAGTCCTAACAATTCCATTCTCTGTTGAGTCACCCGCAGTTTGGAATAAAACAGAGGAGAAAAAAAAGTTGACTACGAATCACCAAGTAGACCTATTTCACCTATTTCCGCCGCACCCCCAGCGTCACCGATTCTATCCCTGCCAGAAATCCCCTCCTCACAGCTTCTAACAGCCGTTTTCAATATTTTCCGATCAATAACCTGACGTCCATCAATGGGAGATCGATACCTTTTGATGACTGGAAACAAATTGGTCGTGATTAATTCGCATTACATCTGCCGTTCACAGGGTCAGTCATTTCAAAACTGGACGTGACCAGTAGGGAAGGTTAGATGACAATTGAAGGGGGAGTTGTGAGGGGGGCGGGTCTGTATGGTCAGTTACTTATGGACATCAACGCTGAGTAATTTTACCATAGACGAAATAAAGGAGCCAAAGCTATTGATGCTAAGCCTAGTTTGGCTCAGGGCCAGAAGAGTGGGGCACCCAGTAAAGACTGAAATAAATGACCCTGAAGAATACAAAGTTTGCCCGGGAGCATCAGTCCATCAAACAGGAAATTAGCCTATCTAGGCCAATGGTGCCCTGGTCACCTTCAGACTGTTCTCGTTAGAACCTCATTGATCCCAGTGCCTTTTCCACTTTTCAAAGCATCTTGCAAAGTCCTCTTTCGGGATTGCTCCCAGCTGTCTGGTAGCATTCTCCTTAATCTCGTCACAGTCTATTCTGGAGAAGCAAGACGTCACAGGGAGCCAAATCTGGAATATAATCGGCTGATAAACCTGATTTTCAAAGAACACTTTGCACAAGACGTGAAGAATGGCATGTTCGGTCATTGTGAATTTAATGGTCACGTGGTAGACATACTCAATGAGCATGCGCAGTAAGTATTTCATTGGAAACCAAGGGGAACCAGTTTTCAAGGCATTCGAAATGGTAAAATACATTGTAGATTAAGCTTCATTAAGTTCTTTGAGGTATATACTATCCAGTCACCGGATGGATGAATACAAATTCTCCTTACTGGCATGCAGAGATAGTTGAAGGAGAAGAGAATGGGTGAGTGAGCAATTGGACAAACCACTCTCCTATATCTAACCAACGAAACAAGGCAGTTGAAGTTTTTTTTTTAAACTGTTACCTCCGTAGTCAACCCGGACAACGTCCAATGAATACAAGGTGAGTGAAAAGAAACTCCATATTGGGAATTGGTAATAACTTTATTATTTATCGTAGTCAAGCTAGGTTTACTTGGACCATACAATGATGGAATTTGCCTGCAGAGTTAAAGTTCAAAGTAGGTATCGATTTATGTAAGCATTCTGGAATTTCCCCGATAGACCTTTGCATGAAGCCCGACGGGATGTCGACCCTAACATATATTCCCTCATTCGCGTACCCCAACAGGAAGAAGTCGGGGAAACAGAGCAATATTTACAAAAACTACAAATAATTTTTTATCGGGAGTTAATTCTTGCCCCTTCCCCTACACT
This sequence comes from Thysanoteuthis rhombus, assembly GCA_963457665.1. Taxonomy (NCBI): domain Eukaryota; kingdom Metazoa; phylum Mollusca; class Cephalopoda; order Oegopsida; family Thysanoteuthidae; genus Thysanoteuthis; species Thysanoteuthis major. Next base: position 21,282,034 of record OY735236.1, on the reverse strand, counting down.
CGTCCCAATGCATTATGAAAAAAATAACCAGTCTGTATTCGTTTCGATTTTCTGGCAATACTCTGACTTGGTCTTCTGGTCATGGCTATATGTTAAGTTACACAAATATTCCTTCTTGCCCTTAACTACGGTATTCAACGCATGGAAATGAATTACTCGAGGCTGGATGACCTGTTCACATACCTCTGACCCTGAAATTCACAGTTGTTACACGATATTAAATATCATTGCTACCACATTCTTGCGCTAGTCATAATGTTTTGGCTCAGAAGTGTATACTTGTTTTACCACATAATCAGAGAAAAGTGTTTTTTTTAATTATTTGAAAGGTTTTTAAAAAAAATGAGGTGAAATGGAAAAGCCGGGCCGAATAGGGTTAACAAGACCCCCTCCTTCCATCTAAGAATGATATAATTCGTTTTATGGCGTCTCTGTTGTGCGCTTCCTGGCCTCAGTGGTTGGATTGACGAAACACCGTTATAGTATGACCATCTCCAACTGATATCAACTCAACCATGACCATTTCCTGGAATTGAACACGGACCTCTTTTTTCATTTATTTGACCAGTTTTCATTTCAAGTGATTGACTTTTTCATAGCTGCAACCAATGGCTCTCTTGTTTGTTTGTTTGTTTGTTTATTTGTGTGTTTGCCTTTGCCCGTGGATCTGTCCACATGTTCTTCTATGCATGTGTGTGTGTGTGTGTAAGCTTTTTTTTTCTCCTTTCTTTTTTCTTTCAACTTGAGCACCTTTTGTTTCTTCTGTCATTTCATTCCTTTTTCGTTTCCTCTCTTCTGTCTTTCTTTTTTCATTTTTCTTTTGTGTACTTTCTCCCTTTTCATCTTTCTTCTTGTTTTTTTCTCTTTTTTTTTTACTGTCTTTATTTCTATCTTTTACCTTTTTTCTTGCTTTCTCCTTCGTTCCTCCTCTTGTCATTATTTCTTCTTAGTAACTATCACCCTCTCAAATTTCTTTTTCCCAAACCTCTACACTCATTCTCTTTTCATCCTCTCATTCGTTTCCCCATATCTTTGTTCGGTAATCCTTGCTTATTTGGTCTTAAAATACGATAGCCAAAATTGCCGAAATTCACCTCCTTGATGGCTGAGAAGAGGCTAGATTCTTCACTTTTTCATTTCCAGTTAACTTAATTGCTAAAACCTTATGTACATCCATAATTCATTTGGTTAGGATTTCAAGAATGATACCTTAGATTTGAAGACCGGTATCTTATAGTGAGAACAACAATATTATATATAGCGGAAATTTTTAGCTATAAAGTTAGCTGGGAATGAAACGTCTTGCCATTTCAGCCATCAAATGGGGAGGAGGATAACTTTAGGCAATCTTGATGGTATCCTATTTTTGAACCTAAATGACAAGGGTTACACTTTTTTCTCAAATCATTAGTATCAATTTTTCTTACTTTTTCATTTTAATTTCCACCCCGTTCTGGTTTCATCCCAAAAAAGTTTGATTAGTCACAAAACCATCACGTGACCAATATAATTTGGCAACATGCCATGTTGGTGATGATCAGTTTGAAAAATTGGAAAAAAAAGTGTGATAAATAGATAAGTTACTTGTCTTGCATTTTGCTGGGGAGTGATCACTAAAAGAAGCCTGAAAAAGCGTGAATACTACCGGACACAAACTAAGGGATCAATTTAACATTAATTTACATTCCAAATTTCTCTGCATAATTATGAGTTTGTTTTAGATTTTCAGCACTGTACCACCCTAGGTGTGGCCAGTACGCGTGGTACATACTTGATCAGCCAGCCAGCCAACTTAAAAACTGAATAAATCAATATTCAGTTTTGTGGACAATTTTGGTTCATAGTTTCTTACTTTTTTTCAAAGACAGGTTAGGACAGCTGGGTAAAGAATATTGTTTTGATAATCATAGACAAAGGGGATTTTTTAGTACAACGTAATGGTACTTTTAAGATTCATAAAGGATTATTACAAATAGATTCCGATTACAGAACAATCATGGATATATTACAGTTTTTTTGTACAGTACTGTACATTATTTTCTTGTATTCAAATTTTGAATAAAATTGTTTGACAATCATCATCATCAATCTTTTAACGTCCGTCGTTGGACATAGACCTTTACCAGGATTCACCACAATTCTCTATCATGGGCGTCGCGGGGCCATTATTTTCTGAACTGTCCAGTTCATCTCTCCATCTTGTGTTCTGCCAGCCTCGGTTTCTTATGTGATCCATATTGTGAGATGTGTTGTCCATCGGTTGTCTTTCATTCTTGCAACATGGCCTGACCATTGCCATTTGATTTTTTTAATGGTTTCTATGATTTCACCGCCACCCGTTTTCTTCCTTATATACTGTACCGTCTTCTGGTCTCTCCATGTAAGGTTGAGCTTATTTGGAGACATTCCAATACTACAGTTAACCTGAATACAGCGGACATTGTGGATTTTACATTGACTAACTACTTGAACGAAACGCAATTTTCTCTCGCTTAAAATCAAAGCTTATTTTCCTGTATTTTTCAGGAATACATGCTGTGGGGTAATGGTAGACGATTCTATCTCGAAATCTGTTGATAAAGACTTTAACCTGTTGGTTATATATATTCTAACATTGTAACTCCCGTGACAGCGTTTTCTTGTAAAAGATAAAAATACTAAATTCTTTGTTTAAAACGATTTTATTTTCATACAAATCAACTAATATGTACAACAGAATATCGAATAAATGTAATATTTACATAAATGTATTAAAATAGGGTGATATTTAAATAATTTAATCATGGATGTTAAAACATGGATCATAATGTCACCATGTATTCCATGCATTCGTTTCTACTCTCGGCCTTTTGTATTTTGTTAACATACTTTATACTTACTAGTTGAGTTTAGTTTTTTTAGTTGTTGGGGAAATTGCCGGGAAAGGAAAATAACACTCTTTTGTAAGTTGTGTTATCTCAACTATGGCAGTAAACGGGTTAATCTAAAAATGCTACAAAAATGAGATTTATTGTCCGTTTCAAAGATGGTTTCAACTGAACGTTAACATAAAATAAGATAATAACTGCAACCTTAGTATTGTATATATAATAAATAAATTCGTATGTATATAATTTCGGACTGATAACCTATTGATTTTTGTTATTGCAGTGGATATCGTGGATTTCATAAGAACTAGTCTAACATCTTATGCGAAAGATATATTCCCTTAGTCAAAAAATATTTTGAAAGATTGCATATCATATGCTAGTTAGCATGTCAGTCTCGAAAGCGATAGCAAGTAAGTTTCTCCATAAACAGGGACTGTCGCCAATGCCCAATAAAGAGAGAAAGAAAGAAAATAAGTACAAGAGAAAGAAAGAAAAAAAAGGGACTGTCGCCAATGCTTGCTTAGCCCAATAAAGAGAGAAAGAAGGAAAATAAGTACAAAAAAGAAAGAAAGAAAGAAAGAAAGAAAGAAAGAAAGAAGGGAGGAAAGAAAGAAAGAAAGAAAGAAGGGACTGCCGCCAATGTTTGCTTAGCCAATAAAGAGAGAAAGAAAGAAAATAAGTATAAAATAGAGAGAGACAGACAAACAGACAGACAGACAGAAAGAAAGAATAAGTGGTAAAAAGAGAGAGTAGGGATAAGAGAGAGAGAAGAGCAAATCAGATTGAGTGTATGAGAGAAAGATACCGAGAGAGAGAGAATAGGAGGAAGGACGTAGGAAAGAGAAAGTTAGTGAGAGAGAGAGAGAGAGAGAGAGAGAGAGAGAGAGAGAGAGATTTGTAGATTGTTATTGAGGCTCTGTTGGCGTGTCTTCAACATGAGTATCATATTCCCGTGAAATGTGCATTACACCACCACACCGTACTTACCTGTGAGTTTCTTCAAAAGGATGGGTATAGCAAACAAGCGAGAATTATGACCCTAATGATTGTAAGATTGGCAACAAAGCCTTCCTTCGCTTTCAACAAAGATAATTCCTATTTGATTGGCGCTCTGAAAGGAGATCGTATAGCGGCGAGGACGTCGATTGACTTAAACATAGACCTGGGAGAAATCAGCCATCAGTCATTACAATATCTCTACATCCGGGTAAAACGGTAGGAAGTGGGATCTCAGAGACTTTTGAGAGAAGTTTTGCATACTTATATATGTAAACGTGTAAAGTGTGTGTGTGTGTGCTGGTGTGTGCGTTTTGTGCATACGAAATATAACAGAAAAATTTGATATTGATATAACTGAGAGAAAAAACGGCCACATCAGGTTGTGGGGCCTTAGCATTGTTCAAAGTACCCCTTTGAACATCACACATTCATCTCAACGTACCCTTCAATTTCCTAAACAGTCTCTAAAGTCTTCTTTCGGGATAGCCATCAGCTACTGCATCACGTCTTCCTTAATCTTATCCACGATCTGAAATATCTTTGGGAAAAGCCAAAATCTGGTGATGTCCCGTTTGGGGATTGCTATTAGCTCTCTCGTCACGTTCTTCTTAATTTTGCAAAGGGTCTGAAATCTCCTTTATAATGGCGAAAGCAGGAAGACACAGGGAGCCAAATTTGAACCGAGGTCGATACGAGCAGACCCAGGAAATACAAAGTGTTGCCTGGAAACCCTGCTCAAGTTGTTGAGAATGGACAGTCTCAATCATTGTGAATGCAACGGTCACAAACTAGCTTAATGGCGACTGAGTAACCCCCAGTAGAGTATTTATTCATGTATGTGCAGTAATGTCCCTTCTGATTGAATGCCATGTTACATCAAGGCTATGCAACCGGTTCTCGAGGTATTCAAAATAGCTGGATTCTCTTTAGACAGACCTCATATTGGATTCTGTTTGAATCTCTACTCAAGGATGTTACCGAATGTGACGTACAGCTGAAGAAGGCCCGAGAACGCATCAGATGATTTTTCATTTATACCTATTTGTTGAGATAGATATATGTGAACTAGATTTTTATGTAAACCAAGATGAACTCTCTCCAGACTATAAAAGAAAGCCAAAGAATGTATCAGCTGAAACGTTGTACTTGAAACAACTAAGATGGAGGGAACAGACTGAAAATCATTGGAATGAGGAAAATAATTCATCCCAGGATAGCAGACAATACCAAAAGGCGTAAGAATTTATCATCCGAAAAACTTGGCTAAAAACAACTTGAAGACAATAGTCTGGAAATTTATAGAATAATGAATATAATTGATTTCAGAACACCAGAAAAATGTCAGATTGAGATTATGTCTTACAGAGATCGATCGATGTCCGAAAAAATTGTGGCATACGAAGGACAAAATTGAATTTTAGGTTTGAGTGACGCTTTGCAAAATCTAACAAAGGGAAGTACGGACATACGCTGACCGAAACGTTGTGTTAAAAAAAACCCAATATAATGGAATATTTACTTCATCTCAGAACTTTACGAAGGCATTTGTCAATTTCATGAGACGATGGATCCGTACCCAGAAAATCTTGATTACATCCCTTCCAGGGCACAGGCCAGGGTAAGGTTGTATTTGAAGACATGCAGTTGCCAACTCCACGCTACAATAGGGTCCAAGGGCTGATTGTTTGGTAACAGTTTTGTTGCAGGAGTTACCAGAAGAAGGTTGAAGAAAATATCCATCTACCTTAGGGACTCCAGCGCCTGGAATTGAATTATAACTGTCTTTCTCCTAGACTGGTTGTCTGCCGTAGCCACAGAGCCAAGTTTACCCTGCTATTATACCCATAGTTCTAGAGAGAAAAGATGAATTCATGCCTTTCCCAAAGTCCTTAGTGAACGTAAACAGCATCAGCCGATATTTGAAAGGTAATGCCTTGAATTTGACACCGATGTCTATGTAAGACAGAGAATATATATATATATGTATATATATATATATATATATATATATATATATATATATATATATATATCCACGCCAGTTTTTTAGGCCTATGAGTAGAAGGTCGGGAGTTTTGCAATGCTGACTCGAACTTCTGTCAGTAAATCACGCACATCGTTTCTTTTTGTCACAGATTAATTACTAATACGTAATTAGTGATCAGGTGTGAAGCGGTAAACATCAAAGCCTACCTCTACGGACCTATGCCACTTACCTACGCCGTTCCTTAGCGCTTAAACCCGATCTAGACACTCACCTTACTTGAAGCCCTTCCCTTACCTCTACCGACCACTGCTCGCTGACGACCAACCACTTTGCCATCGAGGGAGGCCAGATGGGGACGCGTTTGTGTCTCTGTTGACGTTGTTTTCATGCGTGTTCAAAGCGGCCCCTCATGAACAAAAAAGGAAAAAAGGACTTCCATGAAAAGAAAAGCCGTGCGCCGTCGATGGCTGTCCGAAGACGAAAAAAACCGGTTCTCAGGTATTTTTTTTTCTTATTTTTCTGCTTTCCTCACTTCAAAATCACCCAAGCACTGAAAGCGAGAACGAAAGGAATACAGAAAGAAAGAAATCCTTTTTTCCTATTCAAACGGCTTTCATGAAAACAGGTCCTGCAGAACTAAGTCGATGGTTAGGACGACGGGCTTGTGCCACGAATCTCTCACATCTATAGGATAGCTTAAATTATTGAAAGAACGAAATTCCTCTTCACAAATAAAAGTTAAGTAGATATACAGTGTTGCCCATAGGTTAGTACACCTTACGACTATTTTTTATGGAAAATTAATTTTCTTCTAAGCCAAACATAGAATGATTTTATTGTTTTAATGGGACATTTCACAATCAACGTATGTTTCCAGGTATTGTTCGTGAGCATACTCTGCAACATTTTGATTCCATCGCCAAAAATACATGTTGCTGTCCAAAAATGAGTACACCCCACGAAAATGATATTTTGCCGACATGTAGCAATAATATCAGACAACCACTGGACATTACGACTCACAATGTGTATCCCCAGAGTTCATTTACGAAATTGTGACCAGAAAAAAAAGATGGCATGACGACAAAATATTGTCACTGCAACGCCCACAATCGTGACTCTTGGGGAAAATCTATGTCCAACGTTCAAGAAGACGGATGATTATGATTTACTAGGCCTAGCTTGATCTGACTCAAGATCGCGATTTCGGGGCACTTACTGAAAAATCAAACTAGCTATTGTGCTAAGATTATGTGATAAGAACTCAGCAACCACTACCCTTCCCCAAGGTTACTTAGTATTGCTTGTACTGATTCCTTAGTCAGGCCCAAATGTACAAACGTTTGATACTCAGTGAGAATTGGAATCACTTGATAGTAGAAAGGGCCTTTAAGGATAGTACCACATCTTAAATAATGTGGCACAAGGTTACATTGGTGAAAATGAGGCACAAGATCGTTTTTATTAAAAATAGTCAGTCAAAACTGTCATCATAGGTTTCTTCATTTTTCCATATGGGCTGGCTGACTATGTATGCATGTGTTACGCGTACAAGCCGAACCTATTGAGCTAGAGGGCTGAAAATCTAAATATTTGCTTCTTGTACTGTCTCGAAAGAAGGTTCGCTTGTTTTTTTCCAAATTCATGTCAAAACAATATTTATTTGGGTTACAACTTGCGATGTGAGTTTATGCTAAATTGGTTTATTAGTTTGTTTGGGAGAGTTTCAGCTTTTTTTTTTTTTTGAAAATTCGGACTTTTTAGTGATTCAACAAAAGGTGAGAGAGTTAATTCACTCATTGATCACTATTTTCCAATTTTTTTAACACGTCATGCTGCCAAAAGACTTTGGTCACGAAATGGTTTCTATTGAGTGATTAACCAGACTTATCTACTTTAGCATAAGGTTAAATAGGCAGAGAAGGGACGAAGAAGATTGAGTCACTTTCAAATCAGTAATGTCACATGCCTTGCAAATAATCTTTCAGATTTCCTAGGTTTTCACCAAGGCTCGAACACCGACATCCGTGTTGCCCAAACGACTCTTGGGCAACCTTAGAATTAAAAATATTATACATTGTCTATCACAAGATGAACCAGTCATTTAATATTAAGGAAAATTAACTTACAAAGAGCAATGGTAGCTTTTACCCTTTCAAAGGACTTTCCTGAAACCTCACACTCTTATTCCACTTTTGAGATTTAAAAAACGAAAATAAAAGAAATAAAATGAAGACAAGGAATGAAAAAGGAGAGAAAAGGGAAAACCCTGTTAGAAAGAAAGAATGAAGTAATATAAAAAAGAAAAATACAAAAGAAAGGCAAAAGTTTCAGGCTCGCCATCAGCTGCATCACCAAGGTCCCCCAAACATCTTACCCTGTCTGATATTATTTTGAGAAAAGACAGAAGTCGAAGGGAGCTAAATATGAACTGTAAGGGTGACTGGCAGAACTTGGTGTCGAGATTTTGCAAAAAAAAAACTTCTATGAGACTTAGAGGATCGGTGGGCTCAATCATGGTACATGCAACTGTAACTTATGACACTAGCTCTTTCAAAACCGTCTCTCTGTCGACTGAGTAACCGAAAGGGAGAGTGTCGTTTCGTACACGTGCAGTAAAGTCATATCCAATCGTTTGCCTAGCTATATCAGGACCCAGCGACCGATTTTCGAGATATATGAAATGGATGGATACTTTCCTGGCAAAACCTTTGCGGTGGTAAAAATCAATTTGGTTGAAAGGGGACCAATATTTAGTTGAAATTAGATTTCAAGTTCACCAGTATGGATGTCGCATGGGACCAGTTCACTTCTTTTCGACAATTAGACCGGGGGGGGATTTATATGTCTAATTCGGCAGTGTTTTCATCCTTTCAATTCCCTACAATTCTCTGCCATTCCCTGACACACATTAATGAGATATTTCGATGTAAAATCTACCCCTACAATATTTCATTAACGAGTGGCAGGGATGATTTTTGCATCGAAATATTTCATTAACTTGCGGCAGGTAATGGCAGGGATGATTTTTTAATGTATGAAAAGTACAGTATTGAGAGATGGCATTGCATCAAATTATTCCAATTTGAGACGGAGAGTTTTAGCATCAATATATCTTATCAAGAAGTGGCAGGGATAGTTTTAGCATCGAAATATTTCATTGATGCGTGGCAGGCACAGATTTTAGTGTGGCAGTGATTGGAAGGGAGTTGCAGGAGTGGAAAGTACCGCACAGTCTTACCAGCACACGAGAAAATTCAGCTAAATCGACCACAATATACGTCCAAAACGTTAAAAAACAAAATCATCGTTTGCCACTTTAAGGTCAATATGCATAGCTAAAATAGCTTGGTTGGTCTGAAATTGCTGAAAATAGCTAAAAGTGTCGAAGGAAAGAACCTGCTTAATTCATTGCGAAAAGCGCTAAATTGGCAACGCTGCCGCCCTAATTAATCTGTTTGTGCATTCTGAAAAGCCTTCTTGTGAAGTGTCCGCTTGAACGTCTATTCGAATCAATAACGTGGAAGTGGATTCAAACAACAAAATGGTTCTGATGAGTTTACAAACCTGGTTTTAATCTCGCTTTGTTTCTGAAAATTTAGTTTCTTTTTGGTAAAGCGAGTTCAATAAGTTCAGGATTGTCAACAGGGATTGAAACGGGGGTAGGTGGGTGGTGTACTTCCTTCTCAATTTCCATGCTTTTTCTCTGTTCAATGTCTATTGATAGAGACATTGCTGTATACCTACTTTCGAGAATCAACCCATTTACAGCAATGTCACCAAGCTTCATCTCTCTCTCTCTCTCTCTCTCTCTCTCTCTCTCACACACACACACACACACACACTCCTACTTGCATCGTTCCTCTCAGAATTGTCTTTCTTTCTTTGTCTTTATTGCTCCCTCTTTCTTTTTCAAGTCGCTATTTCTCTAGCTCTTTTCCTTTTTTCTTCCCCAGTATGTCACCTATCACTCTTCCTCTCTCTACTTATCACCCACTAAAGTTGTGTAGCTATACACCTATCCTCACCTTGTTTCACTCATCCTTTCTCCGTATTTCTCATTCTATTTTCCCTCTTTATCCCTGCCTTCTTCTCTCTAATTTGCAATCCTTCTTTCTCTCACTATCTTTATTTACATTTCACACACTCTCTTTCTTTCCTTCTCTTATACTATTTCTCTCATTTGCTAGCGAATAAATAGACTCCTCTCGCTCACTATTTCTTTTTCTCTTGTTCCTCTTTCATTTTGCAATGCATTTCTGCAGCAAATCATTTACAATTTATTTTTATGAAATTATCTACAATGTAATTCTACAATGGAAAATCATATGCAATGTTTATCTATAGTAAAATTATGTACAATGCTTTTCTATAATACTATAATACATATATATATATTTTCTTACGATTTATTACTATAATAAGATTATTTCCAACGTAAATATATAAAATCATTTACAATGTAATTATATGATAAAATTATTTACAATGTATTTGTGGGGTGAAATCATTTACAATGCATGTTTGTATTAACATAATTAGCAATGCATTTACATTCCACATATGATAGCTCTATTCTGTCAGTAACACATGCATTGTTGACCACTGACAATCCTTTTATTCTTGATTTTCAATGCATTTTATGATCAGATTATTACATTTGCCATAAAAGTTGAAAAGAGATTATACATTCAACAATGTTTGTCAATCTATTTGTCAGTTTTCCTATTCGTCCACCCATTATCTCTAAAAGTTCTCGATGAATTTCAATGAATATGTGGAGTTATGGACCAAAAAGCAATCGATAAGAATTGGGGTGTATTCAAGGTTTTAGGGGCGATTTTGTTAAGATTGCAAGATGAGACAATTTGTAGGCTTTTCTGGGTTTGGGATTTATTAACGCAGTAACGAGGTTTTCATGGTGACGTCATCAAAACAGAAGCACAATGGTAAATATCTATTCATGATGAGCTTTTGTCATGGCATGGTAAAGGATCTGCAACCTGATTTTTTTACAATGCATAGAGGCTGAATACCGAACACTACTGAAATAAACTTCAAGTCAGAAGTCCAGCGCTTAACTCTAGTTTTTTTGTTTTTTTTTTCTTGTTGTTTTTTTTTAAATTACAGTGATCAGCGGATAGCTGAAACAACATCGTACTCACACATATATTTCCAAATTACCATTGAGCTAAACAGCCTCTATAGCAACCCTATCTTCATTTTCTTTAATTGTTTATTCAATTTACGGTGTCTAGGCTAAGTGATATATTAACCATTCAACGACGGGAAATCATTAATGTTTCTATATAATATAACGCAATTCATAATCATTCTGTCGGATTGTATATGTCAATGCTTATATATATATATATATATATATATATATATATATATATATATATATATATATATATAGTGTAATCCAAATTTAGACTTGAAGCATAACACCTTTGATTTCGTTTTAAAATACGCTGCAGGAGTCAGTTTAATGTTTATTTAGTGACGGAACGAAGTCTTTCTATCTGCACAACACTTGCTTATGAATTTTGATGAAATCGAAAGCGATTCTACTATACTAACAATTCTAAAGCTATCCCTGTTATAATCTCTTACACAAGTTGTCCAGGAGGTGTTTTGCCTAAGACAGATATATGATGTAGATTAGTTTTAGAATGTTTCTCTAATCGCCAGATGGTTTAGTTTGCTAATGCATAAAATGACTGGAGCTAAGTGATGGAATAGTGAAGTAGCTGTAATGTCAATGGGCAGTAATTAACCACACTAGAGAGTGTTTCTGTTAATAAATACGCAGTAAGGTCCCTTCCGATTGTTTTTTCAAGTTACATCAAGGCTGTGTAAGCACCTCTTGAGATATATTCAAAATGGCTGGATATTTTCCGGATAGACCTGGTAAATTATTTCTTCATTATTTTCAATGCCAATTCAAACTACAAGAACGACTGTAGAAACTGAAAGGGTCTGTTGGTGCCATGATCACTAAAATGTCTGAATTTGCAAAATAAAAATAAAAAAACATAGCATGAACGCTGCCAGGCACAAACCGAAGGATCATTTTAGATAAATTTGCAGTGCAAATTGACTCCTCTTCCCGCAGCTAAAAACTTAGGGGGTCTTTTTTGTAGACATAATGAGTGAATGTTTACATTTTCAGTACTCTAGCTCCATATCTAGCCAGCCAGACAGACCAGCTTGAAAACTAAAGAAACTCATCTTGATGTTGACTGCTTTTATTGACAGTTTTAAATATAGTACCTGACGTTGAGATCTAAATTTCTGTAGATGTGTGAATTGGATGAAATGTTCCATAACAGTGGCCACGCCCAACAAGTCTCAGTTCACTGCATCTAAGCGTAGAGAATTAGTATACTAAGTCTTGCAGCACCCTCCACCATATTTATCTGACATTTCTCCTGCAGAGTATCCTCTTTTCAAACAGTTTCAACTTCATTTCTGTAACAAAATGTTCAATAATAGAGAAGTCATAAGTTGTGCTTTTGCTTAATTTGTGACCACTGAGTCTATTTTTGATGGTATGGATAATTTTAGCATTAGAGGATCATTAAAAAATGTTTATCGCTTCAAACAAATCAAATTTTGACTCAATATTTACCCTTTAGCTGTTTATATATCCCCCATCTTTTTAAACAACATTTCGTACGTAATAGTTTGATATGAGAAAAGCTGACCTGAAAACATGAATATAAAACTTAGAGTCAATAATCATTTTCCAGCAATCATCCAATTCCCTTGGTACTGGGCCATGGATCTAAGTGATCAGCACTTAAACGAAGTGAAATAAACAACGATTTTTCAATAGAATGTACTAATTTATCCATACCATCAAAAATGACTGTACATGTACAATACATTGGATACACAGCGCATTCTATCAACGAAAATGATAGAGATTTGAATGGCAGTGAGTCTGGAAAATAACGTTCTGTTGACCTGACACGGACTTTTTCTTATCGTTTGTTTTGATTTTTACTACTTTTTCTATTTGGTATTATTTTATAAATTCAGCATTTTTATTACGTCATTAGAACATGAATGTAATTGTATCTTATGACGTCAGTTTCATGAACGCAGTCTTATTTTACTCTGTCAGTTGCGCCGTTGAGCGTGTCAAAAGACATCAGGACATTGCTAATTATTATATTGGTGGATATGGTTGAATATAATTGAGGTTTGTCATGACGCTGGTTAGAAGTAGATTCATTATTGACTATCAAGCTCAAGATCTACGATAAGATTCCCTGAACAACACGATCAGCAACAAAACTTAATTAACCCTATTTGCTCCAAATTCATGTTGTTTAAAAAAAAATTGGTGCTGAAAGGGTATTATAATGTAATGTTAAATTCCGAAATCTACCGAAATTCGGAGTTTTGAACTGAGGAAATATGTTTATAGGAATAAATACTTTGAAAGAAAACCTTTATATATGAGCATTTGGGCACTAACTAAAGCTTTTCTTCCATCATTGAGTGTTATTACCCAATCGCGTTTATACCTCACGAGATGAATGAGTTAATTATGAATTACTACGGAATTTGAAGTAAAATTAATAATTAATAGCACTTTTTACTTGGGAATCAATAGAATTTCATGATTATGAATTAATTAGTTGAGCCTCAGCACGACTCAGTTTTGAGCCAAGGAACGCTTTTTGCACTTCTCACTTGAATTCCAAATCGCTTCACATTATATCTAACCCCCCATACCCGGTGGGGCGTGTGTACCACGTTCAGAATCACTGGTCTGCAATATATTAATACGGTTGGGACTTGTCGTTACGAAGGTTTGACTGGTTAGAGCTGGATTTACAGCCAGCAAGCAAGAAAATAACAAAGAATCTCCTCTGAACAACACGATCAGCAAGAAAACTAAATCACAGCCCCAGTGTTATTAGATGGGAGGTTGTATATTAGAGGGCGACCGGGCTAGACGTTGAGGATTCACTTTGTCACATTATACGGAGTCTAATCGTGACAACTATTGAAATAAAAAGATGAAGGGTGGTTAGTTGTTTGGGGAAGAAATAAAGAGGCAGAGACAGGAAAGTAAGAAGAGAACCATATAAAAAGAGGGTCAAGATTAGGGGAGAGAGAAATTCCAAGGGGGTGAGAAAGGAAGAGGATTGATGGAAAAAAGAAAATAGGTACTAGAAAAGAAGGTGAAAAAGAAAATGAAGGAAAAAGAGATGAGGAATGGTTGGATAAAATTTAAAAAAAAACAAGAATAAAAGAGAATGAAATGGAAACAGGGAATGAAAAATGAGAGAAAGAGAAAGACCCTTGGAAATGAGTGAAGAAAGAAAGAAAGAATGAATGAATGAAAGAATATAAGAAAAAATAGACAGAAGAAAGAAAAAGAAAGGAAAAAATGAAAAAGAAAAGAGAAAGAAAGGAGAGATATGGAAAAGCGACAAACAAGATAGAGAGGACAGAAAAGAGCGACAAAGAAAGATGAAGAAAGAGGAAGAGAGACAAAGCAAAGAAAGAAAGAAGAAAAGAAAACAAGAAAGAAAGAAAGGAAGGAAGAAAGAAAGGGAGATAGGAAAGAAAAGAAAACTAAGAAAGGGAGTACAAAGAAGTCAAGCGAGTGATTTGGAATGAGAGTCGAAATGAAGGGGGAAAAAGACAAGAAGAAAAGAAAAGGAGGAAAGGGAGGGTGACGGTATAGAAGGAGAAAAAATTGGAGGGAGTTGGAAGAAAATAAACTGCTGATTCATTTGAAAAAGAAAAATGAATAGTTGAGAGTGGAAAGAGAAGGAGAGAAGACAGAAATAAATAAAGAGAAAGTAAAAAAAGAAAATAACATATCTGGTTGATCACTCAATAGAAACCTTACGTAGCGAATTGAACCCCCAATTAATAACTTATTAGGGGTTCTGAAAAAAACGGAGTAAGATGGAGTAAATGCTTAAATTTTCAGCTCTATAGGTGTGGGATGTATGCACGACATGTTCATAGAGAGTCTACCAGCCAGACCTGCTCAATAACCTAAGAAACCTACGTTGACAATTGCAGTGACAGCTTTGGGTGACAGTTTTTAAAAACTTAACAAAAAGAAGAAACGAGAAAACGGAAAAGAAAGAATGTATTAAGAGAATAGTGGAATAACGAAGAAAGAGGAAAAAGGACAGGAAAAAGAAAGAAAGGAAGAAAGAAAGAAAGAAAGAAAGAAAGAAAGAAAGAGGGGGGAAAGACGAAAGAAAAGAAGAGGGGAAATATAAGTGAGAAAGAAGAGACAAAGAAAGGGACGAAAAAAAGAGAAAGAAAGAATGAATAAAAGGAAGAAGAGGGAAAGAAAACGACAAAAGAAAGAGATTAAATGTTAAAAAAAGAATGATGTAAGCAAAAATAGACATGGAAAGAGAACGCTTAAACGACAAAATGAAAAAAATGATTAAAAAGTGGAAGGATAAGAGAGCGAGAATTTGTAAAAAAATAAGAATAACCGACATATTTAGCAGAAAACATTTTGATTATATAAGAAAAGAAGGAAGGAAGAAAATTGAAAAGAATAAGAGAGAAAGAACAGAGACAATCGAAAGAAAGAAAATCAGAGAAAAAGAGAAAGAGAGACAGAAAAAGAAAAGTCAAGAGAATAAGAACGAATCTGAAAAAGAAAAAGAAAACATAAAAGGAAGGTAAAGGTGAATGAATAGAATGAGAAACTGTAAAGAAGAAAAGAAAAATTAAAGACAATGAAAGTAGAGGAAGAAAGAAACAGAGAATGTAGCGATGTATGTAACAAAAACACAAAAACAATTTCATTCTGACAGTAAAACAAAGTAAAAAAATGGCGTTGTGATAAAAAGAACAAGGGAGGTAATTGCCACCATAAATCTCGTCTTCAAGAATGTGATGGTAAAAACGAATCGAAAGTCAAGTTAGAATATAACAATGCCCAACCTCATCTTCCTGTGCTTGTCTCATTTTCCTGGCAAATGGCACCACCGTAAAACGTACTTAAGTCACGTCTCCGCCAGAGGGAAGAAAGTAAGCCAGTTTTATTGAGATTTCTTCATATTTACGTGAGTTTTCGCTCAAAGATATACGACTCGTTGAGGCAGAAATGTCACAAGGATTTGCATTTCGTATTTTTGGTGTTGTTTTTCAGATTCTTAGCCTGGAGACAGCAAGGGTTAAATTAAATGCCTGCAGAAAATTGGAGGATATTTTGCATTTTGAAGATGCTTGTTCATTAATTAATATTTTTCTGTTTATTTGGTAACAAAAAGTTTCTTTCTGTCTTTGCTGTTTACAAGCATTAAGAACGTTCCGTTTTAATTATTTTCATTACAAAAAATTGCCCTTGTTTATGTTGTGATGGTTTTAGTATCAGCGTAAATTTTCTTAATTGTTAAAAATAGAGCATTTTCGTTTATTAAAGATGAAAGCAAATACGCATTATTTTCGGCAAAATTATGTATTTTTTTATTGTGAAGCATTTTACAACGCAACTCAAACAAAAAAAGAGAATTTCTGCTCTTAGTGGAAAAGGTTCTGTGGTTGATTGAACGTGTTAAAAGTGGTTTGCAAAATTTCATAGTGGAGATTTTTTTGCAGAATGATGCTCAGCAGTCGAATTGACTGCTTGTGGTTGATAGCGATCTAATAAGGAATAATCAACATTATTCGGCGCAGGAGATAGACAGCATATTCAAAATATCTAAATCAAGTGCTGAAAATCATTTTCACCAGCTTGGTTATTTTAATCGTTTCCACATAATCTAAGCGAGAGAAACCTTCTGGGCTATATTTGCTATAAAAATAGATATTTTATCATGCAGGAGATCGTAGAGCAAGTGGAATGAGCCTCAACTAAGTGGACCAAAGATCGTTGTTTTCTGAAGAAAATAATCCTCTGCATAATGGTGGAGCTGGGAGGGATCTCACTACAATGAGCTTTTCCAGGAGAATCTAATGATTTATTCGAACAAGTACTGTTCCAGATTAGACAAAGTGAAGGCAAAAATCAATGAAAAACACTCAGAATCACTAGACAGGAAGAGCTTAATATCATGAGTATCTGGCCATTATCAAGAAAATTGCGAATATTATTCGATCTCATTTCACTGGTGAGTGTTATGGCGAGACTGGCATGATTCCTCACCCTCTACGCCTAGTGCTCAATCTTCTTGTTTCTTCCTTTCTTTGTTTCATAGATACGACCATACATACATACATACATACATACATACATACATACATACATATGAACCGAAACTAATAGATAGATAGATAGATAGATAGATATGTGAACAAATTGAAATGGATAGATAGATAGATAGATAGATAGATAGATACATACATACATACATACATACATAGATGTGAACTGAATCATATGGGTTGATAGATATTAACATAGATAAATATTAACATAGATATATAGATAGATGGATTTGAACAGACAGATGAATAGCAACCAACCATCTCCATTTTCATATTTTCGATATGGATCCGAGGGAGGGTCGAGGTAAATGATATCATACAAGTAATCTAGCTACAAAAATGGAGATGGAAAGGGCACATAGCGAGAGGAAAGGACAACAAATGCAGCAAAAGTCAAACCAATTGGTGCCCATGGGACAGTAAACACAGTGGGAAAAGACCAGACATAAAATGGAGATATGACAAAAGTTTGCCGGTAAGACATGGTAGAGATTAGCACAATCACGCTCGTCATGGAAGGAGATCTGAAAGTCCTTCGTGCATCCGTGGGCTCATAATGGCTGCTACTGCTGATGATGATATAATCAAGAAAGCAACTAAACCATTACTAATACTCGAAAGTATTCCATTTTTAACACTTCATCTGTTTTCTAAATTTCTTTTTCCCATTACCAACGCCCCGTCTGGCCACCCGTATTTATTCCCACCCCGAATACTTGTGTGATCTCTAGAAAACAAGGAAACCTTGAGCACCGAAACCAATAACTCCATCCTCGGCTATCAACAAGTAATTTCTCTGAACTATTTTTTTTTATCTTGCCTGGACGCTTTCAAGTGGGTGCGCGAAGCCCTCACCGGGTTGGGCATCAGACCCCAAACACAATGACCCTTGACTTGCTTTCTTGTGCATCATTGGAGCGACAAGGCTTTACAGGCCACTTCTAAGGTAACACGTGTTCTCAGGTGTGTGGCCACCTCCCCGACCCCCTAACTTGTTGATCTCCGAACGAGACTAGGGGCAGCACCAGCTTCAACAATTATTATTATTATTATTATTATTATTATTATTATTATTATTGGTGGTGGTGGTGGTGGTGGTCACAGACACTTTAGAATATTCATTTGATCATAAAGAGGAAATCGAAATTTGTTGAAATTTCATGCTTATCGATAATAATGTTCGCGGGTTCCTTTGATTTATCTATTTTTCTATCTATCTATCTATTCCTGTCTGTTCATATCTAACTATCTATATATCAATCTATCAATCTTTCTATCTATCTATCCTTGTTTGTTCATATCTAACTATCTATACGTCAATCTATCCATCAGTTTAGATTATGGCTGAGACAGTCAGTGTTTCATTTGTACTAATACCCTTTGGAAAGGTGTGTATCCTCTCCATCCCAGCTATGGGGAAATAGCCGAACAGACTGGGTTTTCTAGCCTTGATTGGCAATCAGTGTAGGATTAGAGTGTCACCGGATCCTTAACTACACCTGGAGATTATTTGGATATGAAAAGACGTGGGAGAAACCAAGACAAGAACCAAGTTTGATGTTCCATTTGTAAGCATATGGATGTGTGTGAGTGTGTGTTTGTGTGTGTGTGTGTGTGTGTGTGTGTGTTATCAGCCTATGTACCCATTTATGTCAAAATGCATACCACTTTATCTGACTTAATTTACTCTCTACCGCTATATTTAAATGCCTTGTCTTCCTTGGTACGAGTGAAAACTGCAAGGCTGTATATTGTATGTGTGTGTGTGTGTGCGTGATGTTTGACGTGTGTGTGTGTGTGTGTGTGTGTGATGTTTGATGCGTGTGTGTGATGATTGATGTGTGTGTGTGATTATGTGTGTGTGTATGATTATGTGTGTGTGTATGTGTGTATTTACGTATGTAATTATGTATGTGTGTCTGCCAAAGTTCTGCCAATTCGTGTATAATTGATGAATAACTTTACAACAAGAATTTTACTAGTTAGAAAAATCCTTAACTTGAACATGAATAATCGTAAACGGCCATTTTGGTGATTTGGCTCTTTAAAAAAAATTCGGACTTCGAACATTCAATTATGATATCATTAGCAGCTGGTAAAAAAAACTGAACGGAATAGTGTTCTTTTAATGTTATCACACCATTTAATAGAATTACACATTTAATGATACCACACTTCTTTCTTCCTCCCTATCACTTTTGTATAACATGACTGGAACCGACTGTCCGACCAACTGAAAAGCGTTTAATAGAGACGTGTAGTGGGCAGGTCTAAAAATTGAAATTAAAAATAAATTAAACAATCTTACTCATTCACCGTTGTGACTCTGTACCGGTCTGAACTAAAAGAAAAAGTCTACGGTGAGTTTAGTGCATGTCTGAACATACGTTATCTCTTTCTTTTCTTAATCTGGTACGAGCATTCCCAGAGGAAACCTTGATATAAACTAACGTTTCCCATAAGTTGATCACACAAGATCTAATCTTGAAGAATAATGATTTTCCCTTCCATTTCAAACGACAGATTTCCCCCAAAACATCCTAAGCAACAATGAAATAAAATAATGAAAAACAATTGGCAAGAAATAGACTTTTAAAAAATATAACAAATTAAAACAGCGAATTTCAAAAGCGGACCCCCAAGAGAATCCAAGGGCAGTTAACTCTGACAGACCTAATGACAGCGGTGTGTCCACAACAACCCGATAAATCGCAAGAAGGAAGTAACATCTTGTGGCTTGAGCGTAATTTTGCTCCGGTTGTTACATAACTCATTCTCTAATCTGCAATACATTGACAGACACTAATCACATTCCATTAAATGAGAAAAAATAAACTTTTCTGTCTGTAGTTTTATGGCATTGGAAGATATAAAAAGAAGAAACAAGAAGATTGAGTGCCTGGCATAGAGCATGAGATAACGAGCAAGAGTGGCAAGAATACACACCTTACTCTTGCAAAATCTCCCTCCTCTACCCGGGCTTGGGACCAGTTGTAGGTTTTTTAATCCGTCAAAGAAAACCATTCTTAGCTGGTCTGCCTTAAAGAGCAAAAGATCTCCAGCTGTTCTGCTATATACTCTCAGCTTAGGAGAAGTCTTTCCAGCGTCTTATAGCTTGACCTCACTTTTGCTCCATTTGTTACATAATTCATTGTCTAATCTGCAAAACATTGACACATTCTAATCAGATTCCTTTAAATGGCAAAAACAAGCAAGATTTTTTAGTGCTTGAGTTTTTTGTTGCTTTTAATCATTCGTTGTAATTCTTATGGCAAGGGAAGATATACAATTTAGAAATGGGGAGGTTGAGCAACCGGCAAGGAGCGTGGAATACCAAGCGGATCTTGCAAGAAAACCCTCCAGGATAGAGGGATTGGATAACATCTTCTGTTTTCACTGGTCTTGGTAACCATCTAGTTAGATGGTAGGAAGCATTGTATCTCTATCATTTATATAATATACACATTCATTGGTTTGAGACTTATGCCCTATTGTACGTAAACAAGAAAAGTTAAATCTTTTAAAATATTGAAAACAAATACATATCGTTTTGATTGAAAAATTATGCTACATCGGAAATTTTTCTAACGAAAACACCATTTAAAACCCCCAAGCAGGAACCAGCTGAAATGCTGCGAAGGAAACAACAATGATGAAGATTCTGGTTCAAATATGTTATGGAAAAACGTGAAAACATTTCAAAACTGCGATGATTACTTAGTATAAATATGTATTCTAGTGACAGTATTTAGCCACTCTTGAAATAAGGAGATGCATAGTGGTGTAACGATTACTAGCATAGGAGCAGAGTTGGTGGATCCATTTTTTGTTTGTGTCGAGTATACTTACGTTCTCTTCCATCTGATGTAATTGCAAAATGCATGTTTCCATTCCTCCCTCCCTCAGTTGTTGAACAGACCATCGAAGAGATGGTTACTCGGACAGAAAATAAACTACAGCTTGTCAGTCGATATATCTGACCCCAAGACCAGATAAAGGAGGAAGGGAAGTCGTGTTGCTAATAACACCAACCCATAAAAAAGTAGTTGAAGCCCATTACTCCATAACGAATCCACAAGAATATACACAGCAAACAAAAAGGCTTGACACAAAATACCTGCTTGGTGGCTGGTGTGATTAAATATTTCCTGCTGGTGCCATTGTCCAGGATTCAAAATCAATCAAAAAGTATGATTTCTGTAACTGATTTTCAAGACGGTCATTTATCTGAAGTTTGGCGCAACACAATCTTTGATTGAATGATTCTGTATGAGACTAAGCTGAAATTGGTGAAATTTCATAATAGTAGAAAAGTGAAATCTGCTTGTTATATATGGCCATTGATTATTTCTGATCAGTCTCAAAAGTCGTCGTTCGAGACTCGCTAAAAACAAAGCTGATGATTACTGATTTGGCGGTATGTCGGTTGTTATTTGTTATATTAGTTGTATCCATCATCATCAGCAGCAGCAGCCTTTTTACGTACGTCATCGAACATAGACTTTCTCCCAAGATTCGCTAGACCTCTCTATCATGGGCATCATGGAGCTAATACTTGCCGAACTTATCGAGTTCGTCACGCTATTTTCTTTTTTCCAGTCACAGTTTCGCTTATGATCTCTAGGGATACACGTTGTGAGCTGTGACGTCTAACACGACGAAATACTTCCCCATCTAACTATACGTGTCGAAGCTAAATCTGAATATCATTAATTCCACTGACTTTCACGAATATGATATTTATATTCTACTTCACAAATAATCACCTGTATCACACATGTATACTATCAGTGTACCCGTCAAAATTATAGGATTATTTAAGTACAGATCGGCATTTCTGCCTGAGATCAGAATTTCCATGTGCCCTGCCTAGGATCATAGTACTATTCCCTGGCATTTGTTTGGGATCAGAGTGTAAGATCTGTTCACTCCTTGAAAAATGATGCCTACAAATAATATTGTTGTTCGTATTTTCAAATTAATTGCCGGCCACCGATTAACGGCATATTATTTGCTTTGCAATATCTGGCGTCATCGAGTTATACACACACACACACACACACATACATATTGATACGCATTCCGTATATATATATATATATATATATATATATATATATATATATATATATATATATGTGTGTGTGTGTGTGTGTGTATGTGTATGTATGTGTGTTTCTGTGTATGTATGTGTGTTGATTTTAAACAATGGGCGGTCTCATATATTTCAGACCTACATCATTAAAAAATAACATACCTTTTTACCCGACCAGTTATTAATTTGAGAACAAATTGTTGATTCGGTCATAAATACTGATTGCAACCCTTTTATTCCACCCTGAGCCACTTGGCTCTACCGGTGAGTGTAGGGATATCGGGTTCGTAAGGAACAAGTACGATACTATCAAGCAGTACGATTACCCACCGCATGACGTTATAAAATAAACGGCAGAACCCGACGGTGAATGAGTGTGAAATCGTAAGAGATGCTTTATGGAGACTCAAGTATAACAAAATGTAGGTTCATGGGTCTAACGTTAACCTTCTTTTTTTTTCAAAATCCTATTTGTTCTAAATATACTTGATGCATCCACCTGATAGTCACCTATGGAGCTGAAACATGGAACTCAAAACCTTGCAACGTGTTCAGGAGAGAATTTTGCTTAACATCTGGTAAAGAGATCATAAGACATCACAGTATATTCGAGAAAAAAGGAGAAAAATCAAATGGCTATGGGCTATTCATGTTGTAAGAATGTCCGAAAACCGCTCAACATCACGTCTTGTGCCGGTGTAACGAACAAGACAAGTTCAGGAAGCATAGGCTCTGCGACGCCCATGGCAAAGAGGTCTACCTGGAAAACTTATGCCGAACGACGGATGCTAAAAGACTGCTGCTGCTGCTGATAATGAATATGAATACCTTGGTCAGCGATTTAGATATATCCTTAAAAAATGCAACCCTAAATGAAATCTCGCTATGCAGGTCAATTATACAGGTCATGATATAGAATAAATAGAGACTCGATCTTGAAAAAATAGCCCATTTGTTATAATTCAGACTTGTAATATCTTAGAGTGATAGGAAAGTTCCATGCATTTTCGACGAAATCTTATATTTCGCCACGGCTTATAGGATATGTGTATCGGTCTCAAAAAGTTTCATCTCTTGGCAGGAAATTCCCCTCAAGATAGGATTTCATGAATTTGACCAAGAGACAGATCTGCAAGTTGAGAACCATGCAACGAGCACACGAAAGAAGTATGCTTGGCCTCACATGAAGAGACCACAAGAGAGCACAGTACACCCGGAAAAAAGTAGGAGTCAGGAACATCATAGAATCCATGAAAAATCTTGAATGGAATTGGGCAGGCCATGTTGCAAGAATAGCAGACAACCGATTGACATTGTGACTCACGACATGGTTCCCCAGAGATCACCTGTGCAACGGAGGTCGGTAGAATACAAGATGGAGAGATGAGCTAGATAAATTCAGAAAGTACAGCTTCGCGACGCCTATGATAGAGAAATGTGGCGAATCCTGGGGAAGATTTATGTCCAACGACGGATGTTGAAAGACTGATGATGATGATGATGATGATGATGATGATGATGATGATGATGATGATGAGGATGATTGAATAATTTTGAAGGATAAAGTCCTGGTCTCGACCAAACTTGAGACTTGCAATGATCACCAGGTTGACACATGCAAAGGAAACCGGGATTTTGTCACCGGCTGAATGTTTTCCCATGACAGTCGTCTCCTGGGAGATGGACGTGCTTCACCTTAAAGTCTCCAGGTTACTAATTTGTCATGAAAATCTATCTATACATCTAAGTTTGTTTCTCCCTATTTACCTATATATCTATAGATACTGGAATATATAGATAGACTGGAATAGATAGATAGATTGATAAATGTTTGAAAATCTAGTATGAGTAAAGTGTTCGATCGATATACAGCTAGATATAAAAGTTAATGTTTCGTGTCCTTTTTTGTTCCTATAACCTTTTCTCTGTAACAGTTTGTCGGGCGTGCAGTTTCTCAATCTTTGCTCCAAGCAACTTGAAAGCCTTTGTCATAATTTCTTCTCTCTTCACGCTCGGCCCAGCAAATCCTCAAACGAACCAATTTCAAAGCCATCTTGTGTTTTTATCTTCACTTCCAATCACCTCCTTCTTGGACCTCCTTCTTCGTCTTTCGGCTTGAAAGAGCGCTATTGCCTCAAAGCGAATTGTTTGAAAACGGGTAAAGCAACCGGGTGGACTTCCTCTTGATATATTATCGGAGGGTAGACTGAACACCAAAGCTTTGTTCCGGGTGGTTTTGGACAATGATTTCAACACCGAAAACATATCACCTGAATTCAAGTTATATATATATATATATATATATATATATATATATATACATATATATATATATATATATATATATATATATATATATATATATATATATACATATATATATATATATATATATATAGAGAGAGAGAGAGAGAGAGAAAGAAATATAGATAAAAACTATATATATGTATATATCCTATGTGTATACATATACTATTTCTCTCTCAGTACATAAACATATATATACATTTAGAGAGAGAGGGGGGGAGAGAGCGAGAAGAGGTGGGAGAATCTATAAGATGTATATGAGAAAGATTATATATGTCAAGCAACTATGTTCATATAAACTCAATCTTTCTTCTTTTCCTCTTTCCCTCTGTCTACATATGTGTGTGTGTGTGTGTGTGTGTGTGTGTGTATGTGTGCGTATCCCTAAATTAACCATCTAATTATTATATTGTCATAATTCAATTCGAATTTCTATACAATATCTATATATCTATAACATTTTAATTGGTTCAGATATTTCTCTCAGACCCACATGATTGACGATGATTGTGCAAGAACAGGTTTACGTAGTTACATGCAGTATTCACGGCATGAAACAATAATTTTTTGCAAAAGTTGCATAGAACAGACCGTGGCGACCAGGCATCTCGTGAATTATTGAACAAATGTAAAAGCATTGGATGTGTGCACGACGAGAAAAGACCTTGTTGCCCAGGAAGATTTGGCGAAAGAATAGAATCTATTCATGGAGCATTCTGGAAGGAACGACAATTATTTATTTTTAGGATAGGTTGCAGATTAACCCATTAACTGCAACACGCGATGAAGATCAATAGTTATCCATTACAAGATGGAAGATTTCTGCAAGATAATCACTTGCAAGTTATCAATAGTAACTTAAAAGCCCTGAACCATGGATAGAACTAAAATGATAGCAATGGCAATAAAACGGATCTATTTTAGTTACCCATAGAACTTCGAATTTCCATCATTTACAGTGAATGGATCAAACATTGAAAAAACATTTCACAGAATTTCTCCTTCTTAATCAAATAGATTTTTCTTACTACATTCAAGTCCTCCATAATTTGCAAAAAGAGAATCATCCATGAAGAGTAACTCTGTATGCTGAAATAATTGATCAAATCCTAAACAATAATTCAAATGACAAAATTTCGTTCATTGTTGAAACGAAATTTGACACATGAAGGAAGTCAATCGACATAACTGCTGCATTTGGTCAGATCGAAGACCGAATTTGTTCAATGAAAAAGTGAGGGGTTAAAAGGTAAATTTGTGGCTCTTAATGACAAGGTCAAAAGTTTCTGTAACTTTTCTCTTTTTTTGGAAGTGACGATTACAGAAAACGTGTGCTTTGAGACGCTTCAGTGATTCTTCTGGCCACAACCTTGTCAGATCGGTATCCTTGATACTGTAATATTTCAACCATGTCATTATGACAAAATTGTTTAAGATTCCCAACAATCCTTTCCCCAGTTCATAGAATGGTCGTTGAGGACCTCGACCCTAAGCAGCACTGTCTCCTAGTTAACACCTTTAGAATTTTGCCTCGGATTTCATAAAGCCTTAAATATACCGCAGAAGAGTAAGAGATGTAGCTAATCACCTGAAATGGTTGAACACGTATTACAAGAAACAGTAGATTATTTTGTAGGGACACTGACGATGCACACACAGAAACTGATTGAATCAATTATTATTCAATCAATAATTAAAGTTTTAAGCTCTAGTTTAATAGCGCCCTTTATATTATACATATAAGTATAGTATCATTAGGTGGAGAATTTATGCCCGATAGAACGTGATAATTGAAAAGACATTTTAGTAGGAACTTTTTCGATATAGTTTCTATTGTTCCGCAAAATAAGACTGCGTGATATCTAGACAGACACAAGGAATATTGGCACTGCAAGGCCAGCGATAGAGATATCTGGCGAATCTTGTGGAATATTCATGTCCAATAGTAGATGTTGAAAGGATGATGATGGTGATGAAGGATGAATCTCTCCCGTTTCTATTCCACGTATGTCAATTCTTGGCAGTGTGCAACCATGTCGGATCATGGTGACTCACAAACTCGTGACTCCACCTCGTCTTTGGTCGGCCTCAAGAGGTTTTTGACCGAGAGTAATGCCCTACGCATCACAACAGTTTCTGCGAGGGATCCTCTCTTAGTTGTATACTCCTGCACTAAGTTTTAGCGACCTAATTTCTCCTGGACTTGAATTCAGGCTCGTCACAGGAGTTGCCAGATCACAACAGAGCACAACGTCGGACTGCCTTAGGAGCTTCAGTTGCTGGTTTAAAATATAGATTTATCTTTAGATTTAGAGTTGACTGGTTGCGCCCAAAGGCTAGAGATCCAAGTCTGCCCTGCTATTTTTCGTAAATAGTAAGTAGTATGGCCAACACTTTGAAATTGGCTGATTCCACTGTCCATGCCGCTGACCGCTACGCCACTTGCACCTCTTTTTATTCTCGGCATTAGTATGTTGGCACACGTTTCGTTCGCTTCTCATGTCTACCGAGGGACAAAGGGGTGAGGAGCGGGTTTTCTGCATTTGATTAAATGAGTTTTATCTTCAAACGAGTACATCAAACGACTAGAGCGAAAGTGCGCGACATCAGACGACGGGTGGATGTGAACAGACGGCAGATACTGATGTTCATTACAGTAATACCTCGCTTAACGCTACCTCGATTTGTGCGACCGTTCAGTGCTAATTCACTATAGTGCTTTTTTTTTTTCAGATATGATAAATTCAGGAAAGTAAATTTTTTTAGAATGAATAATCAGCAACAAAAGACTGCATCATGGAGTGGAGTAACTGTATGCTGTGCATTCTGGCTGGTGTGTCACGTGTATGAGAATAAACACATGAACATACAAAAT
Organism: Thysanoteuthis rhombus; assembly: GCA_963457665.1. Classification (NCBI taxonomy): domain Eukaryota; kingdom Metazoa; phylum Mollusca; class Cephalopoda; order Oegopsida; family Thysanoteuthidae; genus Thysanoteuthis; species Thysanoteuthis major. The sequence goes on along the minus strand of OY735236.1, from coordinate 21,254,690 downwards.
AATTATTATCATTTAACAATATACAGCGACACCAAGTGATATTTCATTAGTTTCCGAATGTGGCTACCAGATGAGATATACAGCTCTAATTTATTCAATCTTGTTGAGACACAAAAACGAAATATTTTAAAATAATGAGAATGGCCCTAACTGGGAGTGCTCTAGCAAAGCAAAGAGAGGTTTTCTTGATATACCAAATGTGCAATGCCCTCGTATAATGCAGTTTTGTTCAGAGTTTCATTTCAAGGACGGTATCTAGAGCGCGAAATAGGCTGGCTGGCTGCTGGAGGGTAGAAGTTGGAGGATATTCATATTTGGGGGAGGGACTCGGAAAACTGTCCGTGATTACATATTAGAAATCTTTATTGATCAGAATGCAAATGATGGATTCATAAAGACTGGCTGGTGCACTTTTCCATCGTTTGAATTCTGGGATTGCTCCCTTTTGTACGTACGTTAGTGTGGCTGAGACAATGTCATAGTACATGTAATGATGTCATTTTGTGTCTGAACGTGAATGATAACGCGATGGGCCATCTGATGGCGATCCCGAAAGAGGACTTTGCAGACTACTTTGAAAAGTAGAAGTGACGCTGAGACAGACCTGGTACGGGAAAGCAAACTCATGAAAAGAAACACTAACTGCAAAAAGCTGTTACTTTATGATCAACCTTGACAAGGGCCGACAATAATAATGATAATAACATTTTTTTAAGTTAAGAAACATTTAGTTTCAGGAGAATCTAAATTTTATATCCACAGGCAAACATATTCAAGAGAATTTTTTAAAATATCTAGAAACATCTAGATCATCCAGAATCTAAATGTTATCAATAAACACAGCAAAATAAAAACCCTAAGGGTGAAAAAGGCAGGTTTTTTTCCGAAAAGTCCTAAAACAAATTCAGATGTAGTTTAGTAGAGTACAAATGCCATTCTTAATAAAAGAGAATGGCCAGGAGCGTTGAAAAATACAAACACGTGAATATACAAACATAGGCACTTATAAAAAAGAAAGATTGAGCCCCTCACTATCTTTGATGGCTACGGTTGTTCAATAATAAAAATAATAATAATAATAACAATAATAATAATAACAATAATTAGGAAAAGAAGAAGAAGAAGAAGAAGAAGAAGAAGAAGAAGAAGAAGAAGAAGAAGAAGAAGAAGAAGAAGAAGATGTTCAGTGATGATATTCAAATTAAATTTGACCTCAATAACTGTGCAAAAGCAACTTTCAGGAGAGGAAAACTGGTGGCAAAAGATATCCTCTTAGATCTGGACACAACCATTCAAAAACTTGAAGAGGAAGATAGCTATAAATACCTCTGAATTGATAAAGGCAATGAGACGAAAGAAAATAAAAAAGGAGTACTACAGAAGGGTTCCAGCTCTCCTTAAAACTGAGCATAACTCTAAGAACTGCATTCAAACCGTCAAAATCTTGCCAATACCACTAGTGCAGTACAATTATAACATTATAAACTGGAACGTAATTGACATACGCAGAATGGATGCAAAAACAAGGAAACTCCCCTGCGACAGCAGAATGTACCACCCAAAAGCAGACGTAGTTTGATTCAACCTCCCCAGAAAAGGAGGTGGTAGTGGTATGACCCAGTCATACAAAACTTCAACCAATGGCCTACATGCTTACATGCAGGTAAGTGACGACTTGATGTTGACTCTTCTGAAAAACTTTGAGACAGCGAAAAGGCTTCACTGAGTTGTGAGGGGATCCAAAGCATTTTGAGATGAACTGAACATGACCGATAAAAACTAACAAGTCTCTACACAAGCAGCAACTATGGATGTAAAAACTGTAAACACTACAACCCAGTGACAAGGTACATCAGTTTTAAAAGAGTGCTTGGAACAGAGACCACCAGCACCAAAACCCATCAGTGGCTACGATTTTTAGGGTTAGAGGCCGAAACAGAAGTTTTCATCCTAGTTGTCCAATACTAGAGCCTTCCTACCAGAAACTACCAAGCACACGTTATAAAGAACGGTGCCAACCACAACTGTGACAGCACAGTTGAGTATCGACCACGTCATAACGCTCTACTTTAGCCATAAGTGAATACAGACTTAGACACAATAGTGGGTGGACTAGTACATCCACTGAATAGTCATTGAGAACTATGGCACGCCACATACGCAAAATTAGTATGAAGACCACCCAGAACCTATAACTGAAACATGTGGCAATACATAGGTATACCCAGTACACACGAATTGAACCGTCGGGGCCAACCACCCAGACATGATCATTGAGAACAGAGAGGAAAAAGGGTGCTTTTCAATAGATATGGCCATTCCACAAAACATATAAGTAAAAGAGTCTGAAAAGTTGTCCAAGTGCTAACACCTATAAATTGAGATAAAAAATGTGGGGATTTGAGACAGAGACAATACATGTTGTAATGGGAGCCCTTGGGACAATAGAAAAGGGTGTAGAAAAATATCTGGATAGAATGCCAGACAGATAAAATTGTCCTTACAGGCATCGTCCGTATCCCTGGCAGAGCATTGTCGATGTGAGTATTTAGTCTGTTATACAATTATGTAATGTTTGTTGTGTAGCCCTTTGTATATATGTGAAGAAAGATATGCTGGTGCCTAAGTCATAAGATCGTTGCCTGCTGTTTCTAGCTTAAACTCGATGTGCAATGAATACTACTAGACATATCATGATAATAATAATAATAATAATAATAATAATAATAATAATAATAATAATAATAATAATAATAATAATAATGATAATAATAATGATAATAATAATAATGATAATAATAAAAACAACAACAATAATAATAATAACTGAGGAGACTTACAGTCATTCAGCCTTCAGCAATGACCATCGAGCAACTGGTGTGAAACTGTAAACTACAGCATTACTGTGGTCTATAAGAATGAGGAGAGGAGGGCTGGAGACTTGAGGAGACTTGCTGTCACTCAATCCCCAGCGGTAATCATCAGGCAACTGGTGTGAGATTACATATAATAATAATAATAATAATAATAATAATAATAATAATAATAATAATAATAATAATAATGATGATGATGATGATTCAAAAAGAGAGAGAGACAGATCAATTGGTAGAGAGTGAGAAAAGATCGACTGAATTGGACCATGACAATCAAGAATTACATTTTCCGTTGAGCCCAATTACTTTTGATAATCAGGGAACACAGGAATGCGACCCAATCAGAGTCACCGATTTTGTTTTCGTCTTCCTATTCAAGATGTCTCTTCTGTTAAAAGACGAAACGAAACTCTTTTTGTCTAAATGAGTTGCATTGACGTACATACTTAAGAAAACAGTCATGATTGTGCCATTTGTGATACAAATTTAGAATATGCGTTTTGAATAAACTTTCTTATCAACAATATTTAGATAGGTATATAAACTAGCATTGCAGGGGAAAGTAAAATCAAGTTACCACAATAAAAGCACAATAATCTTGGTTTGAGTCATAAATTTATTATTTAAAAAACAGGTCTGGCCAGTCACTCGAAAGGGTGATCAATTAAAAAATTTGGAAAAGGAGTCATCAATGAATAAGTTATTTTCTTGTCTACATAGGCCTTGATCACTAAAATGAACTTGTTTTCAAAAAGAAAAGCGTAAATGCCGCTAGATACAAACTAAGGGATCAATTTGGCATGAACTTACATTGTAAATTGAATCACCCCAATGAAAAGAAAATATTGGGGTGCATATTGGGAAAAGGGAAGAGTCCGGATAGATAGAAAGATGGATATCAAAGCAAATGAATAATCGAAACCCAGAAACAGTGATCAAACCGTTCTGTTGTGGGTATCAATGATTAATATTAACAGACTTACCTAGCTAGCTCACTTGCTAACAAAATAGATCGATAGATAGAGAGATTGTTTTACTCACATTTGTCAAATTTAAATTGAGAAGCATGCAACGTACACACGAAAGAATCATGCTCAACCTCACATGGAGCTATCACAAGACAGCACAATATATCAGGGAAAAACAGGAGTCCAAGAAATCATAGGAACCATTAGAAAACTCAAATGGCAACGGACTGGTCATGTTGCAAGAATGGCCAACAAACGATTGACATCACCACTCATAGCATGGATACCGAGAGATTCTGTGCGTTACCAAAGCCGGCAGAATACAAGATGGAGAGACGGACTGAACAAGTCCAAAAAGTATTAGCTCCGCAACGTCCACCCTGGAGAGGTCTGGCGAATTGTAGGGAAGGTCCTTGTCCAACGACGGGCAATAAAAGACCGACGATGATGATTATGATTATGATGGTGATGAATGAGCTTTAGAAGATTGGTTAGGAGCTCTTTCTATTCACCTTCCAAATCTGAGCTTCCCTTCGACTTGAACTCACATGCAAACAAGCCTGGGTGGTTCATGGTAAAGCTCCACTCATATTTGTATTCGACTGAAGACGATTCCTTCAACTTTGGTATTATATCTATAATAATAATTCGTAAATACATGAGATATCAATTTGGTTCAATTAGTAAGACAGCCGCCTGTGGATATGGAAATTTTGATTTTATATATAGGTTTGGTTTAACGTGACGGAATTGAGAAAACAGTTAGGAGTGTAGCATAAGTGCGCGTGTGAGTGCATTTGCATACAAAACATGTTATTTGCGGAATACAAAATAAAAACGCCTTCCTTCAGAAAAAAATTACTTTTTTCAATGATTCGAAGAGTCAACATTCGAAGAGATGCCAGAAAGAGACAGAGACAAACAGATAGAAGGAAGTGGGGGCTAGGGGCAGATAACTGATTTCTAATCGACCTGAGTCCTCTTACCCCGCCTCCCAAGACTCAACTGTTGCTTCCTTCTCAACACACGATTGACGCTACTAAGAGAATAATACATATATATCGTATCGTGTGTCTTTTTTCCTTTATTTTTATCCAAGTGTATCTTTTGTCAGTAGATTGGTTGTCTTTCTCTATTTCTATCTTGAAATAATTTCTTTTCATTTTCTTCAACAGAAGTTTGGTTTTTTCCTGAGTGACTTGACGGTTTATTTTCCTTTTGAATGATTGGCGGAAACTTTCCAACTTTCCAAAAGTCAGAGAGGCCCGGGATTGAGGAGCCCTAATTAAGGTCAACTCCCAAAATTTATCTCGTCACTGCTCGGGAATAAACTGATCACCCCGAAAACTATGATTTCTTTGTTCTATATCCCTGTCATTCAAAAGAGGGATAGGTTGTTTTCAAATCTGACAGCTATCTTCGGTGACCTAGGCCAAAATTTTCCACTTCTCTCGAATTTACATTGCAAACTGAGGGAATTTTTTTATATTACCCTACCTTTCCGATACTTACCCTCTATCTGTCACTTAGTTGGATGTTTTTCCTTTCTTTTCTCTGCTCATCAAATAGTAGTAAATTGAATAAACCACTCCTATTCTAGAATTTAAATTTTAAACTTGAATTCCATACCTACAACTAACTCCATATCTGGCCCTATTTATTATGTAACAAGACTTTACTTCCCTGGATCGGATGATGATTGTTCCCTTTTTTTGTTCTTGTTCTTTTCCATGGTTACAGGGGAAAACAAAGTCAGCACCAACTCGCACTGAAGTTTAACAATACAAAAAATGCATCTACGCTTCTCTGTCTTTTTTACCAGCATACAGTGTTTGAAACTCTTCTTTCCATTTGTATAGGACATCAATAATATCAGCACCCTAACAGAGTTTTTCCAAATCAGATTTTCACGGTGGTCGTCTCTGGGGGTTGGGGGAGAGAAAAGAGAGGGACAGATCGCGTAACTGGGTGTAGCCAAACTGGTTATACACAAAACAGCGCCACACGTAAAATGTTCAAATATAATCGTCACAGTTTACATTAGAGTTACTCCATTTACAAAAATCAAATATTCAATCAAACGTGCCTCATAGAATACTGTAAGTCATTGGCGGCAGTAAAGCAATTTTATCAAGAAATATTTATTTGTGTTTCAACTCTGTGCAGCAAGGTTATCTTGAGTTGCCAGGTTCAAGCTAAATCAAACTGAAAATTAGTGCCTCGTAGAATGTTCAAACCGGCATACACGTATCCGTTAGGGTAGGCTCAGAGAAACTACAGGAAGACAAGATATCTTTAAAAAACAAAGGAAATTTCAAGCGATTACACAGAATATAAGGCAACTCCAGCGTCAACATAACATAGAGTTTGCAGGACTGCGTAAATCAAAAGGGATATTCCATGAAACCAAACATTGTTTCGTGTAAATTCGTGCTTGTTAGAGTTCGGTTCATACTCTTGCTTGTTGTGCTTTCCAAACATTATGCAGAATTTATTTCAATTTAGAATGATATGTGGACGCATCTACCTGAGACTGTGCCTAGAATTGAGTTACTTATTGGATAGGGAACAACTCATATAAAATGTAATATTAAATTAAATGAAATAACTAACAAATACTACCATTGTTTGTACTATGGTATCCATACATTTGCCGGACAGGACGAACGGGTACGCTGGAAGGAAAAATAGAGGAGATTTGCACACTTCATCAGCCTCACTCTCTTGTCCCTCTGCCTGGGCCCAACAGCTAGACTCACTCAAATATGTACATTATGTATATACATATATATGAGTGTGTGTATTTGCAAGTGAGTGTATGTCTTGCCTACAGAGACCATGCAATTAAACGATAGCATTAAATAGCGAGGAAATGTTTGCAGATAGATGAATAGATAGATATAAAAAGACTGAAATAGATAGATAGATAGATAGATAGATAGACAGACAGACAGACAAAGAAATGACAATTCAGAAGGCCATATTTTGTACGAATGAAATTTCTTCTTTTTGACGTTTTTTTTTTTAGAAAAAGCGTTGTGGGGATACAGGAAATAGTCTACTATATAGGTTTGATGTTTTGTAATGGGTGAGTTCAATATTCAGTGATTAAGCTAAATGTATTTAAAGTATAAAAAGCGATTAGGACATTTTCTTTAGAATGCCAGGATTAACTGGCAAAACGTCGAAATCAACAAAAGCAATCTCATTTGTACAGTAGACGTGAACATAGATATGAGATGACTGAGATAGATAGATCGATAGATAGACAGATAATAAACATAATAGTGTAGATATGAATAGATTGAGACATAATAAAGTGATTTAAGTAGAAAAAAATCCTGCAGCATACATGTATAAATACATATATGTATGTGTGTGTGTATGTGTGTGTTTGTGTGTGTGTGTGATAATCAAAATAAAAGAGAACAACTTTTGAAGAATTAGTCGACTCTCCTCCGACTCGATTTTCCCCTACCTCCCCCAGATCCACTGATAATCAAATCAGCAGTTCAAAAATAAATGAGATGATCAATGAATAATCACAGTGTAACCGTAAAAGGACGGGTAACTCGGCCTTCCCCGTCCCACCCAGTTTATCCCTCCCCACCCTGGCCCGACCATTCCTTTAAGACAAATAAATCAATTTAAAAAAATGATCCTTGTTGAAAAAAATGAAAAATTTGGTGCTTGCTTGGAAAAACATTTTTGAACTGGTTATCCATCTTTTGGATGAAGAAGCATTCATTGTGTGTTTGTGTGCGTCTGCGTGTCTCTCTGTGTGTGTACCTGAGGGTATGTCTGTTTGTGTTTGTTTTTGTGTGATTGTCTGTTCGTCTGTGGTTGTAGTTGTGCATGTATTTTCGTACGTGTTTATTGCGTATGTGTCTGTTTGCATCTGCTTGTGCATCTTTGTGTGTATTTGAGTGTGTATCTGTATATGTTTTTTTGTGTCTGTGTGTGTTTCTGTGTGTACCTATGTGTGTTTATATGTCTGTCTTTGAATGTGTCTAAGTGTGTGGGTTTTCTATGTGTTTGTGTCCGCATGTTTGTGTTTGTGTGTGCATGCTTGCATCACTGTGTGTGTTTGTGTGTGTGTTTGTTTGTTTGTGTATGTGTCTGTACGCTTGTATCTGTATGCGTGTGTATGTGTCCAGTCTTTACAAACGTTAAAACCGCGACATTTTGAGCCAAATTTATCACACATGCTTTTCCACCCCTTCAATACGCATATTGAATCAATGCCTTCCATCTACGCCGTCTCAAAAAGATGCTGATCATGACCTGGCAGGACCAAGTCCCAAAGAAGTTTTTTTGTTGACAAAAAAGAATGTTGAGCTCGTATCCCTTGCTCATCGAAAGGCATTTGTGCCAGCTCGATCATCTCTACTACATGCAAGACGATCAAATACCCCTGAACATGTTTCACATTGAACTTTTAACTGGTTTCAGGCCTGCTGTAAGACTCTTTGTTACAAAGCCAGCCTCATCGACATGCCTAGAGGCTTGCCGACGAGGCAGGTATCCAGACAAGCGATGAAAGTATATGGAAACAGAGGAGAAGCTGAAGACAGTAGAAGATAGAGACAATACCCCCAGAGCTGAATATGAACTACATCTAATTCTGTGGTAGGCTGGAAACAGCACTGGTTGAAACAACAAAGATTAAGATATCAGTTCGAATAATTGCTGATAAAAGACAATGCTTATCTCATAAATTCAGAAGACATTTTTTCTTCAAATCTTGTGTTTACAGAACTCTGACCACTTTCCTCACGTTCGCTTTCCAATTAAATGTAATTACGTGAGCAACCCACACTCTCCAAACATGGGTGCATTTGACAGTTGGAGCGTTAAAACCCAATGGCCCTTCACGATCCACTTCGGCACAGTTTTTAATTCGTTTTCCAATCTGGTTTTCCTTCCAACGCCAGAGATCCTAGCCTGCTATTTTACCTATAGCCAAGGGAGAAAGAATAGATTGATGCCTTTCCATTGGGCATTAATGCAAAGTTTACCCGATTAAAGTTTGAACTCGGTTCACTGATCCAATTGCCCACACCGCTAAACACTGTGCCATTCACACCTCCATCCATTAGTCCGTTGTTGTCTTTGTTTGTTTTTTTTAAATTTTCTATTTTGATGTATGTTCACACATACCTTAAACTCTGTGGTTATTGGTCGGCTGGCCTCATCCATGAAACCAAAAGAAAACTAGCATTCATGGGGAAACAAGGAATAACCGCCACCCATGTATACTTCTGTTTAGCATGTAAATTAAGTAGTTGTGATGGTAAGATGAGGTTACCTCGATGGAAATGATACGAGTATGGCTCGAACTATGAATTCATAATTTAGAAAAAAAAATCTGAATTTAAAGAATAAATGATTAAAAAAACAATGGATGCTACTGGCCACAAATTAGACAATCAGTCTAGAAGAAACTGAAGCCCCCAATAAAAATATATTTCAGGGGAAATGTTTAAACAACATCAAAACAAGCGTTTTCCCGACTATCGAGGGAATGTGTGTGCCAAACTTCAAGTTTCTTCAATAAACGGTCAGGATTGGGTGAAGTCCTGGTACAAAGACACATTGATGCTCAGATACATATACATCTCTGACCACATGAATAACCTGAACCCAGCAACAGTGTTTAAAACTCTATGGTCTAGGCCTGAACACAAATGGTTGATACTGAAATCACATGACATCAATCTAATAGTAAAGAGATAATAATGAAATGGAATAATCAGAATGACACAAAACGAGGAGAATATCATACAATACTGAGGAAGACCAGAGGGTGCAATAATCGGAATGCAAAGACCAAAACAACAATGATAATGATACTAGTGCAAATGACTCGGGATGTAATGGCAATGCTTCATCTCTGAATTTCAGACAATATTTTTCACAAATTTCGTGTTCGGAGTCCCCAGTTCATTTGTATGGTTCTAAATTCAAAGAGAATGGGGAAACTGACTTCAGATTCCGGCTAAAACAGTTTGTATTCTCTTCTCACAAATGTCCTTGGAAAAGGCGTGAATCCACTCTTTTCCCATTTATGAATACTTAACAGGGCATACTGGGATTTATACTTTAATCAACATGTGTATGCCTCTGCTCGGAACTCTGAGGTTATTCTTCTGCTCGCCTCTTCCAATAAACAAAGAAAACCATCAACGGTCGGGGCCAGAACTTAGAGAATCAAAAACTAAATCACATGACATCAGCTTAATTAGAATCGTAAGCAATTGAAACAACAAAGATGAGGCTATTCGTTCGAATCATTTGCGAGACAATGACAATGATTCATCAAGAATTTCAGACATTTTTTTCAAATTTCCTGTATATAGAACTGAGTACCATTTGTCCGCTTCTAAAATTCATGATAGATATGTTTATAAATACCCCAGACTCAGGGGTTTAAAAAAAACCTCCACAGTGGGGGCCTAAACACAGAGGATCGATAACAAAATCACATGACATCAGTGTAATTAGAAAGAGATAATTATGGAATCAAATAATTAAGAATGACACAAAGCTAGGAGATACAAATTGCACGATGGTCTATGGCAATCGAAAGGTAATTAGTTTTTCCCTCGTCAGGGATCAAGTGCGATTTCTGTAAGAAAAGGAAGGACAAGAAAAATGGTAGTTAGCAGGGTGTGGCCCAGTGTGGCTTGGTGGAGGGTCCTTATCGGAACACACTTGGGAAGAGAAACAATAACTACCGGTGTGGGAAAGAGAGGCTTTTCAAACGGCTTTTATTCAGTTCTGATTATGGCAAAACAGAAAAAATAATGATGAACTTGGAAGGGTTACATGGGGTTACCTTCCATAGGAACACATTAGCGACATTAATCGTTTTTGTAAGATGGGTGGGTGTATGTTTGTGGGTGTGGGATTCCTCAGCATTCAACCTGTTTGTTGCCAAGTATATTTTTCTAACTGCCAACGAAGTTGGAAGAGGTATATGTATTCACTAGTGTCTGTCTGTACATTTATTAACTCAAAATATCCAAAAGTTCTCAATGAATTTCTATGAAATTTTCAGGAATGATGAGCAATTAAGAAAGAATAAATCAGTTAGATTTTGGGACAGATCCAGGATTTTTTTCTGATTGAGAGCGAAAATTTTATTACCTCTCCTGCATCGCAGCTATATATGAACTGACGCTCACTCAGCTCTTGGTGTAAGGCATTTGACAGAATGGTGCTCTCTCTAGGTCTTTTCTAGTCAAGTTTAATTCCTGTATCCAATTTTTCACATCAAAGTGATCGAAATAGGAAATCTTCATCGCATGTTCAAAAGTGTTTTATTTTCACACCAATCAATAGATACGTGAAAAAATTTAATATACTCAATGTCTTTTATACAAAATTAAACTAAAATATTTATATAATTTAAAAGAATATGAAATATTTTAGAATATATATATATATATATATATATATATATATATATATATATATATATATATATATATAGGCTATATTACATTCAGTACATTGGTATCTACTCTCTCGCCGTTTTGCATTTTTTAAACATACTTTAAAATTTCTAGCTGGGTTAAGCTGTCTTGTAAAAGAATAATGAGCCATTGTAAAACGAGTTATCTCGTCCATGGCACTAGACTGACTACTTGCTAAGGCAGGTTATGTCGTCCATGGCACTGTACTATAGACTTTAAAAGACGAGTTTTCTCTGCTTTAGCACCGGACTAAGTAATCTCATCGATGGCTTCGAATAGTATAAGTATTTACTGATTTTAGTTTATTTAAGTTTGATACAAGGTTACACGCTCAGATTACCTAGTTAGGATCGAACCCACTACAATATCAAGCCAGGTTGCTTCGGAGTCAAACTCCACTATCACTTCTATTCTGAAAGAAGTTTATTGCTTCAGCTTCTATATATAAAATAAAATATATTTTAGTATAAATGTATTTTACTTGAATGAAATATACCCTTGCCTATTTCGAACACAAATTTTCGATGATTTGTAAGACTTTCAGTTCGGCCATTTGTTAACAAACACTTTTAAATTTAGATACGTACGCGCTTCACGTTCTATGACAAAGGGACAAAATAATGGGTCACCCAGCGCGGTTCGAACTCACTGCACACGCAACTGGTCTGAAAGTGCAACTTCACAACCATCGTTCCAAGTGAAGAACTTGAAATTAGCTTATTCAAGAATTGGGCAACATGAATGTACGAGCCAGGGGTCCAGGTGGAGGGCAACTGCCCTCCCCCCGACAATTGGAGTAAATCAGTGTAATTCAGGCAAAACCGTATGAAATCACATCTAATCAAGCTGTCTGCTTGCGTTAGCCAAATAGTTCCAATAAGCAAAAGAGTAGAAGACGCTTACTTGCAACGAGATGCGAATTAATTGAAGAGTTAAGACTAGTCACTCGTTTTTTTATGTCAAGCCTAGCAGCTGCTGGGTCAAACTCTACTCCTACTTTTATTTTGATTGGAGATGATTGCTGTTACTTCTGTAATATATATATATATATATATATATATATATATATATATATATATATATATATATATACATATATATATATATATATATGTGTGTGTGTGTGTATATATATATATATCTTAATGTATATATAAATGCTTGACAGTTTAGCGGAGCTGGTGAGGGAGCCACCTGCCAATCATGAGATTTCAGAATACAGTAAGGAAATATTAATTTCATGTATTGCTTTGGTTTATAATGACGTGATCGACAAAAAGTGAAGAGTTTGTTCCCCCTGAATTGGGTGAGGATTGTTCTTGATTTGTCATATTTTTTTGACTAAAGTTTGGCAATAAAAATGCTTTATTTTACCATGGTTATTCATCCAACGACTCTCTTATGGGGTACCTTTTATTTTTTATTTTTTAAAGAATCTGATTACTTTTCCAGAGGCAGCAACTTCTCCAATTAGGAATTTTTCTAAGCTTTTAATGAATTTACCGGTTCTTTGTATGTGGAATTCTTTGAAAGGAAAGTAACGACTTGAAGCCAAGTTGGATAAAATTAATAGAGACCAGAGAAAATATTCAAGTTAAAAATTCTATCATTTTGATTAAATTTTGGTAGTTTTTACTTCCATCGTAATTTTTGTTGTTTTAATACAGTTTTCTATTTGGCTCAATGTTTCAATGGCAACTAATAACAAAATGATCGGAAACAGAGAGTCGGTCTTCGTTGAAAATCGAACTCACACCCCATTGCTAGATGGAGTCCTGCTTAAACACCGGTAAAATAAAGATGAAGGTAAAAACTAGTCAATATCAATGAAGAAAATAATTGTTTTAAAAATGTCCTTAATGGCATGATAATAAGTATGCATATTTGTTTTAACTTTCAGTGTACGTATTTTGGGGATTTCCTCTGAGTCGAAGGCGTTCTCGATGTCAACAAATGCTACAGCGAATGGAATTATATAATATGCTACCTTCTCTTTTAATTCATTCACCGAATGATGGTGGATTAGTTTTTAAAAAATGAGGAATTCAAGCAAAAAATCACCCAGGGTTTCAAAGACAAGCAAATACCTCAAGTCCTAAAGAAAGGGGTGTACAACCAGAGCATCCTCCCGATAGTCACTTATGGAGCTGAAACATGGAACCTATCTAAAATATTGACCGTCAAACTTAGAACCATGCAACGCACACATGAAAGAATCATGCTCAACATCACGTGGAGAAATAACAAAACAGCACCGTGTATCAGAAAAAAGGCAGAAGTCCCAGACATCATAGAATCTATTAGAAAACTCAAATGGCAACGGGTTGGTCATATAGCAAGAATTACAGACAGACGCAGGACATCACGACTCACAAACTGGATCCTCAGAGCAAAACTATGGCTGACAGGAAGTAAAATAGTGTGACGGAATAGACAAATTCAGAAAGTACAGGCTCCGCGACGCCTACGACAGAGAGGCCTGGTGAATCCTAAGGAAGGTATATGTCCAACGACGGACGCTAAAATCATGATGATGATGATGATGATGAACGTATTTCTCACTGATAATATTTCGGCCTTGCTGATCAACGTTCATTCCAAACTGAATTGCAAAAGCCGAAAAGAAAAAAAAATTATGTTACAATATCTCATCCAATAATAATGATGATAATAATAATTGGATATTTTACATGAATCCTTTCAATTTATTTTGCTTAAATTGATCGTTCATTTCCTACTGTACATACACAACAGTTGAATACATAGAATTTTTCAAATTAGGCGAATGGTCTAAGCTATTCATTTGATAACGTGTCTCGATAACAAATTAATTAAAGACCACATCGCCTGCCAACCTTATAAAGACTGTTTGATCAATCACAACATCGAATCGGAAAAGCCCGGTGTCCTGTTTTCATGTCCTGTTGTGGCACTTGAAACGCACCAATCATAGCGCCATGATTACATTAACCGACAGTTAATCCCAGCTCTTTTATGGAATCACTTGCTAATCTATTGTCGTGGAAAGTACGCCCGTTACTTCCGACGGTCAATATCATATCAATGTCACGGCCGTCATGGCATAACAGTCCACGGCTCTTAATAAGATCAGTCTCGAATCATTACAATATGTCTGACATACTAATGAAATGCAATCTAGGGCAAATATCGTAGTCGAAGTGGCTGTCATTTGCAATCAGAGATACTTACTGTAGCGAAGGCGGAAATCATTATAAGAAATCTGTGACCATTACGACGACTGCTGCATTGTCTCATCTCTATGACAACTTGATTATCAAATTTGAATCAATGCTTTGGTAGATTCAAAATGACAACAAACCCTTTGATTCGATTGAGACGTTTCAATCCGCCATCTTCCGTGCGTTTAAGCATTCGTCATTTTTCTTCCTTCTTATTCTGTGTCGTGTTTTCATTCTCCTCTCGTTTTTCTCTTTGTCTTGTCTTTTAATCACAGCTACTCACAATAAACCAGTTTTAACACTGCTGCTGGGTTTATGTTATCCATGTATTCTGACGTTCGTATGTATCTGTATATCCAGATTTCGATCAATTCAGTAAAAACATGGAATTTTGCACACACACACACACACACACACACACACACACACACACAAACATACACATACGCACACCTAATAAGAAGGGAAAACGTCTTTTCAACTCCTTCCTTAAACAAGTTTTTAGTTGGGGTTCGATTCGTAATGTAGGTTTATCCTAGATTGATCCCTTAGTTTGTGTCCGGCAGCATTTGCACTTTTCTTGTGAAAAATCCAGATTTTCATGTGAAAAGATGTGAGTGAAGTATGTCTTTATTGATATTCGAATTGTTCGATTCATCAAAAACAACGCATCATACTGGTTAAAGCCATGGCTCACCTGACAATTCCTATCGAGTGACTAACCAAACCCGTTTATTTTTGTTTTTGTTTTTTTTTAATCATGGATTTATGGTTCAAACCATACTGGTGGCATTTTCATCCAGGTAACCTAATTTTACTAACATCACTTTTTAAATTACGATGAAAAAGAAGCATCTGATAGCGGTGATTGATGATTTTCCTTGGAATGCTAGTTCTTTGGTTGTTCTTTTATCGACCTCCCTATGTGAGTATGTTTTGGGCTATTCCCTACCTCATTGTTGTTTTTCTGGATCTTTAAAATGTGCCATTAATATTCAGGAAAGTGTTAATACTCTCCAGTAGTGATTTTTTTTCTCCAAATTAACCCCCCCAAATAAAGCTGCCAAAATGCAAGTAATTCAGTTTTCAAGTAATTCTCCCTTACGGGCAATCAATCTATATTTCATGCTGCACCTATGGGGCTAGAGGGCTCGATATTACAACATTTACTCCATGTCAAGCAAAAATGTTTTTTTTTTTTGTTTGCTTTTCGAAAAATGCACGCCAAAATGAACTTTTTGAAGTGAGGGGGGATCAATTTGCAATGTAAATTCATGATGAATTGGTTCCTCTACACCTAATTATTCACGCTTGTTTTTGGGAATCTCGGACATTTCAGGGGCAGAAGGTGACAGAAATAACTTTTCATTGATCACCCTTTTTCCAATTTTTTAATTAGTCACCTCCAACACAGCATGCTGCTTAATGATGTTAGTCATAAGACATTTGCTATCGAGTGACTAATTAAACTAGTCTTTTCCTGAATCAGCGTGGTTCCATAAATGGTCCTCCCGACCAACAAGCCAAGTGGACTACAGATCCTTCTCTCTTTGCTTGTATATATGTGTGTGCATGTGCGCACGCGCTCACAGGTGCTTCTGGTAACATTTTGAGCAACAATCTTGAAAATGTGCATTTGTACACCTCTATGTACCATCTAAAAATACATTTTTTTTCATTCAGAAACACTTCTTTTCGGGTCACCACGGTCATTTTCAACCAACAATGCCCTAATCTTGTGACGGTATTTTTTTAGATAATTATAAGTATAAGATCAATTCTAGTTATAATTAGCTCTGGTACATGCGTGGGTTACAGAGATTCATTTATGTGAGGTACGAATATTTTAAATATGGCTGTGAAACGAATGAATCTCCTCCAAACGATAATATTTATATTCATCTATCTAAACATTGAATTTAAAATCTAATAAATAAAGTTTAGGTACTATTCAGCTGAATAACGTATTCATTGATAACCCCTTTTTACAATTTTTGATTGATCACCCCAACAGAGTCTGCTACCACAAGACGTTGGTCATGTGACGGTTTCTATTGTGTGACAAACCACATCTGTTCGTAATGGGAAAAAGTGGAAAATTAAAAGAACTTTTTCTGTATTCAACTTTCTTTGTTTTAGAAGTTAAAGATAATAACCATTGTCTCATCTGCAGGGAACATAGACATTAAAGTGAATGCCTTACGCAGAAAGAAAAATACGTCACCTATTTAGGTAGGAATAGAATGATTCAGATAAATAAATAGATATATATAGATATATATAGAGAGAGATGGACAGACTGAGAGTGACAGAAAATACCAAGACGAAAGAAGTGACTTCGTTTGTTTTGAAATGACAGAAAAGTAGATGTAAGTTTTTACGACTCTGAAATTTGAATTTTTGAAAAATCACGTATTTTATTTAAAATATTTCTATTATCATTCAATCTTGATCAAATCACAAAATAAAAATAGAAAAACAAAAAAGAGAGAGACTAATGTTTTTTTATCAATGTTTACACATCAGATATATATATATTTATAACTTTTTCATTTACTAGTGAGTTCTATTTCATTTCTGATGATATCTTCCGTTTTATTTTTTCATGCAATGATTATTCATGTTTGTTTCGGTCGTTTTAACAGGGAATAACTTGAAAAATCAATTGGAAATAAATATTTTTATTACAGGAACAAATGTTGCCAAATGCTGTCAAAAATTCTCTATTCAGCATCGTAGGTTTTGAGTCTTTTATTTTTCTTTTGTTAATATGAATTGTGTTGACATATTTAATAAAACAGTCATTATCATGCCATTTGTGAAACAAATTTGAAAAATGCGCTTTGAATTAACTTTCTTACCAGTACTTCCTACAAGGTCAATAGATAGACATATAAGTATGAACAGACTGCACTAGCTATATATAGATACATAAATAGATAAATTAATAGACAGATAGATGTTTGTGTTGATTACAAAGATATATTTATGGATTACTTAGCAATGTTTACCTATATAAATGTTCACTCGAAGTAAATAAACTTCGTCACTCCAACGATAAAAACTGGCCGTCGTGTCGGTAATAAAAAAATTCTGATCTTTTTCTGAAAATGTATACGTCGATTCTCTTCTGAAAAATAAAATCTCGAAGGTCCTGCTTCTAAAATTAGTTGTGAAGACGGACGTACAATGTTTTTGCTGACGGTGCCAAACTTTCGAGGTTATTTTGAGAAAGATTATACCAAATGAATGACGATGCCCAGGAGGTCTGTCGTGAATATCAAAGAATTAAAATGGCCTTTTCTTAAATTCAATTCCAACATATAAGTTCTGTCCGGAAAGTTAATATAATTCTGTCCAGCAATTTAATATAAACGATAGAATAGCGTACGAAGAGCAACGGTGCCTTCGTCCGCTTCAAAATACTCACTTTGAGACGTCACACACTGATCTGGCGTCCCTTCCACTTTTCAAAACAGTCAATAATGTCCTCTTTCGGGTTCATCAGTTGCCTCAATGCGTTTCCCTTAATCCCATCCACGATCTGAAGTCTATTTTGGATTTTAAAAAAAACAGAAGTCCCAGGCAGCCAAATCTGAACTGTAAGGTGTTCTGACATATCTGGGTGATGCAATGCTTTTCCATTACCTCAAAGGCTCCACTACAAAAATTAGTCATGAAGACGGGCGAGCAATTCGGTTGTTGATGGCATCAGACTTTCTGGGTTTTTCTGAGAAATATTCTACGATGTTGGGACTATCAATGAATTAAAATCGCCTTTTTATTGATCGCTGATTAAACAACCATGCATTTACAAATTTCCTATCCTCAGTGTATGCATTGTTATTGAACAACCGTAGCCACCAAAGGCAGCTAAGGTTTCTATCATTTTTTATATGTAAGTGCGTTTGTGTGTTACAGCGCTCCTGATCATACTGTTTTGTTTACAAACTTGAAAATTGGCATCAGTACTCCTCTAGACCCCCTTTGAAATGTTTTAGCTTTTTGTTAACGCCAACTGTCACAGCCGGAATTTGAACACGGTTCGCCGATTTCATCCGTTGCGTCATTTTACGATCCAACCGACTCTTTGGACCACAATGTATATAAGTTAGAGTCTATTCCAAGTCTTTTCACCTCATTTGCTTCCCAACTCTTGGAGAATCTCCTGGCAATGAACCAGAACTGCGAAGGCCAATTTAGTGTTGAGTGAGGATTAAGCTTCTCGTTCGATTAATCCTAATCTCATTAAGAAGTTCCTTCTAAACACCCCTAATCTGTTAAACTGGATCAAACACTTATCATTCAACAGCCGATTCAAAATTCGATCATTCGAAAATCGAAGATGGGGAAGAAACTATCGGTTGGGATTTTTCTTCGAAATAAGATACTGATTTCTTTAGCGGGATCCTACTTTTAATTTTATGCCCCAACTTTGCCTATGACTTGTCATCTGGCCTCGGCTCCACATGTCACATTGCTACTGACTCGACCCTAATTTGCCCTGATATGTCAATTAGACGTACAGGTCACCAGCAACCGAAGCAGTGTCATTCACTTCACGCTGTATTATTTTACCTTTATCTAGGAAGAGAGATGAATTCTAAGGGTCTTAGTGAGAAGTTAATACAAACTGTCTTAGTCGGATTTTGAACCCGACTCACCATGCCCACTCTTTGTGTCCCCTTGTGCCTCATCTTGCCAAATGGTCACTTAATGATTTTAAGGCTTAGGAGAGAAGCAACCGTAAAGGGAGTTTATAGATTTTGAAATTTGTTCAGATTGTATAAATAATAGCCTCATCGGGTGAGCAAAGTTTGTATTAATTCCAGGCAATCGACAATCACTTTCTCCTGTATGTTCTACATGTTTATATAGTACATTCATTAGCAACGTATCTACATTATACATAGGATAGCCCTTTTCTCTCAGTAACATTTGCATTTATTCCTGGCTTCAGTGTTTCATAGCATTTCTTCTGAGAAATCATTAGCAATGCATTCACATAATACATATAATAGCAATATTCTGTTAGTAAAGCTTGCATTTATTCCTGACCATTGACAATCCTTTTCCTTCTGATATTGATGCACAATATCTAAATTAGTACCGGTTTTATTCGAATTGATTTAATTTTGGAATTACATAATTTGTTGTTCATGCAGAAAATGGGAAAGAGTAGAAAGTGAAAAGTTGGTCTGATGCAATTGAGGTTAGAGTTTGAACTTGGTTCATCGATTCTGTTTTCCGTAATGTTAACTGTTCGGCCACCAGTACCTCAAATACACGAATAATATCTAATAGTTGTTATTAAAAATATTTTTGTTTGTATCCAAAGCAATTCTATGATGGACAGACATTATTTGTATATATATATATATATATATATATATATATATATATATATATATATATATGTATATAATAGATGCATGGATAGGTATGCTAAATTAGAGAAAAGCAAGAGTCAGAGATATCAAAGATTCCATTGAAAAATTAATGGAAATTTTGCAAGAATGCCAGGCAACTACTTTGCTTCACGACTCACAACGTGGATCCCCAGAGATCATATGAGAAACTGTGATCAGCAAAAAATTAGATGGTGTCATGAATTAAACAAGTATTGGCCTCGCAAAGACCATGATAGAGAGACCTAGCAGAACCTTGGGGAAGACTTATGTCCAACAGCAGACGCTAAAAAGCTCCTGCTGATGATGATTATAAGTCTGACGATATCAGGTGGTTGGAGATGTGTGTTCAGTCTTTTTACCCTTTGAGCCAAAACACAAAGATTTGTTATATTTTAATGACATTCCAATGAACTGACTTATTGCATCTAAGTGGTCTCTTGTTCAGTATCCACTTCTAAAGCCCGTCTGGGTGGTTTTCATCTAGAGTACCTGTTAGTCTGTGTGAGTATTTTTATGAATAGTTTATACGTGTAAGGCAACAGTGCAATATGGCTGTGGTTGCCAATTTCATGAATATCCCCTTTTTGTGGAGTATGATCACTATTCTTTGTCAGAAGTTTGGGGGTATTTTCTTTCTTGTATGCTCTGGGTGAAAAGCTGTGTGAATCTTTTATCAAAGATCTCTCCTACATTTTTATAAAGTCTTCACGTTTGAAGCTTTTCGTAGTTTCACATTCGTTGTGCAAACGCTGCTTTGACTTTTGCTTTGTCAGGGGTATTGCTAGTATTTATCGGTCATTTGGCTTATCACTTTGCGATACTTTTCGGGATGTATGGATCCCCCGAGATCACATGCGCAACTGAGGCCTCCAGAATATTAGATGGCGAGACGAGCTAGACAAATTCAGAAAGTACCGGCTCTTTAACGCCCATGATAGAGAATTGTGGTGAATCCTGGGGAAGGTCTATGTCCAACGACGGACGTTAAAAGACTGATGATGATGATGATGATGATGATGATGATGATGATGATGATTTCCATAGTATTCTTCAGTTATTCTTGGCAGCTTGTCCCTACGTTTGATAATTTTTCCATTCCTATCCTTTGGTGTTAGCATCAGTTTCTTGTCGGTATGGGCTCCAAACTGTCTTTTTTTGGAATCCTCTACTACCCTCTTCATGTTTTTCTTCCTTTTTACTTCTCTTTTGGTTATTAGTTTTTGGTTTTCCTCCTCTCAAGTTTTTACCTTAATTTTCTCCTCTTTTTGATTAGTTTAAACGTCTCTTTAAAGTCTTATAGTTTATGCCTGTATTGCCTACCATCTCAGGCTATTGCTCTTTTCCTCTATGTTACTGTCACTATTCCACAAGGCCTGAAATCTACTCAAAAGCTGCTAATGTTCTTTATCTCTATCCTATTTTTTTCTTTTCAGGAATTTATTCAGTTTTAGAATTAAATCAACTTCTGCACTCAACAATCCGATGATCACTGCCTATACCTACTTTGTTGATTAAGGTAATGCCTCTAATGTTTTTGACCTTGCCAGCTATTGTAGAGTCTGTTTCGTTTTTTGTTATACATTTTGGACTTTTTCAAGGCGACTTATATATTAATATCTTTAATCCTTATTTCGCCAAGAAATTGACAGGCATTTTACTTCTCTCATTTCTTTATTATATCCCATTTTTTCCTGCACTAGATTCTCCAACATTTCCTTTGCCTTCCTTAGCATTAGGGTCTCTCTCTCTCTCTCCCTCTCTCTCTCTCCCTCTCTCTCTCTCTCTATATATATATATATATATGTATATATATATATATATATATATATATATATATATAATTCTTTGTATTGATATCTTTTCATGATATGAATCAGATATATTGTAATTTTCAAATGAATATATATATATATATATATATATATATATATATATATATATATATATATATTGAGTGATCCACAGACAGTTGCCTCGTTGTATTAAAACCCTTCGGTGAGGTTATAGACTATCCATTATCCAATACAGTACCACGGAGTAGGATCGAGACCTTCGCTTCAGACCTAGATGCCGGTATTTTTTTTTCCCTAAGCAAAACTTGGTAAGGCTGAATGTAAGCTATATATTTACTTACGCACAATTCCCCATCCATCATAGTGCTCCATTCCAGAGTTGGAAGATCATTGCTTATAACTTATAGTGAACAAATTAACTTATTTGAAGAGTGCTCAACCCAGAATAAGGGAGTGTTAATTATGATAATAATCAAATAATCATATATATATATATATATATATATGTGGAAAGATTCAGAGATACATCAGTATTTTTTAGAAAATGAACTGCTAAACTTGTTTCTATGTAAGACTTCATTGTTTCAAATGGTACGTAGGATATATATATATATATATACATATATATATATATATATGTATATATATATGTGTGTGTGTGTGTGTATGTATGTATGTGTGTATATATATATATTGTGTTGTACAAAAGTGTGTACATATATATGATAGATATGTGGTAATAAGTATTCGTTTATGTGTGTGCTATTTATAAATTTGTAAAATATGTCATCTCGTAGGTGTATAAAAGTATTTTCTTTCGTGTATTTCTTGATGTCGCAGACATCCTGGCTACTGTGTCCGGTCATTGATTTTCGCCTGTCTGGCCAGCAATGTTCTCAGGGCGGCCATTGTTGCTTGCCAAGATGTCACGTCTTATCTCTTCATTGATAAGAGGCAAAAAGAATCCGGATCCAGTGCTGACACCCCACACAACTCTGTTCCCTGAGTCGAAGATGAAGAGGTGCCAAAGCCATCGTCGGAAAAGTAGTGCCGGAATCGAACCTCGAGAGAAAAAGGGGACAGAAAAAATCGCACTGTTCATTTGTTAGATAGATATATGCGAATAAACTGAGAATAATATATATATATATATATATATATATATATATAGAGAGAGAGAGAGAGAGAGAGAGAGAGAGAGAGAGAGATAGATAGATAGATAGATAGATAGATAGATAGGTAGATTGATGTTAATAGACTGAGAATAATAGATGGATAGGTAGATGTGAATTGACCGAGAATAAATGATAGATTAGTAGATATGTAGTTGGTGTGTTGTGAATGTACTGAGATAGATAGATAGATAGATAGATAGATAGATAGATAGATGGATGGATGGATGGATAGATAGATAGATATGAATGTACTGAGATGGATAGATTGATATTAAGATAGATAGTAAGATGGATAGATTATAAGATAGATGGATGTAGCAATAATTGCGTGTCTATTTATGTGATATTTATAAACTTGTAAAATATGTCACCCCCTGCTCCCCTTTGATCTGAATTCGGGGGCAAGGTGCCAAAGCTGTCGTCAAGAAACTAGGGTAAGTTGAACAACAACCGGAATCGGAGGCTTCTTTCCAAGTTGAAAAATGGCTGAATGACTTTTCTCGGACACGAAGGTGCTGCAGCTCGCGTTGTCTCAATAGAACGATAGACAAACGCAATAGATCAGTGGTTAACACTCGAACAATAAATGCCAACAAGTTTGCCGTTCAATTTTCAAAACTTCGGATCCTTTCTCATGTACTTACACATGAAAGTTCGCTTTCTCTTACAGCAGACATGGTCAATGTTTTTGGTCTAGCGGGTCGCAAAACACATTCAAATCAAAATGACGTATTGCAGAAAGTGTATCTAATTTTTGTTCTAGAGAAACACGAATTGCAATCATCATATCATTGCTTTGCGAAACCAAAACAATACAAGTTTGACAATAAAGATTAAAAAATTGACCTTCTGAGAAAAACTATATAAGATTTTAAATAAATGGTTTAAATTGGCAATGGGCCACAAAAAAAATGTTGCCGTGTGCCAAATCTGGTCCGCTGACCCATATGGGTTTTACAACATAGCAAATATTACTAAAAGAGAAAGATCTGCTATTGTTAATTTTATTTTGCATTTTCCATATAAACAGAAATATAATTTGTTATTCTCAAGGGTTTGTTAGCCCTTAGCAGCAAGGGTGTCAACCCTAGATGTTTTCAAGTACGATTTCAGATTGGGACCTAATGTTCCTCAAACTTGATGAACTAACTATAGTAGCAATGAATTGTGAAGCTAACTTACTACCTGTTGTTCCATGCTAAAGCACCCGACTATTTCCTAATTATAGTCTGGCGTAACCACCTTATTGTTCTTCTATTATAGATTGGTGTAAGGTTGTGGGGCACCAAGTGAAGATTGAATTCATTGCTCAACAGTATGTTCCCTCAGTTAGTTGTGAATGATTATTCACTAAGCGTA
The DNA here is from genome assembly GCA_963457665.1 of Thysanoteuthis rhombus. NCBI lineage: Eukaryota > Metazoa > Mollusca > Cephalopoda > Oegopsida > Thysanoteuthidae > Thysanoteuthis > Thysanoteuthis major. The sequence continues at coordinate 21,230,430 of OY735236.1, read as the reverse complement.
ACTGTGTTTCGGCACAAGGCCACAAGCAACATTCCCTCTAATTTTCAACAGTCAGCGGGTGCCAAAAATCTTATTTTGTGCAATGTTTTTCATTGATAAAAGTATGTGTGTACTTTCGAATTCAACAGAAGAAATCAATATATTTTTTTTTAAACTGAATAATCTATATACAAAATTTGAAATCTTTTCTGCACACATTAATTTTCTTTTGTGCGCTGGTTACAGATGTGTGTGTGGGTGAAAATGCCTACAGCTTAGAGGGAACAATGGTTACTAGTATGGGAAACCAAGTGAGAATCAAACTGACTTCTCTGTAGTAATGCTCTACCGGACAAGCTTGTTAACCATTGCACCATGAAAAGTTTCCCTGTCAACTAAGAATATCTCATACATTTCACTTTTCACCATCACACCACTACAAGGTGTCTTATTTACTAAGCTTAGCTTGGTTTAAGCTCAAGGTCATAAACAAGATCACAAACATGAGACACTCGGTGAGGAACTAATTCAAGAGTAATGATCTGCGAAACAAGTCTATAGGTTTGAAAAAGGTCATTAACATTCATGTTTTTTTTCGGGACGATTCAACCCTTTTTCATTGTTTATTTTGGGTTCAGGAGTTTTCCTTTCCTTTCCTTGTTTAACCTGTTTTTCGATGTCGTATGCTCGTTGATTAACGGAAGGGACATCGAGCAAAAACAGACGTTATAAGCGTCGCTGCTATTGGAGAAAAAACATACTGTTTATCACCATTCTATTTGGATAATACACCTGAAGGCCGTAGAATGGATCGGCCTTAACACCGTGTTGACAGTATAAACAATAAAGAGAAGTTCAATCGTCCGAAAAATTATTTGAGCGCTTGTTAACCATTACATTACGACGAGATGCACTTCACCTTTCGTGAATAGATCGGAAAGAGAATGATGAACTTACATATGTGTGTCGTGACGTAGCAATAGATTTGGGTTTGCTCGGAAGGTTTTGCCCCCTTGAAGGGACCTTTCAACACTGGATGAGATTTTATAGAAACGGGGAAATTTGCACTAAATAGACATGCATTATGACTTGAAAAAAAAAAGCTGGATTGTGATTTATATAATTCATTTGTGTATGATTATATCCTTATTGTATAATGTTAGTAGAAATGCAGTAGATGAAAAACTATTTATAAAGCTTTTGGACCCCTCTTCATGAGGGGGGGGCGCTTTTCAAATAGCCTTCCCTCCCTTAGCTACAACTATGAATGTGTGTATATGTGAGATTGCAATTATGTGCGTGTATGTGTGCGTGTATGTATGTGTGTGCATATGTATGTGTGTACATATGCATGTGCGTGTGTATGCACGCAGAGTGAGGCGGGTAAAGCGTTTGGGACAAGACTTTTTAGCACGAGTGTGCACGTTGCAAAATTTCCAGGCTATCTTACTTCAGATTATAATAACATTTTTTTTTAACCGTCAATAATGAAAACAACAATAATAGAAATAAAAACAATCCGCCCCCCTCCCCCCTGCACCAAGAAGTGGGATGGTGGGTGGTGGCAAAAGAAGGTCTTTACGGATGTGGTTATAAAAATTGGCGTACTTCAAGCGAATAATATGAAAAGGGTATTTGCATATTCTCCAAGTGAATGCTTGGGTGGTCGCGTTTTGAGCTGAACGAATTAATCCGTGCGTGTTCGCATGTGCCCGTGCTTCTACGTGAAGAGGTGGAGGCCGAGCTGCCTCGACTCCTACTGTGTATATGACCGTGCAAGGTCTACCAGGAAAGTATCCAGCCATCTAATATTAACGGAAAATAACCTACCTAGGGTCATGGTAGCTAGGTTCCCTACCAATCACTCTCATTGAGACCTCCTGCAGTAATCCCAGCGTCCATTTCACCATCACACCACGAGAAGATGCCTTATCTTTTAACTTAATTTAGGCACAAACGTTGGACACTCGGTGAGGAACAAAGTAAGGAACCCAGTGGAAAAAAACTGCCCAACAAACTTTCTAACGATACCGTCTATAGCTTTAAGAAGGGTCATTAATATAAAATGAGTTTTTTGGATTATTCAACTCCTCATTGTCGTTTATGGTTATGACAGTACACCGGATCTCTAGCTAGCTAGCTAGCTAGCAGGTGTTCTCCGTCTGTTTTTATCAGTTAATGTGTAGGTGTGTTTGAAAGCGAGGATCTGTCTATGAAGTTGGGGTAATTATCAGTTGCCTCGACACATTCTCCTTAACCCTATATACGGTCATTGCGTCAACTGAGATACACCACGGGAGAGTGTCTGTCAAGAATACACAGTAATATCTTATAGGTTGCCAAGGGTCGAAGCAGCGCAACTGGTTCTCGATGTACTTAAAACAGCAAGATACTTTCCAGACAGACTTCGCAGATTATGACAGGTCTGGTTAGTAACTCAGGAGGAACTGTCACGTGACAAACGCCTTTTGGCAGCATGCCGTGTGAGGGGTGACCCATTAAAAAAATTGGAGAAAGGGTAATCTATGAATAAGTTACTTCTCTCGCCTGTTGTTGGGTGGTGATGTCTAAAAATGTCTCAATATAAAAAACAAAACAAAAAAAACATCTCAACTGGACACAAATTTAGTGAATTGGTTCAATTTACTAAATTTGTGTCCACTAGGTGTCGCTTGAAAGTTTGTTCCACCCTGAAAATACTAGTGAATGGTTCCTGATACTAGCTCTATGGACATCACTTCAGAGGCGAAGATGAGAAGGGTATGGGCTAAAAATGATTTCAGACCCCAATGGAGGCGAGGGGCTCCCACAAGTTAAATTCATTTTTTACTGGCTGAAATAATAATTCAGCCTTTCCTAATTATTTTTTTTCTCGATTAAGTGAAAGAGCATACCTATTTATTGTGAATTTTCATTCTTCATCAAATCTCACTAAATGTTGGAAGGGCCCCCCAAGAAGCAAAGCCCCCTGCGTGCCTTTACAGCGGATACCCTTTGTCCGTGTGTATCAGTTAATGCGTAGGGGTGTTTAAGAGCAAGGATCCGTCTATGAAGTTGGTGCGTGGTTACGTGAATCTATTTAAAAATAGGTCCCTCGCTTGGAACCCTTTATTGTTCACGATTGGGAAAATTAACTTGGAAAAAATAAGCATTTAATAGTTTTTTGCATTTTTGATTGTCTTTACTGGTTCTTCCTTTTTTTTTTTTTGTCTTTTTAGATTAAAAATATTCCTTTTTTCTTCTTCTTTCTCTTCCGATTAGCGTCTACAGAAGGCTGGTTTTTTTTTTCAATTAGCTTTTCCGCTTGTTGTCCTGGTGAATCGGTGTGGGAGGTCTCATTGTCTCAGCCTCTTTAACAATGATCTGCGAGCACACATGCGTGCAGACTCCACACAATGGTGCAATTTAAACAAGACAATCGGCGTGGCTCTGGCGCTCTACAGTTTTTAATCTTAAAATCGATTGAGGCGAATGAGGGGGGGGAGATTGGGGTGATCACAAACAATGAATTCACACTTTTATTTCAAATTAGTGTGAACATCTAATATGTGATTTGTATGCTTAGATCTGCAAGATACGTCTATGGATTTCAGTGTAAACTTTCATTTTACGGCGCTTATTCTAACAGCAGTGTTTAACGACACACGGGTTTATTTGTTATTTTTTTTTTTATTTTCGCAAAACTATTGTCGGATATTACCCCCTTTTTCCGAGCAAATCAAAAAATATTATTTTACTATAGTACTTTGTTGTCTGTATTTTTTACTGTTTTGCATTTTTTTTAAAAATTCGCACATCTTAGCAGCAAATCCGTTGATAAAGCACTCTCTGATGGTGTCGTAAAAACGTACAGTATTGGTGTCGGGTGAGAAGCAACATTCACACGTGTCTACCAAGCTCTTCAGTTTTTGACATGACTTAACCACACACATACACACACGCACACACGAACACTCATACATACACGTGTACGCACATGCAAACATACATACGCACACAAATGCAGTAAATATCAGTTATTACGGCACCATCAGTCAGTGCTGTTTTAACAATTTTACCGCACGGCGTCTCCACGGCTAAATACGAAGTGGAGCATCACGGACCTGGCGCCACCGGTGAAGCAAGAGGAAAGGAGCAATCGCCCCTGGACGCTGATATGGAGTGACACAAAAACTTCCTAAGGCCTATCACCCCCCCCCCCTCCTTCAGAATATAGCACAACTAGCCCAGGCGATGTCTTTGTTCCCGGGAGCTGTCTTCGCCCCGGGAGCTGCCTTTGCTTCCAGGCACTGATAAACATTTTGGCGCTGCATAGTCTTTGATATTGATATCGATTAAGAAGAAGGTTATTTATTTCTAATTAAAAGGTGCAAGTGGCTGGACAGTTAACGGCTTGGGAAATAGGATCGATTTCCTGAGTTCTAACTGCGAGGTTGTCTACGTGCACAGCCATAGGAAAAATAGCAGGACAGGCTAAGCTCTGTATCCTTGGGTGGCTTCCAGTCTTGTAGAATGATAACTCTGAATTCTAAACCATGGATAAAACTACAGGAAAACACTGTATCCTTTCCGAGAACAATCGTGACAATACTCAATGTGGGGAGCCATGACCACCCATGTCGCGAAAGGACATACACACAAAGATTTCAAATGAGTTTTAGTATCTGATCTGTACTTTGTTCGCTTATATCTAAAATCACATTTATATATTATATTCAATAAATGCTTTCATCTTTTTGAATTGATGTTATTTGGAAAGAGGATTTAATTTTACTTCTACAAGTTATCTCCAAGAATGTCTCCATCAACTTCTGTTTGGAAAATCTAGTTTCTTCTCTCCATCATTGTTGTTGACTCAACGTTTGGCCGATTTATTCTGTGACATTATATATCTGTGAAATGTAATATCCATAAAGATATTTGTTTACAAAAGCTGTGATTATCGTTTGAAAGTAGGTTAAACGATTTCATAATAAAGAATAAATAGTCTATTACATTGAAAAGTGTCATTAACATACTTTTTTTTATTTTGAACCACCAGAAGAAGTGAAGGATAGAGGAGATTCACTTGCCTGATGGATATTACATTTTATACCAGAAGAGGGTCGTAAAAATGGATCCGCCGAAACGTCGTAGCTACATCAAATGTGAAAAGAAGGATTCAAATTGTCAGAAAATAATTGGTATGTGAAGATAAATGTTTGTATTTAAGCTAGCATAGTACCCTTAAAAATGACAGAATTATTTATATATGGATAATTTATAGACACACACACACATATATATATTTATATGTATAAATAGTAGAATCTGGATTCGCCACACAAACTAGCTCATGTTTCTGCCCTCTTCAGGCCTCATCAGGCGAATGATTATCTATGTTGTTTTTTTTCGGTCTATTTATTGGGAATTTGGTGAGAATGTTGTGAGTGTGGTAGTGGGTGGTATGGGGATATTCATTTTGTCAAGTGGCTTTATATTATTGATATATTATTGTATTATGTTATACTGCTAACCTGATTTGTACCACATATATTGTGTGTGTATATATATATATATATATATATATATATATATATATATATATATATATATATATATATATAGTATAGATGCTTTTATCACCATAAATCTTTAAAGGCAGTTTTCTTGATGAAGAAGTATGGTTTCAAGTGTTTAACCACACCTTCTATCTATGCTTTTAAGTCAGTTTTTGTATTATTGAAAGCTGGACATAGTTGTCCATAACTAAGTACAGGTTGGAGGGAGAGCAAACGTGCTTTTTCATTATTTCAATTATAAGTCAAGCGTCACATTACCAAGGTATTTTGGCAGCATGCTGCATACAGGATGATCAATTGAAAAAGTTACTTCTCTCACCTTTCATTTGGTAACGATCACTAAAAAAATTCAAATTTTCAAAAAAGAAGAACGAATGATGCTGGCTAGAAACTGAGGGGGCAATTTAGTATAAACTTACGTTACAAATTGAGCACCGTACTGAAAATATTTAGGAGGTGGTGGTAAACAAAAACAAAAAGGTTGGACCTTTTTCTGTCAAATGGTTTTCTCATTTGCTGTATGTAAAAAATGTAAAATTGTAAAAAAAATCATTATGTACGACCGTTACACTTTCTGACCGGGAATATACTTGGGCACTGAAATTCAAGTGAATCCTGCCATTATCCAAACTTTATCAGATAGCCATGTAGATGATGTATCCATTAGGCCAAAAATTACTAATAAAGAATTAACTATAATTACCAATGGTTCATCTCAGAAATTTGAAGACTATTAAATCTAATTAGACTACGGATTCAAAGCAACAGTTGGTTCAGCCTTAATTATTAAAAGCTTCTTTACCTGAAAATCCAGTTTCAAAATTCAGAATTCCCCATGTGCTTTAACCCAGACGACTGGCACCGATTGAATGTACAGGACTGCCTCAGTCACCAGACTGGCCATAAGTTATAACCTAAGCATAGATGAATCTGAGAAAAGGCCACATATCAAAAGGAAGATTCTGTTGTGCCAATCTTGCAAACATTTGAAATCGTAACACTTGTATAGAATTAAACACCGAATAAGCATTCGGAATCTCGACGCGTCCTCCAGTTGAAAGTATACAACTCTTCCTGCCACCTGACAGATAATTTTTAATCTTGGTACAAGACTTCTGCTGCATCCCTTTGAGATTGAACTCAATTCACTGGTGAATTGAGTTGAATTTGTCAATCGTAGGTCCATGTGGGTGCCTTTCTGTCATGTCTTTACCGGGGGTGAAAAAATAAAGAAAATCAACTTTAAAGTTAAAACTCATATCGTTAGTGCTGTTGCCCGTGCTTAAATTTGACCACGGGTATATGAAGACGGAATCTGACACAAGGGTAATTAAACATCAGGAATATTCCCGATTCTCCTTTTATGCTACAACTGAGAGTTGCTTTCCTGCGGTTCGAATCCTCAGGGCAGGGTTTGCCTTGTATCAACAAGTCTACCTAATGTTTAAATTAGTGTTTGATCCTTTATTGAATCAATGTATTAGATCAGGGTCAGCAGTAAAGCTCGCAAGTTAATACAGTACTTTGCTTTTCACGGGGGCTGCAAATATTCTTAAGACTAACCGGTGGACATAATGTACTTGCAAGTAATAGAACAGATTATCTTAAAACTAGAAGGATTCATAAATAAAAATAATGGCTAGCAATTTTCCTTAAAATGTCTATAAGTCAATAAAGTACAGAACTGTAATAAGAAGCAGTAAACTCGGCTTCTCAGTCTAAGGCCCAGTGCAAATGACACAGCCGCTCTCTCTCTGTTTAGGTCTAGCCACAAGGATTCATTTTCGGGCACCCTTCAAGGGTTAAACACACTACGCTGGCGAATTAAGGAGTAAGATGAGCTTGCCAGTACTGCAAACCAGACGGCCACTCGGCAGCTTCAGGCAAGCTGGTCTTATGTTACTTTCCTTTTTTTTCTAAATTAATGCATCATGAGTTAATTGTAACACTTAGTTCTCTCTGGCATGAGGTCATTGCCTGTTGAGATGATTGTGTTGCTCCATTTGGGGAGAAGGCCTTCTCGTCTTGAAAATTGACATTCAGCATCCAAGCTTCTACTTGTGTTTGAATTTGAATCTTCAATCTTCCAGTATCATTTCCCATGCTTCTAACAATGTCGCTACCTTGCCGCTACTGACAAGCTGGCTTTATGTTATTTCAGGTGGATTAAAACACCTTCCTCTCATGTCTCTGTATAGTATTAATGCAAACATAGAGAAAATGAATTGTAAGCTGAGTTCGAACACATCTCACCAGTACCGTTACTCATGCAACTAATCATTAGTTGTATGAAAAACAACCAAGATGAGGATGGTCCGAATAATAATAGAAATAATAATAATACCTCATCTCAAAAATTCAGAGATATATCATTAGTCTACTTCACAACTGCAGACGAGCCGGCTAATCGTATTTCATGTGGGTCGACATTTCTTTTCTAAGTGAAAGTATTTCTCCGGGTTAAAGTACGCAACTACTCTTGTTACCAGAGCATAAGTTCTGTTCAGGCCTGGGCACAAGGTAGCATTTTTGCGGCACCCCTCAAGGATGAATTCACTGCGCTGTCGAATTTAACCACGAGATAAGCCGGCGTTTTCTTCTAACAATAAGGCTACCTGGCCACTGCAGGCGAGCCGGGCTTTATGTTGTTTTATGTGGGTCAACATTTCGTTTTTCTAAATGAATGCATAATGCGTAAAAGTCTTTAAGCGATCTGATTGTGTTGTCCCCTAAAAGCAATCAGTGCACGTGCATTTGCCATAAAGGACAGCAAAAAAACAGTGTTGATTTCATGGACACTGTGGGGAAAGATAAGGGAATAACAGGGAGGAGTGGTCGGTGGTGGACATTCACTGACTATCAGGCTCTTCTTGGCCGGTGGTCCTTCAATCGACAACCATCACCACCGTACACACCTTCCTCTACCGTCAAATACACACGTGCACCATACAAACATTCAAACATACAAGCAAATACATGAGCGAATTTCATACTCATACTTATCTTGTAGGCAAAATGGCCAACGTAGACATTCGCATACACATATAAATGCTTATTAATATATACATAGATATACACAAGGGTTTTCTGTAGATATTTTCAAACCATAGACTGGCGTGCAGTTAGAATAATTAGCAGTGGTATACGTTCAAGGTTAACTGGCTAAACATTGCAATACGGAAGCCACGATGTACATAAATTTATTCGCAAAAGTTAGTCTTGTACAGGGCTATAATCGTGGGGCACCCGGTGAGGATTGAATATGTTACATAAAGTAAGGCATCAAGTGAGGATTGAACCCATTACATGTAGGGAGCGAACATTACTGACTCTCGGTCTCTCCTTGGCCGGTGGTCCATGTATTGACAACTGTCATCATACTGCACTTCCCTCCACGAACAATAACACACGTGTATTATTCAAACACACATATAAAAGTGAATTTCATACTTACATTCATCAGAGGTGAATTACTTAGCATAGGTAGACCTTCAGTGAGGACTCAAAATAACAATCGCATTAACTCATCATAATCATCATCAACATCAGTCTTTTAATGTCCGTCGTTGGACATTGACCTTCCCCAGGATTCGCCATAATTCTTTATCATGGGCGTCGCAGAGCCAGTATTTTCTAAATTTGTCCAGTTCATCTCTCCATCTTGTATTCTGTCAGCCTCAGTTTTGCACTTGATGCTCATGGGATCCATATTGTGGGTCATGATGTCCATTGGTCGTCTGTCATTCTTGCAACATGGCCTGTCCATTACCATTTAAGTTTTTCGATAGATTCTATGATGTCTCGGACTCCCATTTTTTTCCTAATATACTGTGCTGTCGTGTGATCTCTCCGTGTAAGATTGAGTATGATTCTCTCATGCACGCATTGCACTCTTCTCAGTTTACAGGTCTATCTCTTGGTTAGTTTCCTTGTTTCAGCTACATAAGTGACTATCGGGAGAATGATGAAAGCATCTTGTGTAGGAACTTTCAAACCATGATCTGGCACAGGACCTTAATAATGGTCATGGTTAAACGGGTGAAGATAGACTGCACAGATATTCACTAAATTCAGCTAAGAATCACACAGGGTACCCAGTGATGATGGAAATCATTACATAAATGGGGCAAACATTATAGATTCTCAGGTTTAAATACATTAGATACATATTTGCAAATGCTTATTTATGAATATATAGATACAGAGTATCAGTATATGGATAATTTGACAGATTGTGATAATCATAAAGACAATTTATTAGGAACTAATTGCTCGGCACCGGTTTTACTCGGTAGCAAACTGACGGCCTTAGATCATGTAAATAGATAAACAACTGGAAAGTACATTTCGAACTCCTGCTTTGCCATGAGAGCATTGTTAGCTCAGATGAATAGAGAATAAATAAAGAACTGGTGGCACAGGAACAGAATTATTGAGTCAAATTCAGTGATGAATAGAGCAGAGTCTACATATAAGGTTACTCCTAAGATGGACGCAGGTTCTTTCGATTTTTTTCAATTTTGTTTTTATTTACACGATCGATGTACTACCATGTAAAACTATTGCCGTGTTATCAGTTCTTTTTAATATAATTATCACATGCATAAATATTTATGATTTTCTTGTATAGGTGTTTTCAAACAATGGTCTATAACAGGGTCCACATAATTAGCAGTGGTTCGCGTTCAAGGTTAGCTGGATATAAATAGGTCTAAACGCCCAGTGAGGATAGAACTCATATGAAGGTAGCGAACATTGCTACCTCTCAGGCTCTTCTTAGTCGGTGGTCCCTGAATAGATGACACACCTTCGTCCGCCATCAAACACACGCCTGCATTATATATACACATGCACATACATACAAATGAGTGTATTTTAGATTCACGCTCCCCTCGTAATAGTGGAGAAGCTTAGCCAAATAATTGTGCATTCTATAATATAAGCACATAATTTGGTACACTTGTAGCAGAAGGCATTTAAAAACAAATGATACTGAGCCATCATGTATTTTCAAAATGACTGCTAGCAATAATTGTTTCAAGATCAATTTTCTTATCAGTGATCGATATTATATGATATAGAGGACTTAATAAGTTGAATTCATTTACAATAATTAGTTTGGGGGAAGTGCTATTTGAAAGATACATGCAAGTCATTGAAAATTCAAGATGGCCGCCATCTTTCAATAAGGTGGCCATGATACAATTCCAAACCCAAAAAGAATTATAAAAATAACCACCCAAATCTGGCTTCTATCGCAGGAAAATCTAATCCGTCGTCCCTTTCATCCCCATCACAACCATCATCTATGCTATCAATAATGATAACAATGATAATTCAAAAAAATATAGCTAAAATAATGTTAGGAGCCATCAATAGGACCTTGATTAGCATTTCTAGCTTATCTCGCAGACCATTACTTTTACACTGGAGGTGTAAGATTCCATAGGATGAAAAATAAAACTAATAATAAATCCACGGTAAACGATTGCATGTATTTATTAATGAATCAGCTGTGAAAAGGTAAACTTACCTCTTTATTCGAAGGAAAGAAATGAATGCCATTGGCGAATTCCTGATGGCTTAATATCCAATTTTTTTTTTTGTGATGGCAAAAAGTGTACCAAGATGTAGACTTCTATCACAAAATGCACAATTGACTTGGAAGTTCCAGCTAAGCTGTCCCACTAAAGGCATAATACTCATCATAGACATTGCAATAATATTGACACGAGTATATATGAAGTGAAATGTGAATCTCGCTTTTATATGGGAACAAAATTTCAAGCTTCCGTGAATATTTAATTTTACGACTTTGTCCCGAGTACGTATTTGTTGCAAATGATAGTTTTTTGCAATCCCCAAGTCCATGAAGAGAAATTGATCGGTCCATTCAATCTTAGTTGGTCAATTCAAAAATGTACAAATAATTTCAACAAATAAAAGATGAAAAATGAAGTATCAAAAAAAATTATATATATATATATATATATATATATATATATATATATATATATATATATATGAACCTGGTGTCTTCAGTTAATTTTCTATGCACATACGTAAATGTATCTTTTGTAATTACATTTTGTTTAATTGATTCTTTAATTCCATATTATTGTTACCACATATTTTTATTGGTAAATGAAGTATCACAATTTTCTAACAATATCTTGTGTTGCATTCATTTTATTGATTCAATGAAAGCAGATACTTTTGACATGCTTTTTTACTTATCTGTGTTCAGTATGGCTGCCTTTTTTCATGATTGGATCTGATATCCAAACAATAAATCATCTAAATGAAATACTCTCCGCCTGTCTTGTTCGGATAATCGACGTTCCACTTAACATGTATATATATATATGTACAAGTGTATATACTGTAGGTATTCACAGGCCATTGTTTGGCACATGGTCGTAATAATCAGCAGTGGTCAATGTTCAAGCATAGCTGGATAGAAGGTTTTAGCTCAATCTCTCACAGGACTATTATAGAGAGACACCTAGGGGAGATCAAACACTCAGATATGCATGTAAAAACAAACCAACACACACGCATGCACAGACACAGTCACACTGAGGCAACTTACGTTCTTCTCGTAGGTAAAATCATCTGCATCATCATCAGCAGCGTATCCGTTGTTGGACATAGATCTTCCTCAAGATTCGCCAGACATCTCTATCATTGACATCACGGAGCTTCAACTTTCTGAATTTGTCTAGCTTGTCACGCCATCTCAGAGGATCCATGTTGTGAGTCCAACAGTTATCTACCATTCTTGCAACATATCCAGCCCATTGCCATTTGAGTTTTCTAATGGTTTTCATGATATCTCAGATTCCTGTCTTTTCTCGTGATAATTTTCTCATATGCATATCATTTGATAAAGTTCCATGTTTCACCACCATAGGTGACTATTGAGAGGATGCACTGGTTGTATGCCTTTCTTTTTAAAACTAATGGGATTTCCTTGTAATTGAAACCTAGTGTGATTCTTCGCTTTATTTCTAAGGTTTTCAGCAAAGAAGACACGATCGTCAGCAAATCTGAAGTTACGTAAGTATTCACTGTCTATTCTCATTTCTTTCGTAAACATTTGCCGAACACACCAAAATAACGTTGACACATATATCTGGGTATAAAGGCTCCCTGCAAAACAAACAATGAAACTCATTTTTTGTCTTTTTTCGTAAAAGTGAAAAAATGGCGTAAAGTCAAGTAAACTTAAGAAACATGGTGTAAAGGAAACTATGCTTTCGAATAGCGAATGGAACACTATATTACCTTTTTCAGACATATGCTTGTTCCTTAGTTTAACTTTGATTTTGCTCCTTTCTTCAGAAAGCTGTTCCTACTGTTATTCTTTGATTTTCCCCAAAACGTTAACTCCTTTGACTATTCTCTTGTCTCTGCCTTATATACCTTCATTACCATTCTGTTGGTCTGGGAACTCCCAAAGATATTTCCCATACCACCAGAAGAGATCACAAGACAGTACAGAATATCACAGGAAAACAGGAGTCAGAGATATCATAGAACCCACCAGAAAATTAAAATGGCAATGGGCTGGTCATGTTGCAAGATTGTCAGATCACCTCTGGCTATCATGATGAACAAAGTAGGTCATGAGAGGTCATATGAGAAACTATGGCCGGCAGAAAATAAGATGATGCGACAAACTGAACAAGTTAAGAAAGTACTTGCTCTGTGACGCCCATGATAGAGAGGTCTGACGAATCCTGGGGAAGGACGACCGACACTAAAAGGCTGCTGCTAATGATGATGATAATGATGATGATGATGGAACCTACGGAAAACGGGGGAAACGTGTATCCCTTGTTTCAGTTATGTCTGTGCTTTGGGTTGAACTTACCCGTTTTCCACCCGCTTTACAGAAAACTTTTCCTACATTTATTCCGCGACCTTCGCCAAGATCTTAACTTCTATTTTCATTCAACTGGTCTCTTCACATTAGCTGAACAGGTCTTATAAAACAGATCGTGGGGAAGGCTGAATTGGAAAAAGACCTACCCTCGTCTGATTAAACCCGACCGGTGGGGAGCATAAAACCATCAAAAAATCCGTCGTTTTATAGCTTTTTTCTTTCTTTTTTTTTTTCTTCATATTTTATACTTCGGCTTTGTTGAGGGTAGCGGGCGTGGAGGAGTGGTGAACTATTTCCGGCTTTGCGTCACAGCAGTCAACCCCACAGGACCCCAGATTTAACACTGGGTGGGTAGATAGGACTGGGTGGTGCTAGGGACATTTTCTCTCCTGTTATACACACGGAGAGAGTGAGCAAAAAATATGTTTAAAATAAAGATAGAATCAAGGAAAAAATTAGAAGGAAATAAAAAGAGTGGCATAGAAAGAGAGAGAGAAAAAAGAAAGGGTGTGAAAGACAAAAAGAGAGAAAGTGAGCCAGAAGATAAATCTAAAAGAGCAAAAGAAAGGGGGTAAAGGGCGAAGAGGGAGTGGAAAATAAGAGAGAGAAAGAGATGGAAGCAATAGAAAGAAGGACAGATAGAAAGAGAAAGGACGAGAAAGAAAAAGAGAAAGAGAGAAAAAGAGGAAGGGCGAGAAAGAAAAAGAAACAGAAGGAGAATAAGAGAGAGAAACAGAAAGAAGAGTGCGAGGGAGCGTAATGATTATCACCTAGGAGATTGGAAATGGACGAACAGAGTTCGATCACTTATTTTTTTTTCAATAGGAACGCTCTATTTTCGGATAGCTGGGGAAACTTGTAGGAACCTTTAGTAATCCGAAATGGCATGAAGTGAAAGATCTCCTTTCCAGTTAATGGTGAATATCAATCACATAGAAAGAACAGTATATAGTGAAAATTTCAGATAAGAATTTAGCTAATTATTATGTGCCAAGCGACAGACATTGATTCACCCTGGTATATGATATTGATTTGTTAACAAGCTCGGGTTAAGGGAATAGCAAGCTGGTGCTACTGATCAGTGTTCGAGCCCGAGTAAAATGTCTGATTTCAAATGCTGTTTTTCAAGAAAAATACGCTGAGAACCTGCTTTCAAAACCGAATCTTACAGCTTTGATTTTTGCCAGATATATATATATATATATATATATATATATATATATATGTATGTATATATATATATATATATATGTATGTATATATATATATATATATATATATATATATATATATATATAATACGCCACGTGTATATTTTTATCTCAAACATTTGTCAAGAGAGATAACTACTGAATACAAATTTTAGAGTAGTCACTCTTTTGTTTATTTATGGAAATTGTGTTAAAATCTGGTTAAGATAAACTAGAAAATAGGGTAGCATTAGAGTCTAAAAAATCGGGAAACCCTTGGAATATTTTAGGCACTTCTTCTTCCTTAATCCTTGAAGTGTTCATTTTAAGATTCTATCTGTTCCCATAATAAAATAATGTCCCGTAGAGCTCATTTCCAACTGTACATACCATCTAGTGTGGTTCTGAAATTGCACACTTGGAAGATAGGAAATTGCATGACTTGCGAAGTAAACTACATACAAAGAAAAATTAATACATTTTTCCTTGCAACTAAATAAATTGAAATTACCAATCATTAGAAGAAGAATTTGATCAGATTTCCAAATATGTATCAGGTCAAATTGTATCCGTTGGGCATCAAAAGTAACAGCCAAAAGAATGAAATGAGGTATTTCGCATTTTACACATAAATTTCAAGTATATGTGTACTTTATTGTCCACTGCCTTTGGTTTATGAATTTAATTCTTGATGCTGATATGTACGTATCTTTGGAACGAGAATTCTATCCGTCTATCTCATTAATTCGCTTCTGTCATGCCTAAAAAGTTACAGCCGGAAACGTTTTTAGCATTTTACATGAAACTATACATAGTATCTCGTCAATTTGTATCTGTCGGGCATTAAAAGTTACAGCCAAAAATATTAAGCTAGGTATTCAGCATTTTACCAGTGAATTTTAAGTATGTGTTTACTTCATAGTCCACAATCCACAATTGATTATGAATTGGTTTCTATATATATATATATCGCCTGAAAGAAAATTCCATCAACTTTCTAACAATATACCTTGT
This sequence comes from Thysanoteuthis rhombus, assembly GCA_963457665.1. Classification (NCBI taxonomy): domain Eukaryota; kingdom Metazoa; phylum Mollusca; class Cephalopoda; order Oegopsida; family Thysanoteuthidae; genus Thysanoteuthis; species Thysanoteuthis major. The sequence goes on along the minus strand of OY735236.1, from coordinate 21,214,798 downwards.
CAATTTGTATCTGTTGAACATAGAAGGCTAACGCAAAAAATGTGAAGCTGGGTATTTAGCATTTTCCACAGAAATATTATGTGTATGTATACTTTCTAGTTTATTTTCACAGTCAATCAAGGATCAAATAGACAACTTCTACGACAATTTGAACACCATATTCTGAACGCACTGTCAAAAATATCCAGGTTCTAAATCTAGTCAACGTAGGAAACAGCACCTTTTAATCCAAAAAAGGGTAAGACAAAGTGATACTTTGCCTAACCCTTCTTTACAGCATCCTAAACATATAGTGGGAAATTAAAGGAATCAGAATACTTGAGCAACTACATCGTTCTTTTTGCAGAGAACCTTGATGACCTCCAAATAATGCTATAATGAAATCGGACGCCATGTGAACTTCAAAACACAAATGTCAACGAACACGTTGAAAAAAAAGACACAAAAATCAAAAGCGAAAACGCAGAATTGGAGAAAATACCAAAGAAAACGAATCTCAACGAAATTCTCAAAAGAAGAAGAAATTAAACGAAGAATCACTTTAGCTTGGCAAGCTTTCAGTAGAGCAAGCTCAACTCTCAAGAACAGGAAATTCTACAGCTACTAAAAAGGAGCGTATACAACCTATGCATTCTCCCGATCGTCACCTCTGGTGCTGAAACATGGAACTTAAGCAAAAGATTGACCCTCAAACTGAGAAGCATGCATCGTGCAGAGAAGAGAATCACAAGACAGCACAATATATTAGATTAAAAACAGGAGTCCTGAGTATAAAATTTATTTTAAAACCGATATGGCAATGGGCTGGCCATATTGCAAGAGAGCCAGACAACAACTTGATATTACTACTCGAAACATGGATCCTAAGAGATAGCATACGAAACCGTACCCGACAAAATATAATACGGCGTGGTAAACTTGACCAGCTCAGAAAGTATTGGCTCCGAGACGCCCATGGTAGAGAGCTTTTACAAATTTTGGGGAAGGTCTTATCCAACGAAGGACACTAAAGGGCTGATGATGACGGTGATGATAATGATGATGTTGAAAGCGAGCCGACTTCAGAGTTGCCTGCAACAAGAGTGCAGACCAGCCAATATTTGAGAAGCCAAAACGCTATGATCAGAGAATAGAATAGGAGAGGATGGTTGACGAAGGGGTATCACAAACTATATTCAAGGTTGGGCCCATAGCCCCCACCCTTCTACTCCCATCGAGATCATCATCATCATCGTCATGTCTTTTATAATCCATCGTATGACATTGGCCTTACCCAGGATTCACCACATCTCTCTATCATGGGCGTCGAGGAGCCAATACTTTCTCAACGTGTCTAGTTCGTCTCGCCATCTTATATTCTGCCGGTTGCAGTTTTGCGTATGATCTCTTTGGATCAATATTGTGAGTCTTGACGTCGAGGGTTCGTCTGACATTCAAGTTTCCTGATTGATTCTGCGATGTCTCAGACACCCAGTTTTTCCCCTGAAATACCGTGCTGTCTTGTGATCCCTCCATGTGATGTTGAGCATGATTCTCTCATGTGCACGCTGCATAGTTTTCAGTTTGAGAGGTAGTCTCCTAGTTTGATTCCATGTTTGAGCTCCATGGGTGACTATTGGGCTATGCATTGTTTGTATACCCTCTTTTTTTAGATGAATGGGATTTTCTTTAGGTACTGGCCAAGAAAGGAGAGACAGAATGGGAAGGAGCTCTAGAGGATGAGGCAGATCACTCAGAGACTAAGTGAGGAGGAAGTGATGGAGATGGGAGAGACTTTGATGATGATGATGATGATGATGATGATGATGATGATGATGATGATATCTAGTTTACTTTTGAAAATATGTTCGATTATCAACATCCTTTTGATTTTTTTTTAATGAAATAAATATATGATTTTGAATATTGACATAAACCACTTAATTTAATATTCAATTGTTTGTATGAGAATTGTATGGAAAATATATTCATTTGTCTCTGTATATTGCTCACTTCAGAAGTTTTGCTGTTATTCACTTTTGGTGTTCGGCTTCGGGTTTGCAAGTAATTGAGGGTTGAAACGAACCCCGACGGACATTACTACAGCCTTTTACAGTTAACAAGCAAATCATAGAATAGACACTTCAAGTATTATGGAAAACAGATTGTTGGACAAATTGTGGATATTTAGTTTATGTATAAAAACTGTTCATCGGATTTCTCAAAATTCCCGAAGGAGAGACGAGATGTATTTGAATCTTAATTACTCGTGTCAGAATTTTATGGAAATTCGTCTTTGTATATGGTTTACTGCACGAGTTATGCGATCTTCTATATTTCCAGTGTTCCGATTCAGAACCGTTATTATGTAAGGTTTTAAAAGATGGACTATTATTCCAGCTTGGGAACAAGCGGAATCATTAAATAAACGCTTCAAGGATCAAGAAAAAATTGGTGACGAAAAAAGTTTGGGGTTTCGCATGAACTTACTTTTTGGACTGGACAACAATGTTTTTGAATTTGTTAACTACAATGCAATTGCAGAATTATTTAACTACCGTCGTCATTTTTTGACAACCTTTACAATAACCAAAAAGGACTTTTCTTTCTCATTTAAAATCAATACTTTCATTTTTTTATCTGGACTATTAAGTAGTTTTATATGAAATGTCATTTCTTAATAGACGCCTCCTCAGTTATGATGCACTTTGTTGTATTATAATTGGTATTATAACGGTTGCACGGCAGTAGCGTTTACGCTAAATACTTTGTTGACGTTATCAGTAGCTCGGTGAAGAAGAGAGGAATTCAAACCTTCCTCAAGAACATTAGTCGTAACTGAATACTAATGGTCTCAGCTGGGGTTCAAATTCGACTCACCGATTCTATTTTCTGTGCTGCTAACCGTTAGGCCACCTGTAACTCCTCCAAATCACAGACGAATATTGTAGCTTGGAAAATGTCTGGAATATTATGTAGTTTTCCTTGCGATGTAGATAAAGATCGGATGTTTTCCACCAGAAAGCAACTGTATTATATTTTTGCATTTTATTTTGGGATTTCTCGATTTGTAAAACAGAAAGTCTTAGATGTTTGGGAAAGTTCTATATAAATCCTACAAAATTAGCATCATTGGACAAGCATTCCCAACGCGCTGTATGTAAATTGGTTTTAAAAATAAAGAATTCTGTGAACAGGGTGATCATATCTGTCTGAATTTTTGAAATGAGGAATAATCATTATAAATAGAATTTTCGGACTACTGTCCTTATCTTGGCTGTTTATATATTCACAGCGTCCCGGGTGTTGTACTCTATGACCTTTCCCAGGTGTCAATTGGAAACACTCTCAGAACCTTGAAACAAGACTCTGAATCGATTTGTGATGGTAGATTGTTCTCATTCCCCCGTCTGTGTCCGGGGGGTATCCTTTGCTAGACCATTTTGTTTTTGATACTTCTTTTTTATTGACTTTGGAAGATCTTGAAAACCTGGAATGATTCTTCCAACCAAAAGGTTGAGGTGGTGACAAAAGATTGCTTTTTGTCTTTCGGTCGTCATGTTGGAAATATGGAAGGTATAACCCTTTTATTTTCTAGTGACAACGAATTATTCTAATTATATTTCAGCATTCTTTCTTCGAGAGTAACCAATACGCTGATTATTTCTATGAAGAGCTGTGCTCGCACACCTTTCTTAGCGCAAACGTCATTTTCCAATTTAAAAGAAATCATTGAAACAGAAAATAGGTAATACGTTTACCTACTTTTATGAGAACGTAAATTTGATTTCTATTATTTTGCAAGCGGTTTGATTTCAGTTTTTTTGTTGATATCAAATGAGGTTCAATCGAATGGACTGCGCTGATCTGTAGAGAAATGAAATGATTTTGAAGGTTATATCTGGGATCACCGAGGTGCAGAGTGCCCGAGCGGGTAGTGGAATAGAGAAAAGAATCGGTGAGCTCAAATCAAAATCTGGCAAGGAAAGGCATGAATTCATCTCTCCCCGTGTAAAAAAGCAGTGATGACATGAGTGATGCTTCTTCAACTGCTTGTCGCCTTACAGTCTATTTCACTCATAGCAAACAGACCAAGCAGTGATGTGATCTGTGGAGCCCAGACCGGGATAGCTGCAACCACATCCAGCGTAAGAGGATCTCTTCCGTTTACTTTATGTAGGCTCAAATTTTGATTTTAAATCATTGTAATTAGCACAAATCAAGAATCGATTACCTGGTCGTAGAGCAACGGTGTCTTCAAGACCATTCATAAAATCACGCTTCCAATCCTCACATTGTTAAGTTTGGGAAAACTAACCTGACCATTACTACATGAGTGGGTTTGATTCTTACTGGATCCCTCACATTTTTACCTTGTGCCAGACTAAGCTGATTGTTATGAAAGTATGCTATCAACTCCCTGGTATGGACCATGACTGCCGATAACTAATTGCATAAATATACATACGAAGTTTCATCAATTTTATATTTATATATATATATATATATATGTGTGTGTGTGTGTGTGTGTATAAATCGCGTTACATTATATCGATTCCCGAATTTACACAGTTAATGTATTATTCACCCTAGAAAACATTGATAGAACAAACAATCAAAGAAAATGGAGCTGCTGCAGGAATTGAACCTACCACCATTAGGGTGGCCGCTTCAAAGTATCGATGCTCTTACCATTGAGCTAAATAGCAGCCAGTTTTGCAAAGGCCCAAATAACTGCTTTCATCCCAACGATGAGTGGTACATTAACATGACAGAAAATCATTTCAAATAAGTTTCAGTGTAATATAACGCAATTTATAGTCATTGTGTCGGATCACATAAATCCATTCCTTATATATATATATATATATATATATATATATATATATATATATATATATATATATATATAGATAGATAGATAGATAGAGAGAGAGAGAGAAAGAGAGAGAGAGAGATTGAGAGAGAGAAAGATGACGGGGAGAGTGAGAGCCAGAGAGAGGAGTACACATACACACATACATCCTTATATATACGTACACACAGGAACGAATATGTATTCCTACAAACCTTCCATGGACACCCTTTTTATCCACCCGGTCCAATTGCATTGGTTCTTGTGGGTTGACTTTCTGTCCACCCGAAATGTCTATTTATCCAGAATATCCCAACTAGTCCGTCAGTCGATAGAGGCAGACACCAAGAAGCAAATAAAGGCCTGACGCAGGGGAAGGGGGCGCCGGCAACAATTTCTCAATTACCTGCGAAACTATTTCTCTTGTAGGCCACAGGCGGTAACTTGTTTACTTACAAGCACACAATCCGACACATCCAACTGGCAGGCGAGGACCCAGTGGGGGTGCGGGGGTCAACAGGTTCCGAACACCCCCATCCCTTGCTCAGGCAGAGCACAATTAAAATTTTCTTAAATATCTAACTATAATTTGAGAAATCTCTGTGTATTCGTGAGTGCTTGCGTGCGTGAGCAGCGGGATAACTCGAAGAGAGGTCATTGTACGAAAATTATAATTGCTGAGTATATTAGTCCGTACACAAGGCAGTGTTGAGTTTGAAGTTGTTTGGGTCAGCAGTTCTCGAGAAATCTATTAAAAACAAATTTTAAAAACTTGTTTATAGATATTTTATCAAAAATTATAGACCAAAATTTAGATAAAAAATATCTAAACTTGTTATGAATCTAAATTTAGATATGAAATATCTAAATTGGTTATAAATCTTAATTCAGATATAAAATATCTAAATTGACTATACTAATAGAAGTAACCGAAAGAAATTTAAGATACATTTTCGTACGACGGGCGGAAAATTATTTTATATGGCAAATATGGCCACTTCCAAACATACCTCCTTAAAATGGGCATTATCATAGTCTAGATAAAGACATTTTATAAATAAGTTACTCAAATAAACCCATGTAATTAAAAAATCAACTTTAAAAACAAGCCTTTATTATTGTCTATGTCTAAGAGTCACTGTCACATTTAGTGCATGAAATGTACAAATATTATGGGATAGAGGTAGTATTTTCTTTTTTATCGAATATACGAGTGAGTGATGCGCCTTCCTTCTTATTGTGCTTTTACTTATTTATTCATTGATTTATTGGTTCTGTGGTAAATTTCTTCGAACAATTTCTTCACTTTACTGTTTTGTCAATTCTAGGGTTAAAAAGCATTTAGACCGAGTTATTAAAAAGGCAGGGGTGTTTAAAATTTGGGTCGACTTATGGGTAATATTTATGCATTTATTAGTGAAAATGATTTGTCCCTGCTCAAAATCATAGATCCGTCTCCGAATTGACATTTCTTTCGGCTGGCAGAAAAGACGCCCTTTCGACTGATTTCAGCTTAAAGTTTTTATGGGGTTTTTTGTTCATTTTTTTTGTATCATTTTTTTCTTTGCATACGTACGTTCTGAATCCTTGACCTTTCATATCATTGAACATTATGGAGCGAACATTTTGGATCGAAATCCAGCCAATGACTACCTGTGCAGCTGTGGAATTATTGATGCAGCTTCGTATATGCATATGCAGTCATGGATCATACAACAATAATCATCTTTGTCTGGTACAAGGTCAAAAGTGTAAGGGACCTAGTATGAATCAAACTCCTTAAGGTCTTAAAAATCTGCTAATAGGTTAGCTTTTTTAAATTCAACTGTACGACACAAAGCTACAAGCGTGAGTCACCGCCTAAGGATTGAACATATGTTAGTAGTTATGGTCTTAAAGACCATCTAGATGACCACTTCTCCACGACAGAATACCTGTTTCTTAATTCATGCTAATTACTATGATCAAAAATCAAAATTTGACCCCAAGTAAAAGTAATGCCTTTAGTCTGGGTACGGTCACAGCTGTCCCTGTCTGGGCTCTACGGATCACTGGTTAATTGGCCCGTTTGCGATAAGTAAAATCGACGAAGAGCGACAAGCAGTCGAAATAGCACCACTCACTTCATCCTGTACTTTTTACCAAGAGTTAAGGGCAGAGATGGGTGCATGCCTTAGTGCATTAGTCTGACGTGAACATAAGCTGTCCAGGCCGGAGTTCAAACTCGGCTCGCCGTCCTCTTTCTGCACCCACCAACCCTGCTCAAAATCCTAGATCTGTCCCTGAACTGTCCTTACATTCAGTTGGTAGAAAGGATGCCCTATCAACCGATTTCAGCAGAAAGGGTTTTTTGGGGGACGGGGGACTTTTGCATACGTACATTTCTGACCGCTAATTATATTTAAAGCTCCCAAAAGTTTCTGTTTGCGTTAAATGAAGATTTTCCTTTAAGATAAAACCTGGGTTCTAGAGATGCCATTATCTAGGCTTTCCATTACGCTTTCTGGTTTCGTTAACTAACCTTTACGTAACAAAATACGTAGTAGTATACACTGATGCAAAAAGTTTTCGATACATTTCAAAAAGTTCATATTAATATCCGTCTTCAAAATTGACAGATGTTGGACCAGAGATTTATGATTTGTGTACATGACTTTTAAATATTCAATCTTGTTTCAAATCTTATTGCATTAGTTAATCATCGGTCCAAATTCTATCAATTTTGAAGCTGTACAAAGATGTCAAAATGAATTTTTGGAAAGGTATCGAATACATTTTGCACTTACTGTCGATATATTTACTAAGTTTAGCTATGTCTGGCAAAAGGCCTCCCAACAAAAATCAAATTCGCTACACTAGCCAATTGGCCTATGAGCCAACTATTGCGCTACGCCAAGTATAAATACATCATTATCGGCAGCAGCGGTTGTTATAAGTTCACTGTTGGACAAAAACCTTTCTCATTCACTTTCATGACGAGCGTGACTGCCATGTTTTCCTGACAAACTCCTCTATTTGATCTCTTCATCTTCTGTCAGGTCTTTTCCTACTGTTTTCACTATCCAACAGTCACCAGTCGGTTAGACTTTTGCTTTATCTGTTGTAAATTTTCGCTATGTATTCTGCCCATCTCCATTTCATTGCCTAATTACTTGTACTCTCACCCTGTCCCTCTCTTTTAGATCTTTTCTATCGCTAAGATTTATTCCTAACATAGCTCTTTCCATTGCTCTCTATGCTATCCTGAGTTGGTTGAAGAGTGGTTTTGTAAGTTTCCAGATTTCATACCTGCACAATATAGTTGATATTATTTATTGATTGTATACTTCACGCTTCAAACAAATTAGCGATTTACATTTCAATACGTATCTATCTAGCCTAAACGTCAATCGTTAGTGTCGCCTTATTTCATTTTCCGCGGTCTTTCTCTGGCTTTATAGCTTGACCTAGGTTAATATATTCCTTAACCTCTTTCAAGGTTCCACTTTCTATTCTTATGGTCTTTTTCGAGATTTTATTTTTGAACATAACTTTTGTCTTTGTTCTTTTTTTCTTAAGCTCTATTTTTTGAACTTTGCAATTTAGATCACATAGGTTTACGGAAGTACCGGTATGTGTTAGTAGGAGAGATAGCAAGTAAGCATATAGATATTAGTTGAGATTAGATTAGTAGTGAGGCCCCAGGAGAATCGAGCTCGCTACGCTGCAATACTAGCTTGACAACTACCCATCTATGGCAGGCGCCCAATACAAATATTCATAAAGCGTGGTCTGGCACGAAAAAGGGCGACTCAAAGTCAATACACCAACATAAGTACGCCAGCGAGCTTGCTAACCATCGCACTTAGCTTGGCTTACCTTAGTCTGACACCAGGACACAATGATTCAAGCTTGTGTTATTTTCCTTCCATTGATTATAGATATCGTACATGAAAGAAAAGTAGATGGTCTGATTGGTGGTTAAGAAAGTTGTGACTTTCCCGCTGGTGCTAATGATCGGCGTTCGAGATTTTGAATGTCTATTGGCAACGCAGACACCTCCTCACAACCTACGACATTGGCACCGTACAAAATCCAACCGGCTTTCGGAAGGCAGAAAAGCTGCCCTTCAAACTGATCTCAGTCATTGTCAAACTCTGGTTAAAGTTACGGTTAGCTCAATTTTTTCCTCATAACATAACGAGAATAAGAACTAATCCTCATCAAATTCACTGTTTATCTATCCCATTGCGTTAAACCACACACACACACACACGCACGCACGCGCTCATACACACACACACACACACACACACACACATATATATATATATATATATATATATATATATATATATATATATATAACGTTTGAAATCACGACCAAATGAATTTATTCATAATATATACAATACAAAAGTTTCTAAAACCATCTTCAATTGATATCCAAGTAGACCCTGCAGAAGCCAAGCTTATGATCGTTTTTTTTTTCTCACTTGAGCATAACTATGGTTCTAAGCTCTGACCTTATTGTATGTTTAAAGCTTCCCAAATTGTTTGTTTGTGTTAAATTTAGATTTATGTATGCAAAATATGAAAGATGTATCTGTTCTATACTCTTGATATGAACAAAAAACATTGCGTGACATGTTTTGTGAGTTAAAAGCAACGGATGTTGGCTTTTGTATTGAGAGATTTGTTGATGATACAATTCTCTTGCTTCAGTGCGTGCATTTGCATTAATTTTGAAGGAATATTTTATCAACCATAATTAATTTTCTACAAGTATTTCTTTCATCTCAATTTTAAATGCTTTTCATTGCATCTGTTAGTCTACGCTCGTTAGTGAACAGCGTGGATCGGAAATGAATGATAATATCTCTCTGAGACTCGAAATCACATCCCTTTTTGCCCCGGGAAAACCTGCATCCAGCTACTTCGTTGCTTGAGCTATGAGAAAAGAGGATCAATTCTCTGTCTAAATACGTTTTTAGTGGCTGGTTCAATTTGCAATGTAAGTTTATGCAAAATTGTTTATGTTTAGTTGGTGACCGGCAGCATCCACGCTTGTCTTGAAAATATGGACTTGGTGATTATGCCGAGCAAAATGAGAGAGGACTAACTTATTAATACTTTTTATAATTTCAATTGATCACCCCCAACTCACAAATAAATGCCAGATCTTGTTTTTCATGTGTAGTTCAAGATTCAGGGGCTTCCATTTGCGTGAATTTCAACTTGAGATGTCTTTAAAAGATCATAAATGATGTCTGAAAGATTTTTTTTTTCATTTCGAAGACAAGTATATTCAAAATATAACCGCTATCATATTAACATGAATGTAACAATCCGAATCGTTGCAGGTTCAAACTCCAGACTGGCTTCTATTCCAACTGAAGAGGATTACTGTAACTTTTATGCTTTATATATGCTGAATAAATTCTTACAGATAAAAAAACTTGTCAGTTAGGTCAAGTTGGTAAGATAGCTGCCTAGCAATTACCTGGTCGTGAATCCATATCACTGAAGGGAAATGCTAATTCTATATGGTTTGCTTGGACATGACGGATAGATAAACATTGAAGAGTTTACTCACTCAAATTAAGTGAGGATTGTTCTTGTTCTCGTTACGAAGGAAAAACAAAGTCAAGTCCAGCTTGAACTGAAGTCTGACAAAATTACTTTGAGGATCTTTTGACTATGTTTTGTCTTCAAAATACGAAATTAAAGTTTTTCTACACTTTCTTTTTTTGATTAACTCTTATATTCAAGATAGAATAATGGGATGAACTGATTTTAATGATTGTTAAAATGTAGCAAACACCTACCAAAAGTCAACCAATCTTCAACCCGGTCACTGTAGCCCAATCTGGCAACCCGGTCACGTTTGCTCAATAGATGTTGTGAAAACATATCCAGAAAATCTTCATACATTTCCGAGATACACTAAAAATGAGACATGCTATCTAAGAAATAATATGTAAAATAACGTTCTCTGTGTGATGGGTTTTACATCCGTGAAAGCAAAGAAATCCAGAAATTACTTGCTTCCGAAAAAAAAACACTATCAATCCCAAACTACTGTAGACAATTACACTTACTGCACATGTAATAGATCTCAAAAGAATGGGCTATTGATTGGTGAAAGTCGACATTATTATCTTCATTAGTGCCTGAGTTATTAAACTTCAAAAAGTGTGACTAATGAGCTGGGTCTGGCCAGGTCGAGTCGGTGTTTGAATTTAAATGAATCTTCAAAACACGTCTTGACAAAAGATAAAAACCATTTACTTCTGTCGTAAATAGATCCTGATATATGGGATATTCCTGAGACCAAACATTTGATAAGAGTGACCGTGCTTTCTGCTCGATTGCAATAACCTTTCTATTACATTTTCCCTGGTCATAACACTGTGCAGCATAATTTTACTCTTGCAAGTGTTATTTTCGATTTAGTTATGCACAAAAATCATAGAAACTGTCTATCATTCCCTTCAAACTTTGCTTTTGTGACCAGGACAGTAATACTTCGAATTTACTAATTCTCAATTGGACAACGTACGAATTTGCACACTTTTATCACGTAAAGTAGGAAAAACATTCATATGCTGCGTATGTCACAGAGGCAAAGTTTAAAAGAAATAATAACTATTTCCTATACTTTTCACACATCGATCAGAAAATCAGAAGCAATCCGAAAAATAACACTCACTACCCAGGAACAAAATTCACGTTGTCCAGTGTAATAAACAGTTTCCTCTGTATGAATAAACCTACACAAATTCACTAAAAATGAATGTCTCCCTTTCATTTGTCTGTTCCAAGGCTCTACCACTGAACCATATATCGAAGACGTGTGCGTACGTTCTGTAAAAGCTTTTCTTTGTAACCATTTTCAAAAAAAAAAAAAGATATCTTTTGTATTTCTTCTTTTTTCCTCTCTGCGAAACGAAGCCTTAGGAAAACATCGTCGTTTCTATGAACGCACGAATCACTTCCTTCATGGTTTTTGATTTCCAACTTTTCAATCATTATTTTTTTGTGCCTGAAGTAAAAAGAACTTCAATTCATTTATTTATTTTTATTTTATTACACTTTATTTTATAATTTGAAATCCGTTTTCTTCAGTTCCAACCCAAAATATCTTCGTTTGCCATGGACTTCTTCCTTTCAAATTCAGGTGAATTCATGCGTGAACTTTTTTTATTATTCTTATTTCGATCCGGAGTTAGATCCCCATAATTGGTTCAATTGCACTTTCCTCAAATACAAGACGTCCCTGGTTTTGCTTCCATCAAAACCATCCGTTCTCCAAGACTCTCTCGAGAGAAACAAACCATGGGGAAATCGACAATACCAGATTCGTGGCAAAAATTTTTAATTCCTTCAACTAAAACTTAGAAATAAAAGAGAAAACCGTCACATGACTAGCTTCTTTGGGTGGTATGACGTGTTGGGGGTGATCAATTAAAAAAATAGAAATTCAGGTGATTAATGAATGAGTTTTAATTGAACTGAATTTTTGTTAAAAATTATAAAGATTGAAATATATCAAATTAAAGAATGCTGTTTAAGAATAGAACGAGAAGTGATATGGATGTGATGAGAGGGAGTGAAATAACAATTCGAAAAACAGGAGATAGATACACATTGTAAACTCGCGTGAAGAGATACTACAGTATTAACAGAGTTTGACAAATTACCACGAGTCTCATATATATATATATATATATATATATATATATATATATATACGGGCAAAGTTTTCAACGAAGAATAACCGGTTCCGACAGCGGGTTCGCTCCCTAGTTTGGTAAAAAGAGCGTGATTAACTTTATAGCATATCTTATATAAATGGATACACATTTTCATATGTGTGAATTATACAGGCCTGTGTACTCAACTTTTTTTTAATGACTACTTTGCAGTCGCCCTCTTGCCTCCCTCAAGGTCTGGGATTAAGGGATATTATTCGACAAATTATTTGATCGAGCATTGTCACCTTTGTTGCTAAGATTTCTATATTTTGGCAGATACGTTCTACGACCTTCCTCAGTTTTGAGATGAAGTATTTTCATTATTCTTCTAATTATTCAAACAGGCATAGTAATTCTTGTATCGATTCTTTGATTGCGGTCAATGTGCTCACCGTCCTTCGTCAGTATTATTTAAAGTTCTTGATTGAAGTATAGTCATTATTCTGCGACTAGTGTACTCGTCAATGTTGTATTGATCGTTATGTTTCGTTAGGTGCACTCCACGACTTTTTTCATTTTCTGTAGTTCTTAGATAAATATTATTATTCCATGAATCATTCAGACAAATCCCCCCATTTTTAAAACTATATTTCTCCAATGCATTATCCAGCCTCCCAAGTGTTTCTGAAGTTTTAAAATGAATCATTATTCCATGAAATTCAAACCAGTATCCCCATCATTATTGTTTTTGATAATTCATTTAGACCAGTACATTCTCCAACCTCCCTAAGATTAAACTTTGTCATTATTCCATGTATTATCTGGATTCATACATTCATCAATGTTGTTTTGATCACTACGTTCCCGTCAGTGAAACCTTTTGACCTAAGACTGGAGAATTAAGCTAAACGGTAACACTGATGTACTGCAATCCCGAGCTAAAGGATACCACCAGTATTTTTTTTTAATTGAATGTCTATACGACTATTTTCATAATTCACTTTTATCAGTACATGAAGCACTGTAAACCAATATCTTATCAATTTTGACCATTTTTAACCTGATTTTTGTTGTTTATGTCGTAAGTTTGACTCGAGTTGTCATTCTACTGCCACGAATAAACAGCGTGATTGGAAACAAAGAGTGGTGAGAATCGAACTATCGCCCTTCAATGCCGGTGGAAAGTCTGGTTTACGCCCAGCTGACATGACCATTCGTCCACGGAAGCTTCCATGTCCCGTAGAAGTCAATTTCCACCTTTTGAACTTAATATTTACATTTGAATATCGACGCTGTGTTCATTGTTTTCGTATGGGAACCAATATTAAAGCAATCTCTATGATTTATTGTTTATGTGAAATATTGTAACCACAACTTTGACCGTCATTCTATGGCTAAGAATAAACAGAGTGTAAATTGTTGCCAGAGGAGAGTCTTGTTAATGTCCACTCTGACACGGGGGCATTCGTGGCATACACAGCCAAAGTTGCTAAAAAATGATGAAGCTAAAAAGTAGTTAAAGGCAATAAATATTGGGCTTAATGACTACATTTACAAAATTGAAAAACTCACACGTTTTGGTATAATTTTGAGTTATTTTATTACAAAATACATAATTGTCAATTTTGATAAAAAAAAATCTTATACTTTATGAATGAGCATCACCAACCTCACTTCTTGTTGCTTTTTATTGTCTTCCTATCTTTTTAGAAATATTGTTTTCCCTTCTTTTATACGTTAATTCATTTGTTTATTATATCATTTATTTTTGAAGAAAAATTCCTCTATGGGCATCTAAACACAATTTAGATTAAAATAATGTATTTGACATTAAAATGAATATTAATTCAATTTATAAAAATTTACAAAATTTAATAAACATTACAAGCTGACCAATACAGAGAAGCACTTTTTATCTATTGATGTTTACTTTGATATATTTCAGCAGATAATATACCGAATGATTCTTCTGACAAATATTAACGATTAGTTGAAATTTCCAATTGATTGCAGAATTCCTCTAATATTGCCCTCATTAATGGTTTTGGCACCTACTACGACTTTTCCAGGGATCATAAATTCCAAGGAGAGTAAAAAGGTATATTAAGAATATAAACTAATTAGCAATGCTATTACATGGTCGGCATTCCACCCGCCATTTGTAGTGTAGGTAAATATGATTCACAGTATGATAGAATATCTGTTAACGGAAACCTGACCTCAGGATGTCACGATGGAAAGAGTGCAGGCGGATAATAATACTCTTTTCATATGAGAAAATTAATTAGGATCTTATGAAACAATTTTACTGTACCATTATCGTTTATTGACAATATGATCCAAACTTAAGACCACATTGCCCACGGTGAGAAATCTTGGTCCAAGGAGGCATATGCCCTCCATTCTCCAGCAAATACTCAAGATTAAGAACCCTGAAAAGTTTCCTTGGTTTCTAGAGGACGGTCATTTTTGCTTTTAAAAAGGGGTTCTTTTTGCCCCTCGAAAAGCATTTTACCAGCAATACGGACAGTCACCTGTCATATTTCAAACTTCCCAAGTACAAATAGAAAAATGAGAAAATTGATTTTAAAAAAAAAACAAATTAAAAAAATAGTCAAGATAAGGAAATTCCTGATGTGAAGTCTTTTCCACAATATCTGACCGTTAAATACTTCTTGTGATCAAACTGAGAGAAACAATTGTCAAATTTTATACTCTAAATTTTAACCCAGTCGTACACAATAGCTGAGACCATGTGGGAAAGGTGAGAGGGGTGAGGCGATGTAGCAAATAGATAGAAAATAATAGATTATACTAAACTTTGAAGGGAGCGAAAGATCACCTTGCCTTGGACATCAAAATCACTACAACAGGCCCTCGAGGCTGATTAGTAGATTTAATTTCATGAAAATAATCATGATTTCCATGAGAATATTTTCTGAAAAGCTTCAATTTTCCAAAATTTCTAGAAACGGCACAAACTTTTTGGAACACTAGATTGATCTAAATCTGATTCTAGAAACTGTCAACTAGATCTATCAACATCGTCAGAGTTCGTTATTACAGATTTCAAGCGATCGTCCTACCTGGCTATCTCTATTTGTATGTTTTGTACAAAAAGGCCGTACCAATAGAGCTAGAAGGCTGAAAATTAAAATGTTTACTCTTTATTTTTATCTCAATTGTCTTTACTCCTCATCCTGCACTTACTTATTTACATTGCGAAATTGGCAAAATTGGTCCCTTAGTTTGCATCTGGCAACATTCACTCTAGTATTTTTGAGATTGGGACTTTTTTAATGGTCACTGCCCAATAAAAGGCAAGAGATTGATCATCCCTAACACAGCATGCTGCCAAAGGACGTCAGTAAAGTGACAATTTCTATTGAGTGACTGTATTGATAATACTTGATCTGATGGACGAAGTTATATCAGGAATTAAGAAAGTGGAACAGTTAGTTTTTTTTACATCTTCATATCAGCATTCGTAAGAGCTACGCATGCGTAGTCTGTTGCCTGAAATGAAGCAGAGCGAATTCGTCTCTTTTTTGGACTTTCAAATTGTTCTTAGTCTGAAAAAGAAAGGAAACATTGTCAGCAAAATAGTGGTTATTACCTGTGAATAAAATCATGCATATATTTGAAAGTCTATGAGATTTTTTTAAAGAAGAGATTTTAGCTCGTACGTATGTCAACCTGGACCAATCTGTTATCTTCTAAATTCGGGTTCCAGTCTTTTTTTTTTCAGAAATTTCACTTATTACCAACCAAATTCACCCAGTTCCTAACGTGACTAACAAGCTATGTACCTTGCTTGTAATTATTTATGAAAAATGTTCCGATGTGTGGGGAAGAGGAAAGAAAGAAAGACAATGGCGGAGGGGGCAAGGTTTTGCCTGGGCTTAATTTCAAGAAGATATCTTTTAATTTTTTTCTTGGGCGTGATTTGGACCTGGGTTCTAATATGCTCTGTTTGCATACTGTTAGGTCACTACTCTAAGGGGGTAACAGACTTCTATAGTCTGTTTTTGTAAGGGTTCCTTGGATCCGTGCTTAATTACAGACAGTCGCACTGTCCTGATCCTCCTTCAAAGGAACGATAGAATCCTATTGCAGGCCCAGGAAGGGACGGTAGAACCCGATAGCCAGCTCAGGCATCTACCAACTATGGAATGTTCTTATCCTGTAGTTTAAATTTGGGTCCGCCTTCCTGTTGGGTGGCAGACACCTATAGCTAGCTCGCATCCGTCAGAAGGACACTCCTGTCAAACCCACGATCTTTGGGCCCCACTTCTATCCTCGGCAGACTATAAGATACAGCCATGAGCAAACAGCAATTCACCATAGAAATTCATAGCTCGCACTGAAGGATTATTTAGCACACACCCCGCAGTCTATAGTCTTACTGTTGAGGTAAACCATTCCAAAGATATTTCTTCGCAAAGACAAGCCATTATATATAACTAGAAAGAAATTCACACGTAATACAGTATCAAACTCCACATTAAAAAAACACTAAAAAAAATTACATAAAATACATTAACAGATATTGGGAAATAACTGACAGAAATAACCTGAATTTGGGGGGAAAAGTCTATATATATATATATATATATATATATATATATATATATATATATATTCAGTATTCAGTAAAGCTTTTTAGACTATATATATATACACACACACACACGTATATATATATATATATATATATATATATATATATATATATATATATATATATATATATGTATTAATAGGAAATGGATATATTTGATCGGACAAAATAGTTTAAAATTGCGTTATATCATACAGAAACTTATTTGAAAAGATCTCTCGTCGTGAGAAATGGATATATAATCATTCCGTCGGATCATATATATCCATTCCTTAGTACATAACTGTTGCGTTGAAAGAACTGAATAGACCGAGAATAAACAAGATGAGAATTAGGGTTGAAAATAGTTATTTGGGCCTTTGCTATTTAACTCAATGGTAAGAGAATCGCTGCGTTGAAACAGCTACCCTATGATCTCCTGTCATTGCACAATTAATGTATCACTCGCCCTAGACAACGTAAATACAATAAACAATTGAAGAAAATGGAGCAGCTTTAGGAAATAGACCTGCCACCGATAAGGTAGCCACTTCAATGTACCGATGCTTTTACCATTGAGCTAAACAACCGCCGGAATTGTAAAGGCCCTGATGACCAATTTTGCGTTGATTTCCTGCAGTAGCGCCATTTCTTCATTTGGTTATTCTATTTACGTTGCCTCATCCGAGTGATGTATTAACTGTATAATGATGGGATATCATTTCAAATAAGTGTCTATATAATATAACGTAATTTATAATCATCCTGTCGGATCATATACATCCACTTCTTCGTATATATATATATATATATATTGGAGACTCTAATGCATTTCGTAAAATATTTATTTGTGTTCTTGTGGAGTTCGAGCAGACCCTTCAAATTCTCTTACTCACTTCAAGACTCGATTGTTCTCTACTTCAAAGCTGCTAATCGTGTAAATAAATGATTACGTCTTATCAATTTCATCTTAGGTTTATTTCGAGCCTATGAGCAGTCATGTAGGCCTTGGAAACTTCTACCTAACCCTAGCTTTTGTACAATCATCCTCTGAGCATTTTGACCTTCCTATAAGGCCTAAATGTCAAAAAATCACGAGCGGTTTTTAACAAAGCTTACAATATATGTCGTTGATAAACACGTAGACTTGTCGGCTGAGCCAACAGAAAACAGATTTGTATAGGGCGCCGTCAATCGGTTTCAAAATTCAGGTGTCGGTTTCAAATTTCATGGTCGGCACCGCATTTCTTGTTGAAAAGTAGGTAATATTCAATCTAGCCTTTAATTTTTTGCAAGTGCCCTTAAAGGACGACCAGAAGCGATCGTTAAACAAAAAATATGATACGTTTTATTGACTCTGTCACCAACATGCCAGGAAAAACCTTATCAAACAAAAAGCTCAAAACTTCTTGACTAAATATGATTTACTTCATCTGGTACGAGAAAACATTATTTTTTTCACAACAGTTGTTGAATCCAAGCAAGGAATAAACAACGTACGGCCTGCAGGCCGGATCCGACCCTCAAATGAATATCCTCACCAAAAGATACTTGGATTGAAATCAATTTTGACATGCGTATGCCTCAAAGTGAGAAGAGTCCCAGAAGATTGGGACACTGCAATCATAATGCCTTAATATATTTATGTATAAAAGGGGGACCTGCAAGATTTAAAGAACTTCAGGCCAATTAGCCTACTCAACTGCATGTACAATTTTTTTACTTTACGTGATCATCAGCTATATTACCAGAGAACTAGATGAAAACCAACCATGGGATATGGTTGGCTCCAGAAGAAGCTACTCTACCATACAACCAATGCATCCTCTCGATAGTCACTTATTGGACTAATTTATGGTAGCTAACCAAAAGAATGGCCCTCAAACTGATAACTATGAAACGTGCGCTTAGAGCCATGCTCAGCACCACGTTGAGATATCACAAGACAGCACAGTGTATTACAAAGCAAAGTGAAGTCAGATATGTTAAAATCCTAGGAAAACTTAAATAGCAATAGGTTGATCATGCTGCAAGAAAGCCAGATAACGACTGGACATCAAGATTCATAACGTGGATCTCCAGAGGTCATATGCGAAAGTAGACAATGAAAGTACTGGCTCTGCGATGTCCACGATCGAGAGATCTGGCGAAGCTTGGGGAAAGTATATGTTCAACGACAGGTGTTAAAAGGTTGCCGCTGATGAGTGGGTTCTCTGATTACTAATTGTCATTCTTGGTTGAGCATAAATGATTTTCTATTATGTTATTCCTTGATTTGAGGCAAAATATAACCAGATGTATTTAAATGACTTTTCACCATATTACAATTTTTGATTTTTAATGCCATTTATTAGACCCTCAATCCCGTCACACAAAGGCGAATAGGTTGCTGTCACCTGTTCTTAACAGTCACCCATCTAAGTATTGATCAGTTCACAGGTGCTTAACTTTTGCGTTGGTTCGATAATAGAAAAGCTCAAAGATTTATTGCCTGAATAAGTTCACTTTACTTTGACACAGGAACTATTTTTCAATACCTGGAGTCATTCATGGTAAACTTGAATTATTGGCCGCAAAGGGTTCCGTTCCTTTTTCTATATTTGCGTGTGCCCGTGTGTTTGTTTATGCATTCATGTGTTCAAGCGCTCCTGGTCATACCGTTTTGCTCACAAGCTTGAAAATCGGCATCAGTACTCCACTAGACCCGTTCTAAAAAAATTATTTTAAAGACTTTTGGCGAGCATTATTCTGATGGGTTTAATAAAATCTAGATTTACCAAAATCCAGACGTTTCTACGCGTTATTTTATTTCAGATAATTTCCGGTTGAAAAAGCCACTGATGTCATAGATAGAATTTATTGTAACCATATCTATTTTTGATGGAATTTTTTGTGTCTTAAAATTTTGACGCTACGATTGGTCAGTTATTATTATTATAATTGATGACTATTATCCGTCTATATACGTGTGGTTTATGACTATCATAGCTCAGTTATTAAGTTTCATACTTGCAAAGAGATGGTGATAAATGACTGGTAATTATAGTGACAGCTGAGTCCTTCAATTCCATTCAAGCATAAGCGTCCTCTCTTATCCTCACCCTTGTTCATTACGTTGCAAGAATGGATGAAGAGGGAATCTTTTTTGCGCCCATTCAAGCTCAAGCACCCTTGTTCATTGCATTGTAAGGATGTATGAGGAGAGAGAGAAGAGGAAGGCTTAAGGATATAAACTGAATGAACAAAGTTTAAAAATTGTAATGGTCGTATATACAAAGAAGCTATTTGGTATAATATTTCTTTGTGAAATACGTCCCCTTAGAACTGCTCCACGGCAGGGGTCTATAAAAGTCAAAAACAGGTATTAGTCACAGTATTGCCTACTGTGAGTAATACCTGTTTTTCACTCTCAAAAGTGGGGACGTTAGGGAATCATTTTTTAAACGTAATACCCTTTTTTGTCAATGCTTCTCCACTGATCCTGAGGTTATATTATAGGGATCTCTGAGTAACATTTAAGGTTTAAAACATATCTGAGAACCCAACGTTAAGCCAAATATAACACCTCATAAATAACCAATCATTGAAGGTGCCCTAATAGCATTCAACATCGAACACAAAACTTGAAAAAATGCCGTTCCGATTTCAAAAGTTGAGAATGACTTTAATTTTAATAAATACATTTTTTAAAAAGTTTCTCTTATGTCCAGTTAAGTTTTTGGTTTCAGTTTCGGCCCCGAGACGCTGGACAGTACACGGTCCTGGCGCCGGACAACTCGCATTTATTATGATTACAATCGTTGTTATTCGGGTTTCCTGTCATCGGATTTCGTCACTTTTTCACGATGGCGACTTGCAGCACAGAGCATGCGGGTTGACGCTCTGGATTTTGTCCCCCTAAATTGGGTGACTTGCATTGAAAATCAATACTTTTCTTTATCCTGCGCAGGAAAGGGTACACTTGAAGAAAGTCAAAGTTCGTCTCTCACGACACCAACACTATATATATATATATATATATATATATATATATGTGTGTGTGTGTGTGTGTGTGTGTGTGTGTGTGTGTGTGTGTGAAAAGAAAGTGTGATTTCAGGTATGTGTATGTGTAAATGTATCTGGGCCTACATTGTGTTTGTGAGTATGTATAAAGAGAGAATATAATTTATGTATGTGTATATTTATCTAGGAGATTTTTGTATGCATATATATATATATATATATATATATATATATATATATATATATATAGGGAATGCATGATTTTATGCATGTGTATGCATATATTTATTAGAGGTTCACTGTCGAGTGTGTTTCAGTATGTGTATGTATTTGTGTATTCATATAAAGAGTGGGTTTGATTATACCTATGTGTATCAGAGCATTAAATCTGTATGTGCGTGTGTGCTTACGTGTGCGTGTGTATATGTTACTTAATCAAAAGGACACAAGACAAGTGGGCCACACTTTCCATTAAAGATCTATCGGGTGTGATTCAATTTGATTGAAGGCAACAGATGTCTGAAACTGGCATTACCCACACATTCACACCCAAAATTCATTTACACCTACAGTCATTTAGACACTGATCGCCTTAGCCCAGTAGTAGAGTGCTCGCCCCCAGTTCGGAAAGCCATGATTTAATCCAGTGCCGAGTCGTACTAAATACTTTCAAAATTGAACTCAATACCACTCTGGTAAGCACTTGCATAAGGACAAGGATTTAGGAACCTTTCCTTGGGTCTAGGGCGTTACTGCAAAAATCACCTATTTTTTAGCTGCGTTGAGTATTGTCTTTATCTTGATGAATGACTAGGAAATAGCTAGTGCTGTAAGCAGAAAAAAGCTTCGACGGGCCTGGCAATCCAGAATAGGTTTATTAACAATTTCTCGTGTGTACCTAACCCCACAACACCCTCGATGAGAATATAACTGAAAAACTATGATACACACAATTTAGACCAGTTTTCTCACACTGTGTGCCGCATGAATTTTTCTTTGATCGTGTCCATAACAGGTATTACATCAGACATGCTTCCACCACAGAGTAACCAATCTAGTCTTTTTTCACTTGAGATTGTGTGGCTCTACTAGCCTCAGATGAAAAGAAAACAGGGTGATGAGTTCGTATATCAGTATGCTTGTAGAAAAGTTTTGTTCATTGAGTACATGTATTTTTTGTCTTGTTCATTTAATTCTTAGTTGATGTGCTGCATACGTCAAAAATATATCCTAGTTTATCGTCCTACGATGGTTGAGAATCCTCAAACTACAAAAATACAGACATATATAAGGTCTGCCAAGCAAATATCCAGCTAGTTTGCATATCTCGAGAACCGGTGACACGACCTTCGTGAAACTTGGCAACTGATCAGAAGGGACATCATGGTGCATATGTGAACATAAAATCTCTCGTGGGGTTACTCGGTCGACAATGGAATGCAAATGATTGAACTTGTGTACTTTGCATCCGTCACATTCGCAATTACAGTGTCTGCTTATTCTTCTTGTCTTGTGCAGAGGGCTTTCACACAGTTCTATCATCATTATCATCAGTTTGTCAACGTCCGTCGTTAGACATCGACCTTCCCAGTATTCACCACACCTTTCTATCATGGGCGTCACGGAGCCAGTACTTTCTGAACTTGTCTAGCTCGTCTCTCCGTCTAATAATCTGCCGGCTTCCGTTGCGTATGTGATCTCTGGGTGTCCATGTTGTAAGTCGCAATGTCCATTGGTTGTTCACCATTCTTGCAACATGTCCAGCCCACTGCCATTTGAGATTTTTGAAGGATTCTATGATGTCCGTGACTCCTGTCTTCTTCCCGATGTACTGTGCTGTCTTGTAGTCTCTCCATGTGAGACCCAGCATATTTTTTCATGTGCACGTTGCATGGTTCTCAATTTGCAGATCTGTCTCTTGGTTAGGCTCTATGTTTCAGCCCCATAAGTGATTTTTGAGCCGTTGCATTGGTTGTATACACTTCTTTTTAGGAGAAATGGGATCTTCTTTTTTTCCAATGTTGAGCTTGCTCTGCCAAAGGCTTGCCATCGTAAAGTGATTCTTCGCTTGATTTCTTCTTTTGAGGGTCTCATGGAGATTCGTAATCCTAGGTAGATGTAGTGATCTAATTTCTCCAGTTCTGTATCGCCGATTTTGATGTTAATCTGTTTATCTCCGATGTGGTTGATCTTCATCTTGCTGAAGTCATAAGTAGGCCGACTTTCTTGATCTCTTCGTTTAGTTCATCTATCATTAGTTAGAGGTCATAGGTTTTCACGACTCAGATTTGGCTCCCTGTAACTTCTGGCTTTTCTTAAAGACGTTTCAAATTATGGACAAGGTTTTGGAGGACACAATGGGGCTTGCTGATGGCAATCCTTAAAGAGAACTCAACAGACTATTTTGAACTATGAAAAAGACACTGGGATAATTGTGTTAACTCCTATGTTGTTGCTTTGTGGGGTTTGTTTTTAAGTAGGGCGAAAAGCAAACTTTCAGAATGAGAAGGATGAAGAAAAAGACGCTCAGTGACTAAAACTTCAATTGAAAAAAACGATTCAAAAATAAACTGCTTACTTGGGCTTTTCTTCGTGATTAAGTTAAATGCTTTAGGCAATTCGATGAATATTTCTTACTTGACATTGGTAGCTTTTTCAATAAAGACCAGGAACTGGGTGTGAGATTGAAGGGAAGAAATATGAGGAGCCAATCTCAAATCCCTTTCCTCTGAATAAAATGTAAAAACAAAATCATCGATTAATGAAGATGGAAAAAGTCGGAAAAGTCGACCAATTTTCTTGGTTAAATTTATTTCAAGAACTGATTAGTGGAGATCGGATAATTACATTCGGCATGGAAGGAAAAAAATTAATGATTGGATTAGTAGAAAATGGGAAGAAAACCAAGGAATATATATATATATATATATATATATATATATATATATATATATATATATATATATATGTATATTGTCTCATCCACAAACAGCTGTTTCGATGTATTACATCTCTTCAGTGTGGTTATAGACTTTCCATTATCCCATCCAGTACTGCGAGGCCGGACTGAAACTCAATTCAAAAGATTCTCCAAATTTTAGTTTGTCACATATGAAATTTTGTTTTTGAATCGTAAGATGAAGGATGATATGACTAATAGAATAGGGTGAATATTTACTCAAAAGGTTCAATAATAGGAGAGTCATAAATCGTTTTTTTTACAGAATTTGTGACCATAAAACCTATAGAGTTTTATGCAGAGGCTGATATCCTACATATATATATATATATATATATATATATATATATATATATATATATATATATATATATATATATATCATTCTATGTATATAACTGCCCATACAGAAAATAATGTCAACAAGTGAGCTCAATCAACAACTATGTTGGCCCCCAAATCGAAATGAGCATACAATATTCCTTATTTACGATCCACACCGTTTCCTGATTACCGTAGAGTGACTGTCTGAGTAGTTGAGATGAAAAGCAACTGAAATCTAAGATGAATAAAAATACTAGCAAAAGATCAATAGAGGTTGGCAATGGTTTATCCATCAAAAAATTCACGACAATATTACTAGAAATGGCCGTAAACTGACGGCCTGGGTATTCGCGATTGAAACAAACGGAATACTAGTCAAAGTTATCAATGGTTGACGATGCGTCATCTAATGAAAATAAGAAACAGAGATGAAACCACTCTACGGGAAGATGATTTCAATCTAATTTATTCAAAGCCTACTTGCTTATTAAAGTCTCATTAAAAGTTTTGTCGCAATATTTTGTTTCAAATTCGTACTGTTTGAGATAAATTACACAAGTTTCATTTTTATCATTAATCATTTCGGTTTTCGTATATTTTTCTGAGGTTAAAATGTTTTGCATACGTGAGATGGCCGTCCAGATCTGTTTGTTATCTATCAAAGAAATCCTTGATCAATCTGAACTGGCCAACAGCCGAGCGATTGATCATCAATTAATTGGCTTAATTGAACCCAAGTCACGGGTCTACGTTTTGTCCTGTTGTTCAATCTAATATGAATTTTAAAAAATGGGTCGCGATTAAGGTTAGGTTACTTCACCGTTCCCCCAGGGAAAACATTCCAACTTATTAGACCTTTGAACCTTTGAAATTTGTCAGTTCTCAGAAAAATAATTTGAGAGTTTTAGGAGCAGAGTTGTATTTACAATGTAAATATAATATTGAACACCACTTCAGTCCGTCGTAAGAAATTAAGGCTTTGAAGTATTTTGGTTATTTCCCTTATAACTTATGTATTATGATATATTTATTTTAAATTGATAAATGTTCAGATGAATTTTTTTTGTGTTTTGGTATAATACTTTCTCAATGGAATAAATTAGAAATCGGTACAAAGTTTGGTTGGAGCAAACGCTTCGCTGCGTAAATATTCGGTTAGTTCCTTTTTATATGTAAATAATCGATAGCACCTGATGAGGCTGGGGCTCTTGTTATAAGTTGCATAAAACAAAGAAACAATTAACAGTATTCTATATGGGAGTGATTTTGGTATGTTTGACTGAGTCATTGCAGTTTGGGTGCTGAGAGGTACAGGAAGCTGGTTTCTAGGGGAGAGAGAGAGAAAGAGAAAAATTAACATACTTTTCCTAAAGGTATTAGTATGAGGTGAACGTAGGCAAGCTCAGCCGAACTCATCACATCCGCTTTCTGTGTCGGTCGCAGTCAGGCAACACGATCATTATAATCGTTGCAATCGTTGGACGAAAACCTTACCAAAGATTCGACAGACCTCTCTATCATGGACGTCAACATCTAATTTTTTTCTACATACTGTTTTGCATAATCTCTGGAAATCAGAATTGTAGTTATCTACCTTTCTTGTAACATGGCCAGCCCATCGCCATTGTGTATTCTGATAGATCCTACGTAATACATTTTGCTGTGTCGTAATCTGACCATGTCGCATGGTTTTCAGTCTGGTTAGGTTCCATGTTTCAGCTCCATGGGCTACTATCGGGAGGATGCATTAGTCATACACACTTTTTATATACTTACTATGTAACTACATTGTTGAACTGGACCATTACTTTCCATTCGTCGTATGAAACTACGTTTATGCTTTTTTTTAGGACTAATGGTGTTTTCTTGTTAGATTGATTCTTCCCCTGAGTACTTCTTTTGACAATACCATGTAGGTGTAGTGGTCTACTTTCTTCAGCTCGCATTTTCTATTTTAATCGTTGTCTTGGCAAATGACATTTGATCTACTGAAGGCGAAGACCCAAGTAACAGCCCATGTAACTTAAAACATATTTTTCCTCTTTTTAGAATCATTTTTTTTTCTTTATCTCTGTTTTGTTATATTTCATGACAGTTTATTTTGGGCAAGTGTGCCTTTCACATTTCCCTTGTCTCACCGAACACTTCGCACAACTTTTCAGAAATGAAAGAATCTTATTTTTTATCACTTGTTTCTTCATTTGCGGATGTTCTTTCGTGGACGAAGTTCATCAAAACGGGAGATAACTCTTATATTACACTGAAGAAAATGTGACAGTCATATTAAAAAGCGTTACGCGGTACATATTCGCTTTTCGAACTTTTTTTTTACTTCTTTACGCGTTTCATTGAAAATGACGGTATGTATGAAATAGTAATATACATTACATTTTATATACTCAGGTGATAGCGATTTGCTTGCAGTGAGCTTAGAGACGAGCGTTCTGTTGACCACAAAAAACTCTTTTGGGGGTTGCTTTATTTACTTTTATATTTCTATGTCATTCTTTAAATCCAGCCTTTTTATTGAATTATTAGTACATGAATGAAGTTCTATTTTACTATGTCAGTTACATGGATGAAAGTCTACTTTCTAAGCCAGCTGCGTCCCTTAGTGCATCAGAAGACATCTGCACATAGCTAATTATTATGTGTGCATTCTTCCCGTTTTATAATATTTCATGGTTATTTTTCCGCTTTGTACCTCCTTCTTTCAAACGTCTTTGAAACTTCTTTCTTTCCTCTCTATCTCTCTTTTACCCCCTTCCTCGAATTGAAAACCTGTTTAGTCATTTGTAAGATATTAGTTTTAAAAACATTCTTGAAGCCTTTTCTTTCCAAAAGAGGCACAGGCAGGTGAAACTTATATATATATATATATATATATATATATATGTGTGTGTGTGTGTCTGTGTGTGTGTCTGTGTGTGTGTGTGTGATATGTATCATATATATATATATATATATATATATATATATATATATATATATATATACAGCGGTGGCGTATGGTACTTTTTATCTCAGGTGTGTTCTTTATGGATGCACAAAAACGCAAAAATATATTAGTGTCTGTAAAAAGTAATGGGCAGTAAAAGCATTTTTGATAAAATGTAGGTAAGGTGGTACCGATTGTGAATTGTAAAGTTTCACGTCCCTGTTCATTTGATCATACAAATGGCAAACAAATAAAAAGAAACAAGATAATTGATGAAGTCTTTTAGCGGTAGAAATTTTTAACTTCCCGAAGTTGACGGGTGCATAGTAAAACATAAAAGAAAAGGAAGAAGTTTTAAATACATTTTTGAAATGAATCCTTGAAAGCTTCTTTCAACGTTCATCAGAGGATGATCCATCAAAAATGTTTAGATGTGTGGAAAAATATCCTTTAGAACGACATACAAATGAGTTTATCGTAGTTTAAGCGTAAAAGCAAATTATTTTTTTACGCTAAAGCCTTTTAAATTTAACTGCATTTTAAGCACGTTTTGATTTTCGATCGTTATGCCTGTAATTCATTGCACGTGTCTTGAATGCATATATATATATATATATGTTGCCAAAAAATATATTCAAACCTTTTTCATAGCAACACTGGTTCTTACTATGAAGTTATCGAATGGGGTATCAAGTCAAGATTCTGACAACGCTTCCAATTAATTGTGAAATGAGTGGCGCTACCTCGGCTGTTTGTGACCGTAGCCAGCGTAAGGGAAGTACATCTCTGTACGGATTTGTTCGTCTTTTTCTT
>OY735236.1:21171652-21181652 GCA_963457665.1 Thysanoteuthis rhombus | reverse complement strand
GTGTTAATTCCCATTTAATGGTTAAAGTAAACTATTCTTTTATAAAAATCAGAATTTTCTATATTTTGAAGAAACAAAATCATTGTGGGACACGTTTGTCCCATCAGACATTTAATGCGGGGTATATTATTCCGCCTACTCGTCTGTCCTATTCAGTCATGTGATACGAAGTAATTTCTGATTGGGTTTCATACGATGATTGCCTTATTGTCTGCAGTGGTGAAGGCTTAGAAAATCTCATTTATTTTATCTTTTCCGATAGACTCAAGAGGGATCTACGGGACTTATATATCGCAGCAGTCATAGAACATCTCTGCATATATAGAAAGGGTCGGTGAGAATTAACTCCCAATTAAAATGAATAACCTGCAAAGAGCACTGACCTTACATCATGTGACTTTTTCCCGTGGGAGTAGGCAAAGTCGGAGGTGTATGCACAAAACCACACACCTTGGATCAACTGGGGGGAGAGCATTTGACATGTTATGGACAACATACCACCAGACTTCCTGCAAAGGTCTGTCGAGGCTATATCTAAAAGTCTGTAGAAATCAGTGCCTATATTGAATCTTAACAGCAGGAAAATTCTACCATTGTATGGTCAAAGGTGAAGCTCCCTTGATAGTAATTGATCTATAAATAATTGAGCTATAACTAATTTCCAAAAGACAGTTTCTTTTCACCCACACTGTATATATGTCTCGAGAGCTTATATGGCACATGACAGCAGATTCCACAACAGCAAATCAAAGAATTGATAGAAAACTTTATGTGCTGGGAAGTGGTTAATACGATCGGACGATGCGAACATTAAAGCTCGTTGCTACCATATTACATTTTCTTTGATTGGTGACGTAAAACGTATCGGGAGAAAGAAAAAAATAACGAATATGTCTGATCAGTCAGTCAATAGGAATTGTCACCCAACCTGCATGTTCAGGATGATCAATTAAGAATTGGAAAAGAGGTAATCAATCAGAATAATGAGCGTCTTTTGTTGTAGCACTCACAAAAAAAAACAAAAAAACAACTGTGAATGTTGCAAGAACTAAACTAAGGGGTCAGTTTCAGAAACAGATGTGATAAAGGGTAAAATTTTAAAATTTCCAGCCATATAGCTCGTACGGCTTGTTCGTATGATCGATACATAGCCAGCCATCCAGCCAGGCAGATCAACTTAAAAACTGAACAAAAATTATGAACATAGGTTTGCCAACTGTTTCTAATAGTTTGAATCTCTTTTAACTCTTTCAACACTAACCTATCTGGGTGATAAATACCTATCTTTTTAAGGAAGCAACTCTTGTGTACATTTCGACACCCTTTTGTTTCTTTTATTCAGAAGGTTCTTTCTATCTCTAAACTTTAAAAATCCTCAGACATAAATAGCAAATGTAATGTAGTCATAATCAAATAGTTAAATTCAAATTCAAATCTAACCACAAATTAATACTACATCTAATGAAATAATGATATTATAATCATAAACAATAACACCCACTAAAACCCATGATAATGATAAGCAACAACTCTTATTATAACTCATTCAAACTCACATCATAAATTTAATTAATTCAATAGAAAATACTAGCAACAAATATAAGCTAACATTAAACACACCATACGAATGAAGAGACTCATATTACATTACACGAATATTAATCTAAAAATATCAACTCACTAGGGTAATATTGAACTGCCTAAATCAAATTAGTAAATACGACTCCTAATATATAGATAATCACAATCCAACAGCTTGATACTACGACTAATTAAGCCAAAACTCCATCTTCAGTTACACCAAACTACCAACCTAATACAAACCCATACTCAGCCCCGAGTAACTACAACTAATTCGATACCAATATAGCTTCGATACCCAAACTTAAACAAAAATGATATGATGATGATAATGATAATATTGTCATTAAAATTGAAATAAAAAGTTTAACTACAACGATTCCAAAATTCCAAAAATCAATTATCAACATTGAAAATGATTAATTTTGATTAAAATCAAAATGAAAGCAAACTCACCAGTAGAAAACCATACAGTACAATGACATGTAACCCCCTACCTTTATGAATCATATAATCAAACATCCAACTCTCAACAATACGATTATAAACAACTCCGACCCATATAATCTGTTAGAGGGAACTGTTCTTCAATAGATCTGAACCAGGGGAGATCAATCCATTCTCCTGAGGAAATGTTCAAGACATCTAAATACCATGTAAGGATATGTTTCCCAAGTTATGTTTTTTTTTGTTTTTGTTTTTTTTCAAATTTATATGTATTCGAAGGATTTCTGTGTAAACAAATATATCGCTTAAATCCAGCCTTACTGACTGTCCAATTCCGTAGTCCAGAGGTAGGATATCGGTCTGCAGGTCTGCAGGTCTGAAGTGAAGGTTTTAATTCTGCCTCGCGGTACTGGATGAGATAACGGGAAGTCTATAGCCACACTGAAGAGTTGTAATACATTGAAACAGCTGTCTGTGGATGACACAATTTTTTATTTGTTTATTTTATATATATATATATATATATATATATATATATATATATATATATATATATATATATGCCCATCCCATGAGTAAGTACATCCCTATTAATTTCTTTGAAGGTAAATTTTATCCTTAACCAAACCAGGATTTGATTATTTTTAGTGCGTTATATTAGGTATCATTCTTAACTGAACTCTACAGCATTGAAACCCTGTTGCCAGAAATATCAATATAGTACGGTCCAATAAAATAACTACACCTCCACAAAAAAGTTTATTTCATTCTATAAAGCAATTAATAATTTAGGGATTAAAATAAATTTGAGTATATAGTAGACTATGCAATGTTTAAATAATTCTTATGAAGACATAGTTTCCAGTGTACAGGCGTTTATTTCAGAAATCGTTCCACGTAGAAAAGACCTCTCTTCTGATTTGAAGGAACGTGTCATCAATTTGGCTACGCAGGATAGCAGTTACTTTGAATAGCAACTAAACTATAAATCGAAAATACTACAACCAAAATTACAAAAAAAAGTCGGAGGTGCACAGAAACGACCAAGTCGACCATGCAAGCTGACCCCAAGGTCTATTTGTCATATCAGGAGATTGGCTGATCAAAACCCAAGCTAATCGGCTGCGGATCTTGTTGACAATTTTTTTTAAGTGTGTCGTGAATGTTTCGATCCCAACAATCAAACGTGCCCTGAACAAGATAAGCTTATATGCCTGCGACTGACATCGAGAAGTTCCCTCAGGGGTATGAGGATACTAATTCCAAGTTTTGGGACAGCATACTGTGGTCAGATAAAACAAGAATTAATCTTTTTTATGTTTGATGGCATCCCACAATTTTGGCGGCGTTATGGTGAGGGGCACAAGGGAAACCGTTTGGTTTCAATAGTCAAGTATGTCGGTGGAAATGTCATGTTCTGGGGTTGTTTGAGCCCTAATGGCACTGGTGAGCTGAATTTCATCGACGAAAGTATGAATGCTAAAGATTACCTCAAAATATTGACAGAAAATACCTGGCCTTCACTTGAACGCTTTGGAAGTAGGGCTGTGTTCCACCATCACAATGATCCAAAAATATTCTGCTGAGAAGATGACAAGAGTTTCGATAGAAGCTAAATGTAAAAGTGATTAATTGACCCAGCACCTCACCAGATTTAAAGCCAATCGGAAAAAAAAAGAAAAAATCAAGCGAAGAATCACACTAGGATGGCAAGCTTTTGGCAGAGCAAGATCCCATCAATCATAAAAAGAAGGGTGTATGACCAATGCATCCTCCCAATAGTCACTTATGGAGCTGAAACATGGAACCTAACCAAGAGACAGATCCGCAAATTGAGAACCATGCAACGTGCACATGACAGAATTATGATGGGCCACACATGAAAATACCACAAGACAACACAGTACATCCGGGAAAAGTCAGGGACATCATAGAGTCCATTAAAAATCTCAAATGACAGTTGGCTGGCCATGTTGCAAGAATGGCGGACACCCGATGGACATTACGACTCACAACATGGATCCTCCGAGATCACATGTGCAACATAGGTAGAATGTTAGATGGAGAGACGAGCAAGACAAATTCAGAAAGTACTGGCTCTGCGATGCCCATGATAGAGAAGTGTAGCGAATCCTGGGGAAGGTCTATGTTCAACAACGGACGTTAAGAGACTGATGATGATGATGATGATGATGATGATGATGATGATGATGATGATGATGATGATGATGATGATGATGATGAGCACTGGTGGAATGTATATAAAATAAAAGTAGATAAGCGACGACCACGCAACAAGACAGACTTTAAAGACAGCATACTGTTGGAGTGGGAAAACATTCCATCGTCAGTTCATATCTAGTGAGGTCAATGTCATCAAGACAACAAGCAGAGGTAAAGGCGACCACACCAAATACTGATTTTTGATAACTTCTTTCGGAAATGTGTACTTATTTTTGGATTGCCACGTATTCATATTTTGGTTACAATGTTTCACTGCTGTCGAGTTTGGTAATAAATAATTCCTAATAGTATCTATTTTGATTGTATGATGCTCCAAATAAGCTCTGATGCCTTCGTAATACTAGTTGCAGGGACTGGAGCAATTTTTTTAGCTTTCCCATAACTAAAAGCCCACATTGAAAACGGCTTTATATCACATCTTGCTCTTATGAGGGAACGGGTAAATAGGAAAGTGTAGTATCTGTATGGTCTGGTAGCAATCAGGGACACTGGAACTGAAAGAAAGTAACATACGCTCACTTACACACACACACACACACACACACACATACATATATATGCATATATATATATATATGTGTGTGTGTGTATATATATATGTGTGTGTGTGTGTGTGTGTGTGTTTATTTGTGTGCGTCTATGTGATCAACTTATCACAAAAGATTTGACATTTTTCTTTTCAAACAGACTCGTAGGACGTGTACCGTATGACTTGACGTGAACAACCAATGTTTTCGATTTGATAAAAAAGTCCGGAAATCGAATGAAATACAGACTAACAGAAAAGCTGACGATCTAATAAAGTCATAAAGAGGAAAACCAAAGAAAAGTTTCAGTTGAAGAAAACAAAAGCAAAAGAGAGAGAGAAGAAAAAAAAAGAGAGATAGAAGGAACAAGAAACATTAAAACGGAATTTATCGCTGACAAATCCTGAATAACCGGAAATTCAAATTGAAGTGTAACGTCTATAAACGATGAGATATAAAAGAACTTGAGGTTTAAGGAGCGCTAAAAAATAATGGTACATTCCAAAAACCAACAAAAAACTCAAGTCTAATATTTATTCTGCATTTCCACTTCTTGCAAAATCTGACATATATATATATATGCGGTTAGCAACATGAGCATTGATTATAAACTCATAGTCTGTGTTCATTCCGCAATATGCCCTTCGAAAAGGCATGAATCCATCTCTCCAAACCAGTTAAGGGGAAATAGTAGGGTAGATTGGCTATCTGGCCATGATTGAAAACCAGTGTAAGGGAAAGGCATGAATTCATCTCCCCGTCCCCGCTAGGGGTGAATATTAGGGTAGACTTGGCTCTTTGGTCATGATTAAAAACCAGTCAAGAAACTCTGATTTCAAATAAGTCTATCTCGCCCTTGATAAATTCATAATGATGAAACAATATCCTACGGTGCTCCAACAACACTGTACTGGATTACGGAATTGATAAAAGCAAAAGGTGAAAAGGGGAGGTACTGTCTTGATGCCGGAAATTAAAATACCTATCCCACTGTCGGTCAATCTTTTGAAATCCTTATTCACAGGACGTAACTGTTATACAATCTTGCCTCCATTCTAGTACAGATCTGTACGGAAGACGCGCCCATGAGAACTCCACCCATAATACATTGGTGGGCAGGTCCTATTTTTAGTCTTAAATACCAACTCGTAACAAGCACTACTGAAACAATATGGCGTGTTAAGAACATGCAGGGGGGAGGGTTATACGGTTTAGTTATCAGTCTATGAACAGACATACAGGCACGGAACAATTCTTTTATTCGAATTAGTGTCCTCATCTTGGCCCATATAGTGACAACGTTTCGACCGTTGTAATCTCAAACCTCTTTCAGATGGCTGTCTGATTCCGTCAGGCCTAGTGAATATAAGCATTACTTAAGTTTATGCAGTTTACCTGTTAGCCGTGGGTTCAATCTCTGGGTCAGGCAGTGAAACCCATTTACTCTAGCATTACAAGAACGGATTAACCATAAAAAATTTGACACGATGTAACTCAAATACGACAGATAATGCATTATTCTTGTGTTGAACTAAGCCAGGTTAATCAAATGTTTACATTAGGAAACTATTAGCCCGCGTGCCACACTAAATTATGCTGAGTAAACATTTACAAAGGGTATAGAATCGCCTTTGTCTTAAAGCTTAATGAATATCAACAACAGGGATCTCATTAAGTATTTAAAAAATTCGCAGATCAGGCTCAAAAAAAGGTTAAAGAAAAAAAATCCAGATTACGAAAATATTTCGTTTGATTAGTAATACAACAGATCTTGTCAGTCACTAAATATATGACTAACATGGCAAACAATTGGTCTTGGATGGCCGTAAACTGACACTCGAGAAAAGGAGTGATCAATTAATTAGTTACTTCTCTTGTCTTCAACTCACTTTCATACGTAGATTACAATAATTACTTCCCCTGTTCTTCAATTCCTCTAGAAAGATTAAACGATTCATAACTAATGACGAAGATTTTGACGATTGACTTTTATACGAGTTTGTAATTTTCAATCGTCTATTTCCCACTGACATATTAGATCATTGTTTAGTTATAGCAAGTTTTACTGTAGTACATCTATCATAAGAAATTCAAACACGTTCAAATCGATCATTGATACTCCCACAGCTTTTTTGAAAATAATATCTAGGAGTTATTTTAAACACTTTTATATAAAAAAGATATTAGGTATTTTCAAGCATTTATTTATTTTGGGCGTAAAAACCCGGATGATAAACTATTTTCAAAATATAAACCCAGAAATCAAGATGGTTTGTGAACCCCATTTTGGCGGTTCAGATTGACAGCAGACAGTGGTTTTATTCCTGTCTATATTCACATATTTCTGGCTTTTAGAACTAAAATTAAACCTGGGCACATCAAGGAGGGAGAAGGAAAACGGGGTAGAGAAGAAAGAGAACTTTATGAAAGTGAGAAGGAGAGAGAAAGAGAGAAAGATAAAGTGGAACAGAGCACGTGAGAGTGAGAGAAAAACAGGGGAAGGAGAAAAGAAGGAGGGTGATGTTGAAATGAGAACGAAAGAAAAAAGACATAGTGAAAGAATATGTGTGAGAGATAGAAATAAGAGAGGGAGGCGTTGTTGGAGTGAAAGAGAGTACGGAAGGGTAAAAGGGAGAGCGAAGGAGAATGAGTATGTGGGACAGAGAGAAAGAGAGAAAGAAGGAGAGAGCGGAGGAAAGGGAGAGTGCGTTGTGAGAGCCATCAACCTGTCACCGAAAAGTTGCAATGTTTTCCCAAGGGAGGCAAATCTTCCGAATTTCCGACAGCCTCGGTCCCAGACGATTCAAGCTGATGATAATCCTCGCGATGGACAAGTTTTATCTGTCTTTAATGTTATCGAAGACTTAATGAAGAAAAAAATCCATGAAACACATCAGATATATAGTTCGACAGCAAGAAAGCAGAAATTGTCATCATCTTCATCATCATCAGCAGCAGCAGCTTCTTAGCGTCTGTTGTTTTATCCCAACATCCACAAGATCTCTCTATCATGGGCGTCGTGGGGCCAATACTTCCTGATCTTGTCTAGTTCGTCACACCATTTTTTTCTGCTGGCCAGTTTCGAATATCCGGGGATCCAGTTTTTGATACTTGATCTCTTGGCATCCACGTTATGAGTTGTACTTTCCAGCAGTTTTCTACAATATAACCAGCTCATTGCCATTTTGAGTTTTCGAAAGGTTTTTATATCTTATACTTTTTTTCCTGTAACATAATGTGCTGTCTTGTGATCTCTCCATGTGATGTTCAGCATGATCTTTTGTAGTGCACGTTGCGTGGTTCTAAGTTTGAGGGTCAATCTATCTCGTAGGTTCCATGTGTCATAAACATAGGTGATTGTCGGGAGGATGCGTTACTAAGTAGCCATAATCGGATAACTCAGTGAACCCTTTCATATTCCTATGTCCTAGATTTTTAGGAGAAAAATTAAAAAATCAAACAGGTCTCATCAGTCGCTCAATAGAAACCGTCTTTTCGCTGTCGGATGGAGGTAATCAATTTAAAAAAAGTTATTTCACTCGCATTTTGTTGGACTGTGATCACTGAAAAATTCCGAATTTGGCAAAAAACAAAAAAAATGGTGGCGCAAACTAAGGGATCAATTTAGCATAAACCTCTTCGGGGAGGGATTTTTTTAAAAAATGTAAAACATAAGAAGTAAATGTTGAAGATTTCAGCTCTTTTCTCTCCATTGGCGCGGCCTGTACACATGATACATTCATAGCCAGCGAACCAGCTACCCAACGAGCAAGACCAACTCAAAAATGAAGAAACCTCTGTTGATAGTTCCGGTTCCTTTACGAGCAAATCGGCCCCTGCTTGAGCATCACAAATCACGAGTTTTCTGCAGGCTTCTCTGTCTCGGCAAGACATTTAAGTTCCCCAAGGTGTATAAGTGGAAAGAGTGACGGATTCATGCCTTCCACTATTTATCAGATGAAGCTTTATGAACCATTATTAATTTGTTGTCTAATATTTCTTAATTTAAGCTGTTTTTCACAGCTACTTGTGAAAGGATTTTGAGCATCAATGTTGGGCTATCAGTAAACAGAGGATGGGAAATATCAATGTGCTACAGGGATTCAATAAACAAGTACAGCGTTTGATATACCAGTGGTTATTTCTCTTGAGAAATTGGATCATTATAATCTTTCGCAATAAGTGTGAACGGAGACCTCACACGCTTATTATCCAATTGTAAATTGGATTGGAAAATTGCATCGTCCATAAGTTTGAGAAGAGACATTAATGTTCCAACAATTGTCAACATAAATGTTAGAATGGACTGGAAAATGTTTTATTCTGCAAGTCAGGGCATTTTAATGGCATTGCAGTAACAAAAATCTCACTACAATGTGCAATGTTTTCTATTAGAGTAACAAACATACAGAAATCAGATCATTGTAAAATATATTTTTGATTTCTTTTCTCCAGACATTCATATTACTGACTCGTCAAGTCTTGAGAAATTACCAAATGCAGGTTGATCGGCTTTATTTCAGACTATAATGAAATAGAATGTCTTCAATTCTAAATTAAGAGTACAAGTATACATAATGACGACATTAATTTATTCATCCTTAATGGTACTTCATAAAATTTCACTCTTAACTAGAATGAAATGTTATCAAAAATGACCTTTTGTAAAAAAAACAAAAATAAAGTCCAAGGTTGTAAATTGGTTGTCTTACTCAAAGGATAAATACTTGAAGCTTAAAAATTTGCTTTTGCAACATAGAATTAATAACTATTATTGATTTTTTGCCCGGTATTTCTTTCATATTAATTTTACTTGTTTTTCATTACAACTAGTGAGACTGTCAGTCAATGCCCATCAGAAAATGGCCCAGATTAGATATCAAAAAAAAACTCTCGGCAAAACTCGAACTAGTGTCCCTCTTACCATGGCTGCCAATGTACAACAACTGCTCTACCAACTGAGTCACTAGTGCTCTCACGGCTTACACTAATCCCTCTTTCCTCTCCAAATCACTCGGCGCCATATCTGTTATTGTTTTACTAAAATCAGTTGTATCAATCTTAGTAATATCATCTTGATTCATTTCATATCAGTTTATAGTCAACCATTATTAACTTTAACTAGTAATTTCATTCATCCCTGATTTTTAGTTGTTCTTTTTTTAATCTCAACTTACTCAAACCGTCAGTCTATGGTCATT
>OY735236.1:21149152-21169152 GCA_963457665.1 Thysanoteuthis rhombus | reverse complement strand
GTAACAAGTCAATATGTTCTTATTCATATCTAGATGCACCTGTCATATTCTGTCTACATAACCACAAATTGACCCCGTATAAAATGGCATAATTTATCATTATTTATAATTTATTTATATTATTATTTATTTAAAATCTTTTGCGTACTTGATGCAGGTTTTAGTCTGCTTTTAATGTCAATTTTGTCATATGAAACTGGCTTCGATTACGACATGACTGGTGTCTGTAGAGAGAAATATTTGAATTCTGTGATTAAAATTCTTCCAAAAATAAAGCAGCCGTTATAAAAATACGGGATTCGACGAACATTAGTTAATTTAATGATTCCTTAACTGGGCATTAAGCTATATTTGTTTATAGCAGGTGTTAGTGGACAACTTATTTCAAAGCTCAAGTGGATATTGAGTCAGCTTTCCTTACTCACATGTGATGAAATTCCACCTAAATTTACGAGCGTCTCATGGGCCAGTTGAAGTATGAATGACCAAAAATAACGAAACCTGATAATCCCAATTCGTCAAAAGTATATTCCTGGCATTAAAACATAGCCATATGATAAGCAACTCATTCGTATACTACAGATAAAGAATACTGAAGAACATTGAGGGTACTTGCTATCACTTTATCTTCAGCATGAAAACTGAAAAAATACTAAATTATATGTCTGGACAGTCACTCAATAGAAATCGTTACATGACCAATGTCTTTTGGCAGCATGTCGTGTTGGGGGGGGGGTGATCAAGTAAAAAATTGTAAATAGGCAGGATCAAGGGATAAGTTACTTCATTCGCCTTAAAAGAAAACGGTTTGAAAAAACAACTGTAAATGCTGTCGGACACAATTTGAGGGGCCAATTTAACATAAATTTGCATTGTAAATTGAATCCCAAAACAAACACCCTATCTAGGAGGAAATTCCTAGACATAATAAGAAGTAAATGTTTGGATTTTCAACTTTTCTGGCTCCATTGGTGCAGCTTTTACTCGCGATACATAGATGGGTTGCCAGCCAGCCAGCCAGAGTGACTTAAAAAAACTGAAGAAACCTGTGTTGACAGTTTTGGTGACAGTTTTGCTTGACGGTTTCAAATACTCGTAATGTTAAAGGTAGTGGCCACATTTCTGGATAATAACGATTGTCATAATAAAAGGAACAGCGATATGATTCTTGTAATGCTGTTAGTGGTAGAACTACAAAAGAGAGTCTCTGTATCTTGTCGGACCATCCCTAAGTTGCCATGAAAAAGAAAATATCAATTTCGTCATCATTTGCATATAGAAATGTCTCAAGGTCAAATCAATTTCGTTTCATGGTTTTCGTTGTCTTTGAACTTTTCGGGTCAAATTCTTTCACACGAACCAGGCGTAAATGACAATGTAATAAGTTCAACCAGCAACGAAAAGAGATTTGCGAAACACAAAGACGACTTATAGCCAGGGCTACCAAATTTGGTACGGTTGTTGGTGTGTTTTGTAACACGCCCCGAATATTTGGTTCATTTTATTCTTTTCGACAAAATATTTTGTTGAATTTTTGTTAATCTCTCGATTTGCTGCGTTATTTTATTTGATGTTCAATATCTCTTTGTTGCTCCAATTTTAGCTGAAGGAATAGTATATTTATTGAACGGGCGTAAATGACAAACTGATCCGCTCAACAAGCTGAGTGGGAGTATGATATAAAGGGACTGGCCATGATATCATGCATTACATTTCCAACCGTAAAAAAAGACCAAATCTTCGAAATGGTACTAATATCTCTCTTATATTATGGACATCTGAAAAGGGTCTTCGGCTGTTTGTAGACGATTTTCACTTGATTTTTTAATCTTTCTTTCTATTGATATAATTATTTCAGTTTATTGATTGTCTATCTATTTATATTATCGTGTTTTCATCTTTCTATCTTCAATCTATTTCTAAATTTCAATTTGATCATCTTTTTTTGTTTTCAAGTTTCCGCACTTTGAAAATATGGACGTTAACTTCTGGCGGTGACTAATGAAAAAGACCACATTGCTTTAGCAGACTTATGTGTGTGTATATATATATATATATATATATATATATATATAAATATATGTGTGTGTGTGTGTGTGTGCACGCGTGTGTGTGTGTGCGTGTGTGCGTGTGTATGAGCGCGTTTGTGTTTGTGAGTGTGTGTAGGTATGTGTATATATATATATGTTTGTGTGTGTGTGTATATATATATGTGTGTGTGTGTATATATATATATATATATATATATATATATATATATATATATATATATATATATATTATATAAAGTAGGCTATCTTGCCTCTTAAATGATCCACCATAATTTCGACAACAACAATCTGTGTGGTATAAACTTAATCATTGTCCGTCCGTCTTCTTGGCTGGTCGCCTTTCTTCTTATTATTTGAGGTCAGAAGAAAAACTAGCGAAGAGACGAGTTTTCTTGTTTATTAGAGGCTTATCTTTACTTATTCTCAACAAAGCAGCATTCATTGGACAGATGTCTTCGTGTTAGGCTTTACAGGAAGTCAGTAAAGCCACCCTTCTCCTAGATCTATCTAGGATTTTCTTTCTCCAACTTGCTTAATACTTCGGTTTCGAATTTCGCTTATACACTGGTCTCAAAACTTAGAAAACTCGAGGAAGCTACTCATTAAAGAAATACCCTGGCGGAACTCTGTGGTTATATCAAACTTTTTGACAGTGATTAATGAACAAAATTATAAGAAACTTTTGACGTTCAAAATTATTTTCATTACAGATGGATCATATTCAATCTAATCCCAATGTATGGTACGAATCCCTCGTCTGTGTCCGGCAGTATTCACACTGCTTTTTCTGAAAATTCGAATATTTTGATGACCATTTCCCGACAAAGGGCGAGAAAAGTTATTCATTCATCGATCGCTACTTTTTCCAATTTTTAACGGATCACGTGACAAGTTTCTCTTGACTGACTTACCAAACCTGTTGTAACAATTCTATCATTTTATTTGCTGACATTTTGAGTATTTGCGAAGGCAAGCATCTCCTCAGACCATAAGGCTTTTGTAGCTCAAAAGATAAAGCAGCGGATAGTCAGCTCTCAGCTGTTGAAAGGGATACTAGCTGGACTGAAGGGCCATCATTTATTTCCGATCTGTACTATTCACCAATAATCTTTTCCAAAAATCTTCCTCATATAAATTAATGGTAATTGCTCTTTGTTTTACACTATGCAGATAGCGGGGAAACCTTTGCTAATATAGATCTTGCAAAAGCGAAGCGGTGGAAAGCAAACCTTCAGAAAATGGAATATATCAGTAGCATATTCCTGCGCCAAATAGTATTAGATTTAGTTTCTCTTTTCATTTATTACTTTTTATTCTGGGTAGAGAAAATTTATCTAATAAGGTTTGTTTTTTTTTTCATTGGTTTTCTGACATAAGTTCGGATGAATATTTCGTTGTCCTAAAAATTCGTTCTACTTTATCGTTAGATGGCATTAGGAGCATTTAGTTGCAATTACATAAAAAAGGATTGATTTTTACTTATTTATGTGAGGTGTCTAATCAATTTTCTTTGGGGCATAATTTTCTTTCAATCGTCAGATTTGATGTAATTTTCTTCATTGATTATAACATTGAAGATGAGAGAAAACAAGCAACATTTTAGGCAAATTATTCTTTTATTTCTAGAAAATTAACAATAAAACAATTTGTGCAGTTTATGGAGAGAGGAGTGTTATAGTCAGAAGTGTCAAAAATGGTTTGCAAGGTTTCGTGCCGGAGATTTATCGCTAAAAGACGTCTCATAAATATATTTCATTTGTAAAATAAATCCTTTTTTCGTCTTTAGGTGACTTACTTATTGACGTATCTACGTATTTTGGGATTGCATGCTTGCTTTTAAAATCATAATCCAAATTCTAGATTTTACCTAAGCTCCAATACCAACCTTTGACACCGGTGTCAAATAAACAACTATCTCGGCCACGAGGCTTGGTCATAGAAACAATTAGGAAACTCAGTTGGTAGGCGATGTTGTAAGAAATGTCAGACAACTGCTGGACATCAAGACTCACGACGTGAATCCAGATCATATGCAAAATTGTTGTGGGTAGAAAATAAGATAGAACGACGATCTAGATAGGTTCAGTAGATGTTGGTGCCACGACGCCTGTGATTTTGGTGGAAGGTCTATGTGCAACGATAGATGACGATGATTTATACAAGGAGAGAGTAATAGGATGTTTAATGCTTTAATCAGGCAATAAGTCTTTGATGCCATCGACTTATGACCAAAATCTCTTGTCATTTTCAGACCATTGACATTTAGCGAACATTTCTGGAAGTTCAAAAGAAATAAGGGAAGGATTCCGAAGTTGTCAAATAGATTCGGAAGAAGTTTGACCCTCCAGACATTTTCATTTCGACATCCTGATTGTGGGACGTCTCTGTCGATCCAGGAGAGACGAAATGTCACCCCCGGGGATTTTGGTCGTTCATGGAGGAGAGGACATACGACTGGAAATAAAGAACTCTCAAAGATAAAAAAAAAAGCTTTTTTTGTCTTTGGTCCCCTACCAATGAGATTCGGTTTCATAGTTGCACCTTAAGGAATGTATAATGATTTTTAAATGGAGCTCCTTCGGTCTTTTTTGCTCTTTTTTCTATCGAGAGAAAGAGAGAAAGAAAGAAAAAAGAATGAAAGAAAGAACAAACCTGGTTGCTGCATGGTCAAACTCTACTCCTATTTCTATTCTAATCAATGATGATCACATCCACTTTTTTCTGCATATATATATAGTCTACAAAGCTTTACAGCTTTAAACACTAAACATTAAAAAACTTTTTCAATAGATTTTTTGTGTCACTTCAGTCACTCATTTTCAGATATCTGTTAATGTAATTTATGCAATATTCTTCAGTTTTTTCCCTGTTCGACATACACTTTGTTATTAGGGCACAATGTATAAATTGTCTCTTTTTTCGGATCATCAGTTGTTTATCATGTAAACGTTTCGGGGATTTAAACAGTTATATTAACATTGCACCAAGTAGTGTTGATCAAACACCACCTCCCTTTTGGCTATGATTTTAATATATAGCTTATGTCATACAAGTAGTTTGTTATTTTAAATTGGGTAACATAATAATGTATTGTATATGGGTTAACAGGGTATAATTACGTATGTCTCCCAAAAAAGTATTTAACGATGAGGGATCGGTAAGTATATCAACAGACGTGACTTGCTATTCGTGTCTCTCCTATGGAGTGTTCACCTATATGAATATCAAATCCCTTGTGTCGATTCTAATCTCAGACTCCATGCAAACCAAATTATGATATCAACTTTAAGAATAGCACGAAACTTAAAGTCATTTTTCCCACGTCTCATACCATCTAGTTTCCATCAATTTGTTGTTTGTTTTCCTTTAAATTATCAAAAAAAATTAGCCTCATGCACATGGTTGGAACAAAACTAAACCAGCTTTGAGCCGGTAGTAACACCTCAATGGGCTATTTAATCAATATTCTAGGACAATTTTGACTTGGCAATTATGTTCGATCTTCCACCATGCACAACTATCTATCAGTCAGACAAATGGACCAGAACCTGATGTTTTCCCCTTTCCTTGGTTCGAGTTAGTACAATGATCTTTCACACTGACAAAGAGTGGATCCATCTCTTCTGGTTACCTAATATATGTATATATATATACATATATATGTGTGTGTGTGTGTGTGTGTGTGTAAAATTTCTGTTGTTAGATGAACTTGAATCAAAGTTTCATTTGTGCACATATCAATGAAAATAAATTGCTAGGCTTTCTATTTCTACATGTATACGACAAATGCTCATGAATTTACACGTGTACATTAATAATCGAAGGAAAACGTCAGATTCTGGAGGCGCTTATCAGATAATCAAGAAAATCAAAACTAAAAAAGCCTGGCCGCTGCGTGGTCAAACTCCACTCCTACTTCTAATCCAGCTGAGGATGATCACAGCAACTTTAGAATGTTATAGTGTTTATTTTATTTACTCTGTAATAAATTTGAAAAATTATAGCCGAAATTTTCGTGGATATATAAGACTCGTCAGCTTGACTCAGTTGATAAGAGAGCTGCAGGGCAATCACTCGGTAGTGAAATGTTAATTTTAAACATCAGTTTGGTTTAACATGACAGGAGAAACATACAGTGAAGAGTTTACTCCCCTAAATCCGGTGAGGATTGTT
This sequence comes from Thysanoteuthis rhombus, assembly GCA_963457665.1. Lineage (NCBI taxonomy): Eukaryota > Metazoa > Mollusca > Cephalopoda > Oegopsida > Thysanoteuthidae > Thysanoteuthis > Thysanoteuthis major. Next base: position 21,162,928 of record OY735236.1, on the reverse strand, counting down.
CTGATTGTTGTCAACTCCGACTCTGACTGGAGTTTGACCAGAGAAAGAACAAATGCAATGCAAAAAAAGAAAGAAGTTGAGGAAGAAAGAAAGGATCAAGGGATGAAAAAATGAAAGAAAGAGAAAAAGAAAGAATTGATGGATGAGAAAAAAGAGGGGAAAGAAGGAAGAAAGAAATGCAGAAAGAGAAGGCGTACCAATGGAAACCTCTTCTGCAATCATTCTGATGCTGAGAAGTCGATAATTTAAAAAGAATCGATTTTTGCAAACATCGTCACTGGTTCTTGACGTGCATGGGCGTCCTCAGCATTCATCGTCTTCGACATCCTTTCAACCCTCATTTAATCACTTGTGACACTCGAACACACGTGGCAAACATTCTTCAGCATGAGCTTCTCTAAAAACTTCAAAACAATGCGCTGCTCGATTTTTGTACGGAGCATTTTAGGACACAACAGATAAACATATCTACTTCATGCAATGTCGAACAGCTAAGACGCAAGCAGATTAAAACTTTCAGGGGTCATTTTTGATTGTCTTTTGGCCAATACATACGACTTGATTGAGCATTAGCTGTCTTACTTGACCTTTGTAAGTCCAGAATCATCATTTAGTAGCCACATCCTGTATATGGAGTACTTCGCCAGCAATTTTTCAATTAAACATGATTTATCAAACTTGACTGACAAGTTGTTAATTTTTAGCGAACAAATTTGACTCAAAACTGGATCAGAATCATGTAGGGACTGTTCAAAGGTTCATTGTATTGTTGGTTCTGCATTGTTGGTTAGAGCGCTTTCGGCCATTGTTGATCATTCTCAAGAACAAGTGATGTTGTCATTTTTTAGTCCAAACATTGCGTTGTTATTTTTCGTATTAATGTTGGCATTTGTCAAGAATTTTTACTTTGATTCAATTGTGCAATTCAACACGTGATAGTAACGTCATTTCCGTTGAGAAATGTTAAACAAATTTTAAAACGTCTGCCCCGAGATCAAAAGATATTTTGTTTATTGTAGGTTGGATCCAGTTTTCGGGCAACACATTCGCCGACAGGAAAAACTGATTACAAAACCAAACAGACAATCCTTGTCAGTCAAATTCAAACACACACATACACTCACACACACACACACACACACACACACACACACATATATATATATATATATATATATATATATATATATATATATTCTGATTCGGACTTGTTCAGTCTAATGAAAGCCGTTCATCTGAAGAGTGCTATGTGTTAAGGAATATCTGGTGAGCATGAGTTTAATTATCTAATATTGTTTGTATTGTCACGTTTAAAGAAGTTCTTCTCCGTATTTTTATAAGAATGTTGTTTTTTTGTTTTGTTTTGTTTTTTGTTTTTTTCTACTTTCCGCTAATTGTTCTTGCATCTCAGTGAAGATTCCTTCTATCACTTATTTATGTGATCAAATTCTATTCTAATATTTCTTTGTTAACTAGAATCATCTTTTTTTCATATCTTATTTTTCAGTATTTATATCATTTTTTTTTCCATATATCTTTTTTTAATGTTCGTTTTGGGGTTTTTTCTCATTTTCTTCAACTCTTTCTTTATTTGTTGTTCATTTTTATTAATTACATTTTTCCTTTACCCCGTTTTTGCTTCTGTCTTCTTCCTCATGCCAGTTTTTTGGTCTGGTAACGCTCAAAATGTGTTTGCATACAAATTAAAGGTAATTGCTGCGTAGCTTTATGCTATTTTGGTCAGCATGTTTTCATTGAAACACTTTATTTCCGGAGAACTTGTATCATTATTCTGATTTTCAAATTCGTTTTTTTTTTCTTCACGTTTTTTCATCTCTTTCTTAATCCTATATTCTTTTTCTATTGCAAAACTGTCAACAAAAACTGTCACCAAATGTGTTTGGTTTAACGTGACGGGAGAAACATTGAATGAAGAGTTTATCCCCAGTTTCTTCAGTTCTCTGGGGAGTCTGTCGGATTGGCTGGTTGCTGGGCTGAAAAGCAAGAGAGCTGAATATTTAGACATTTAAATATAATGGTTGCTGTCTTTTATTTTTATTCTAAATACCCCTGCAATATAACTTTTGGGGGTGCCACTTGCGATGTAAGTTTACGCTAAATTTGCCCCTTAGTTCGTGTTCGGTCGCAATCACCCTTGTTTTTTTTGTTATTATTTTTTTTTAAATCTCGAACTTTTTTAGTGATCACTGACCAACAAAGGGCGAGAGAAGTACCCTATTCATTGAACACCCATGAATTTTTTCAATTGATCACCCCTAACTCAGCATTCCGCAAAAAGAAGTTGGTCACGTGACAGTTTCTATAGAGTGAATGACCCGACCTGTTTATTCATTGATTTTCGCAACTCCCTCCTCGCATCAGAAAACGTACAACAGAGTGCCACTCAATATCTTTTCTACTCGAAAGCTATCGTTTGTCATTTTAACTTTATGAAAGCAGCATGCCGCTTTTTTTCTCTCTCTCTCTACTATATCCCAGCCCCATGTGCCTCCCTCCACTGGGAACCCTGAAAAAATTCTTCGTATGAATAAAGGGTAAATCTCTTTTCGCTTACCACTATTTCAGCTTAAGAACTATTTTCTCTTAGCTTTCGAATATCGGAGGAATTGTGCTTGTGTGTTTGTTTATGTACTTGTTAACGTGTTTATGTATTCCAGCTTTCCTGACCATTCCGTTGTGTCAACGAATTTGAAAAATGGCATCAGTACTCCACTAGGCCTCGTAAAAAAATTTTTCATCTCTGGAAAAAGAGCTTCTCTGACTTTTGGGGGCTTCATTTTCATGGGTTTATTAATAATACTTAGATTCTCCAGAATCTAGAAGGTTCTAAATGTTTTTCACTTGCTTAGAGTTGTCATAGAATTTATCTGATCATTCTATGATGGAATATGACTGTTAAATTATGACGCTACGGTTTTCAATTATTGACAGTGATGATGAATTGTCATCATTTTCAATATTCGTTTTTATCCCCATTCTTTCGTTTCTTTTTTTAATTACATCTTTTTCTTTCGTCTCCCTTCGCTTCTTCTCTCCTTCTTCCTTGAGCAAGAAAATATGCATAAGTACGTCGGGCCATTAACATCGGTTCATGGTCTGGGAACACTCAAAACTGTTTCCATGTGAAATAATGATGATTGTTTCTTACCTTTACGCTATTTTGGCTTTCGGAAACTTTTTATTGGATCAATTCTTTCGGATCGTAGTATGCTTGCTCTCTCTCTCTCTCTCTCTCTCTCTCTCTCTCTCTCTCTCTCTCTCTCTCTCTCTCTCTCTCTCTCTCTCTCTCCTAAACAGTATACTCTACTTCCTACCATCTTAAACTCTGACGACTCAGCCAAACATACTATCATCACCATTTTCTTAGGTTTGATAAGGCTAAAAAAAAGGGAATCAATAGTAATTGCTTCTTTGCTTAATGTTATTTTTGCTTGTATATTATGTTAGTAGAGATCTGGTTTGATGAACATGTTAATATGTATGTATCACGTGTATGAGACGTACCAATGGAGCTAAAAGGCTGAAAATTCTAACATTTACTCCTTATCATGTCAAGAAAAAAACATTTTGTTTTAAATTCAACCTTTAATTGGTTTTTGGTGGAAGGGTTCGATTTGCAATGTAAGTATATGCTAAATCTTTGTATCATTCATGCTTGATTTTTTGAAGATTTTGACTTTCTGGTGATCAATATCCAACACTATCCAAAGGCCTGAAAAGCTATTTATTCAAAGATCACCACTTTTTTCCAGTTTTTAATTGATTACCCCAACACAGCATGCTACCAAAAGACGTTGATTTAGTGACGGTTTCTATTGAATGACTGAGCAGACGTGTTATTTTTATTCTTAATATTCGTCTTCTCTTATTTTTTTTCCATCTCTCTTTTTTTAATTACATATTTTCCTTTCCTTTCACTTTCTTTCTTATCTTCTTTTTCCTTTTCTTTCTTTTATTTTTTCTCCTTTTGCCTCTTCCCCTTCTTCCTCCCCTCTAAACAAAAATGTGCATCCTGATGCCACCCAGCCCCCCTCTGAACTGCCTATCGTATGTCACCTGCACGCTTGTCACCAAGTAATTAGTAACAACATTGTTCGGTGCCTGGGGCCCTCGTTACACCGAAGCACTGAAGGGTCGCCTCCAAAAATCACCGGGTGGTCACTCAATCAGAAAACCTGTCAATTCAACTCAAACAGAAAATGCCTATCAGCCCTGGTAGACAAACATGGAAAACTTTGTAACGTTCGCGAAACCCATGCTAAGACTTAAAAAAAATGATTTCAAAATAAAAAATTGATCAATTTTAGAAAAATAAATTAGTAAACAAGAATTTTAAAAGAACAAAAATAATGAACAAGATCTTTTTATATTTTTGAAAGAAAACCCGATTTGCCTTACACAGAAAAATAACCACCTCCAACGCGTTATCGATCAAATTCTCAATTCGCTAAAATCTGGTGGCAAATTTTACATGTGGTCCCATTGAAATATCTGAATTGTATGAGGTCTTTCCGGAAAATATCCGGTCATTTTGTATTAAGTAAAGAATAGGCTACCTAGGACGATAACGCTTTAGTCCTTCAAAGGATTCTCTTCGGTATTCATTCCAGCGTTACTCTCTCTTTTCAAACCATCTTTCAGAATCAACTAGCTCGTCACGTTCTCATTAATCCCGTCCACGATCCAAAAGTGATCAGGGGAGCTGACAGACCTGGGCAATGCAGTGTTTTTCCAAAGAAAACTACATACATGGAGGATGACTTGCTCGGTCATCACAAATTCGACTCAAACCCTCTGGATGGCGTATAACTGCTGGCTGAGTGAACACATGGGAGAGTATCTGCTGGTGGATGTGCAGTGAAGTTTCTTCTGAAAAAGGCAGTGCGACTGGTGCTCGAGATATTCGAAATGGCTGGATACTTTCTGGGTAGGTCTTGTATTTATATCAGAGTTGACACACGGCAGGTACTTGTGTATATGCAAATATTTACTTAGCCTCGTTTGGACCAACGCAAAGGGAAAAATCGTGGAGGGTGGACGATAGAGATTTGAGTTATGCCAATCATCTAATCGCGGAGTACTTCTTCTTCTTCTCCTTCTTCTCCTTCTTCTTCTTCTTCTTCTTCTGCCATGTCCCTTCAGAACGTGGGCGGTCATAACTCTCCACAGCCTCCCTCCCCTTATTGCTCTCAGCAACTCCCCCTCATCCAAGCCTTCCAGTATTCTTTCTGTCATTTATGTGTTCAAACCTTTCAAGTAGGTTACTCGCTGCCTACCACCGCTCCTTTTGCCTTCTGTACACCCCTGTGTGTGTGAAGTTCTCCATGCCTTCCTTCCTCTTTATGCCACCGAAATGTGTAGGACCTACCTGCCGTAACAACGAATACCAACCTCTTACACCGGTAATGAGTAGGCAACGATCTCCTTCGTCAAACAGACCCCCAAACAATTAATTACTTAAATCGTTTGCTTAAAAAGGATTACCAGACTGATGACATTTCGAGGCGGTCCTAAAGTTTAACACCCTGGCACACTTGGATTAATCTGAAATAATAACAATGTGACTCATGTATTTACTTTTATCTTTCTTTCGTGAATTTTTATCAAACTCCTGCCAAAGTTGGAGATGACTTTGTCCGTCCGTAATAAGGACAATCTTCATCTAGGGGAGTGAACTCTTCTCTTTTTGTCGATTGCATCACATTAAATCAAACTCATGAAAACTGCGATTTGAAACCATGACCAAATGAATATTAAGCAAAATTCCTAATCAATTGATCTAAACTGATGAGCCTTTTATCCTGTGAATTTATTTATGATATATACAATAGAAAAGTTATTGCAATCATTTTGCTGGAATATAAGTAGGATTGAAGTTTGACCCTGCAGGTGTCAGGCGTTTTTATTCGTTCGCCATTTTTAACATCAAATGTATGAGCATGTGAGTGTGTGAAACTTTGTAATTGGGGCCACCTTCTTTTCATTATGCACATTTGGGGACAAAAAATCTATTACTTGGTAAATAAAATTGTTTTTTTCTTTTTCTTTTTTTTTTCTTTTTTTTTTAGTTAATCCACAGCAAATTTGTGGACGTTAACTTTTGGTTGAGTCAAACGAAAAAGACCAGGAGTTTTTATAAAAGATTTCGTCCATTTACACAAGGAGGGAGAAATGTTTAAAAGCAAAAGAACACGCATTGAAGAGAAAAGTGTGTTGAGGTAATCAATTAAAAAAACTAGAAAAAGGCGTGATCAATAGATACGTTTTGCCTCACGTTTTGTTGGGTGGTGAAAAAGTCAGAATTTTCAAAAAAACAAAACAAATGTGAACACTGCTGGACACAAACTAATGGGACCAATTTATAATACAGTTAACATTGTAAATGCGCACTTCATAGATAAACTAAGAACCTATTTTGGAGGGAACCTTGTAAACAACAAAACCATTTTCCAAACTCAAGTTTCAAGTATCTACCATGAACAGTTGGGATAGGATGAAGTCTGCATATACAGATATATAACTGGGGATTGATAATGTCAGCAATAAAGGAAAAGAGAAAAATGTCAATGCTATGGGAGAAGCATGAATCCATCTTTCTCCCAACCCAAGTGATGAGTAAAATAGTTCAGGATCAGGTGGATGACGCTATTTCGGGTACTAGCCATCTCTAAGTCTTGTTCACAAATCGCAAACGGGTCGAGTAAGTACTAATGTGATACACGGAGTCAAAGAAGGAACAGCTGAAACTGCAGCCAGCAATTTGACATCTTCAAGAATGCGCTGTGAAAATTGAGTTAGATCCACGTGTTGATACCTAAACGAAGAATAGAGGAGTAGAAGTGTTGATGGCAGAAGCTCAAACTCTAGGTCAAGTGGGTCGGCTCTAAAGTGACCAAGGAACTATACACAGATACATTCTCTGGCTGTCTCTTGCTATATATATATATATATATATATATATATATATATATATATATATATATATATATATATATATACATTTAGAAATCGATATGTGATCAGACAGAATAATAATAAATTGCGTTGTATTATATTGAAACTCTTATTTGAAATGAGTTTCTATATAATATAATGCAATTTATATATATATATATATATATATATATATATATATATATATATATATATATATATTATTCCAGAAATACTCACTAGTAACAAAAATGCATATCCTACGGAAATCATGCTTCAAAACCTCTTCCAAAAGCTAAAAGACAAGCAAAGCAGGTAAAAAATGATATCATCCCTCTTCTTCCTATTCTTCTTATTATCATTATTATTATTATTATTATTATTATTATTATTATTATTATTATTATTATTATTATTATTTTTAACAATATTTACCATCATTTACTAATTCGTTGCTTAACAACAGTTCTCTATCATTGTTTACTTGATAATCTTTTTAAAAGGCCTTAAAGGTCCTAAATGTAACAGCATCTAATCGTTCAGTCAGTGTAATATACCGAACCTCAAAGACTAATACGAGGCCATAAATTTCATTTGAAACATACTTATATCTTAAGAGAAGGAAAATGTTGAAATGAAAGGTATGTGTCTACAAACGTTAGCAAAATCTTCATGGCTTAGAAATACAAATACTACCTGTGATCGGCTTAAACAGTTGTAAGTGGAGAGGAGGTCGGGACTTGTACAAAACTTAAAACTCTCCTAGGAGTGTGATTCGGACCTGGAATGCAATATGCTAAGGTTGCTATATTGTCGGTCATTATGAGTGAATAGCAGATATCTATAGTCAGAACACATCAGCTTTTGTGTCTTGGATCTGTACTTAGAGTTGCCGAGGGCTTAATTATCCTAAGGATCTGCACTTAATGTTGTAGACAGTCGTACTGATCTGATTCCCCTTCAAAGGGACAGTAGAATCTTACAGCTTGTTCAGATATCTATCAAACTGTGGTTTAAGAAAAGGGCGACGGACCCCCATAGCTGGATCGCATTGAAGGGCACTCTTGTCAAACCTACGACCTAAGGACCCTGCTCCTATTCGTGCCACCTCGGTGTATCATAGTACACAGATCCTTGGTTTAAAGGGTGGGGTTGGCTCGGAGCAAGTTGCCCTTCACAAAGTTTCATTGCTTGGGATGAAATGTTATTCTGCCCACAGGCCCTGCCATCTACGGACTTAAAAAATCAAAAATCTCTGTTCGCGAAGCCAGGCCATTTGGTCATATATCCATATATCATTATCTGAATTTTGATCTGAGGTTTTCTATCTGGATTTTGATTATGTAATTGGAGTATAATCTATCTCAAGGATGGCACTTACACAAAGATACTTGGGCGGAAATGATAATGTGAAGAATCTTCAATTCAGTTAACATTAGAAAAGATATGGAAGATGGAATCAGGGTCCAGGATTTTAACTTTTAGAGACTTAGATGTTAATAATACTTCATGTTTGGTTGCAGGACTAGCTGACAAGTTTTTAATAATAAAGGAAAAAGGTAAAAAGAGATTTTGTAAAATATGTTAATTTTTTCAGACGTCTCAAAATATTCGATACAAACATCAATAGATATTACGTTCTTTGCCTGGAGGTATGAATTAATATACAGGATAACATTTTGAAAGGAATGGAAAGAACTGAGAGAAAAGAGAAATGCTCGGAGATAAAAAAAAAAAAAAAAAAAAAAAAACAAAGAAAGTGAAATACAGACGAGAAATTTGAAAATGATTGAAGCAGGCGATAAGATAGAAATATGGATAAACAAATAGAAACCAACAAAGAAAGGTGAAAAAGAGCGAGAGGAGAAACATGGGTTTATAAAGAGGCTAGAGAGAGAGAAACAGAGAGAGATAAAAAGTGAATAATATAAAGAGGGAGAAAGAGATTGATAAAGGAAGCAAACGTAAGAGCGATAAAGAAAGGGAGGGAAAAATGTTGGGATAGATTGAGAAAGAAAAAGAAATATACAGATAAATACTTGCAGAAGGGGGAATGCTGGGAAAGAGAGAAAAGGAAAATGAATTGAAATACAGACGAGAATTTTGAAAATAATTGAAGCAGACGATGAGATTGGGTAAGTCAGAAGTAAGAACAAAACCGATAGGTTCATAAAGAGAGAGAGGGGGAGACACAGGGGAAGATGGGAAAATAAAGAGAGGCAAATATAAATAAATAATTAGAGAGGGGGGGGGATAAATAACGATCAAGTGAATAAGACCAAAAAGAGAGAACTAGAAAAAAATATCTCGAAAGAGAGAGCAAGGAAGATCAAGAAAGATAGAGGGAAATGGGAGGGAAAATTACAAAGAAAGTAATAACACTGGAATATGAATTTTTTTTTAAAATGACGAGTAATACAGACGAGAATTTTGAAAATGATCGAAGCAGACGATAACATTGGGAAAGTCAAAAATATGGAGGTAAAAACAGAAACAGATTTGTTGATAAGAAAAAGAAGTGGGATGAACAAAAAAGATGAAGATTTGATGATGAGAGATAAGAGCTCGTTGAAATTCAAGAGGAGAAATGGCAGAAGAAAAAATTGTGAAGAGGCGGTGAATTTGTGAAATTATAGCTAGCTACAGGTTATATGATTAAAATGTTGAGGATAGATAGGTAGAAGGATAAGAAGAAAAAACAGATGGATAGATAGATAGATAGATAGATAGATAGATAGATAGATAGATAGATAGATAGATAGATAGATAGATAGATAGATTGAGAGAGAGAGAGAATAGATAGATAGATAGATAGATAGATAGATAGATAGATAGATAGATAGATAGATAAAGAACAAAATGAGATAGATATGTATAGCTGATGGACGGATAGATAGATACAAACATAGATAGATAAATAGATTGATGTGAGCATAGATAGATAGATTGATATGAACAGAGATTCATAAGAATAAAATGATAGATTTATAGATAAATAGATAGATGTATAGATAGATATGAACATGGATAGATAAAACAAAAGGAGATAAATATATAAATAGGTAGATAGATATGAACAGGCAGACTTCCATCTTGGAGTGAATATCATTAAAACCGAAATTATACCTCGGTTGTTCCTGATCTTTTTTATCATTACGCTCCAAATATGCGGAAAAATTAAAATTTAATTCATTATGTTCATCGTGATGTTATTGAAACACTTGTTAGAGAATTCCCAAAATAAGAGACCTTTTTTTTTCTCTTTGGGCTCTTGGGAATTACTGACGCCCCCTAAGTGGGCATGGTCCTCCCTGGTTAAGTACCACTGTTCTAACTCCTTATCGACGGCTCATCAGTGTATTCACGGGGGTTGACTAATTCTGGCGATAATAATCAGGCTTCTTATCTTGTTGCTGGCAAGATTTTTGTCCTTCGACAGAGCCGACCTGATCTGAATGCATTGAACGAGTTTTATTCACTCCCTTCATCATCGTCATCTGACGAACAAATTAGGCAACGAGAGACCAAGTTGCCAGATTGTTGGATATGTTTGGGCCAAAGATAATCATAAATGGCTAAAAATGGCTGAATGCCAATCTCTTTTTCATAAAGACATTTATTCTGTTATTTATTTTTAGTTAATGAAGTATTGTAAATCGTTAGTATTAATCTTTTATACTGCTACTCACCTTCATCTATATTTTTCAGTTGTTTCTTTATTGCAACTTTACATTGACGGCTGCTGTAAAGTGGCTATAAAAAGCAGCTGAAAAATTAAGATGAAGGTAAACAGAAATTGAAGATAATGATTGTTTATGAATAATTGCAACACTGTTGAATAAACCAAGAATTTATTAGAAAAATACTACTGCAATGAAGTCAAAATGGTTAAAAATTTGAATACGGCCGAACTAAAAGGTTCATGGCTAAATGCATACGAAAATGGCTAAAATGGCAACCCTGCCGAGAGATACTTCAGCAAAAACATGGAAAATATTATCTTTAAGAAACAAAAGGAACTCAAAATACGCGTTTGCAGAGACATACTCACGTACACTCACAAACGTACACACACACACACACACACACACACACACCGAAGAACACTCCTTTGTTGACTCTCACGCACACACCTGCACACCCAAACCTGCACACACACACACACACACAGACAAGTGACTGAAACTACACACATCCATATTTTTATGCACATACACACACATGCACACACAAAATTAAATATATTCGCTTCTCTTTACCTCTTCAACAAAGTAGCGGGGGGCACAAACTAAGAGATCAAGTTATCAGTAGGATAAACTTACATCGCGAATTGAACCCCCACTAAATGCCCATTTAGTGAGTGACCTTTAAAACATTTGTCTATTCATTGAGAGGAGTGTTTTTGGATGTGTGTAAATTTTCAATGTTCCACTATGAACGCTTAGGGCTGGGCCAAGTCCGGGTAGATACATAGCTATAAATGTCAGATCGAATGAATAGCCCAAGCCAAGCCACAGTGTTAGAACCTGTCCGTTGAGGATAGTGGTGATTAATTATGACAATGCTTCATCTAAGAAAGTTAGACAACTTAAGACCATAACATTCAATAATATTGTTGGACAGTGGCAAAGATACGGTCAAAGAAAAACTTAGTTAATAATGATCATCGTTTGGGGTGCTCAATCTCAAGTCATTTTTTTACAAATATTGATAGTGTATTTAGACGTTGGTATAGATTGCATATATATTTTTTGAATGAATAGAAAGAGGTCTGGTTAGTCACACAGGAGGAACTGTCACGTGACCGTCATCTTTTAGCAACGTGCCACGTTGGGGATGATAGAAAAATTGAAAAGGAGAAGGGCAAAGAATGAATTACTTCCCTCAGTTTTTGTTCAATCAGTAACATGTCTTTATTTGAAAAAAAAAAGGGCATGAACGCTACCGGACACAAAATAAAGAACCAATTTAGTATAAAAGTACTTAGTAAATTGGATAACTATCCTACAAACTTTTTTTCTGGATATGGGGAGTAAATGTTGAAATGTTCAGCACTCTAGCTCTATACATACATAGCCTGCCAGCCTGGTAGAATCACTTATAATGAAATTTATGTTGACCAGGAAATGGTAGATATTCTCACACAGAAGGATGATAATGACGATAATGGTGGTAAGAGTTGAAATGGGGTAAGTCTACAACTACTATAAATACTATCCGTAATAAAGTAACAAAAATAAGATGAAAGAAAAACTAGTGAAGAATTAGCAATGGTCATCATCTATTGTTTTTAGCAATACCTATGATTTATCACAGGCCTCTTAGTGTATTCTTCTTTAAGATACTTTCGGTTTTTTGAGTATTGCTAGTTTCGTTTGAATATAGAAATAGGTAGAAATGAATGTCCTTATAATTATAAGAGGCGTTGCAACTTTCTTTGTTTTGTTTGCTGTTTTTCTGTCACGCAAGAGCAAACACCAAAGAAAAGGATACAGTGAGCCCATTTTATGTCTATGCGCCTGTATATTTTTGTTGGAAGGGGCAAGCTGCTGCTGTTGATAATATCACTGCTATTGCTGATGTCCCAGTTTTGTATTTATTGCCAAATTCTGTTGTCTTATTTGTTCAGAATCATTAAATAAAAACAGAAAATATGATATGGTAGAAAATTGACAAAAAAATATAGATTTCATTCAAGGCTGGTATCTCGTTTTTTATTTTGTTTTGTTTTTTTCCAATAAATACACTATTACTAAGATATATATTTGTGAAATACATCTATGTGTAAATAATGCCGTCATTTTTTTATGGATACTATGCTAGTATTAATACAAATTACCATAATCAGTCTCCTGATAACAATAGATATTCTTACACAAAACAACAAAAATAATAACTACGCTAATGGGACTTGAATCGAAGCCAGGGCCAGCCGTAGATAATGAAATGTCATCATCAGCAGCAGCAGCAGCAGCCTTTTAACGTTCGCCGTTGGACATACACCTTCCCCAAGATTCGCCAGATCATTCTATTGTGGGCGTTGCGGCGCCAATATCGCATGAAACTGTCTAAATCGTAACGCTATCTTTTTACAATATTTGCGTATGATGTCCGAGGATCCATGTTGTGGGTCGTGATGTCCGACGATTGTCTGACATTCTTGCTAGATGATTCTCTGATATCTTTGACTCCTTTTTTTTTCTTTACTATACTTTGCTGTCTTGTGATCTCTCCTAGTGATGTCAAGCGTTATCCTCCATTACGAATGTTGCATGGTTCTTATCTCGAGATCCAATCTTTTGATTAGGTTCTATGTTTTAGCTTCATAAGTGACTTGGCAGAACGCATTGGTTGTAGCCGAGTTTTATGTTATGAAGGTGGCTCCAGATTAAAAATATCGCCATATTTATTTACATATACTAGTAATATAAGCTGTAATAGTATTCGAATTTCTTAGATGATACATTGTCAATTATTATTGTTTTTACTAGTATTTCTTTCGTATTATTTTGCTCGCTTCTTATCGCAACAATCGGATCGTAATACTACCATTGTTAAGCGAGAATCATGATTCGAAACTAAAGAAGTTTTGAAAGAAAAATGAAATATGAATAAAAGAGTAATCAAAAAAGAAATGATTGATTTTGTACTTTTAAACTGACGGCTGTATTGTTATAAACAAGCGTGAATGCTACCGGGCACGAACTAAGGGATCGACTTTGAATAAACTTACACTGCCAATCGAATTTTATTTTAACCCCCCCCCCCCATTGAAAAAAAAACCTTAATTTTTTTCTAGACATAATGATGAGTAAATATTCA
>OY735236.1:21124152-21144152 GCA_963457665.1 Thysanoteuthis rhombus | reverse complement strand
AAAGCTAAATGCTTTGATGCAGAGCTACCAAATTTAGCATGCATACTTATTGGATCCAGGGGAAGGTTTCTACTTAAGTTCTGTGACTTTTAATTAGCCTTGCTTGACTCTGACGGAAAGAACACTTACCAGCTCAGCATCTGGATGAAGGAATCATTTTCTGTCATTATAATCAGCTATGATCCAAGTCTTGGTTTAGACGGAATGGTAATCTTTGGTTTGACTCACGTAGACCTACGACGGCGTTTAAGCAGCATACAAAGGCTCCAAAAACAACAATTGTCTTTATCAAAAGGTATAATTAAACAGCGTATTTATCCGAAATGAATGCAATAATGAAATGGGAGCTACAATACAATTTCGTATTCTAAATAAGTGTGCTACAAAAAACTTGAAAAAGGTTTGGAATTCCAATTCAGTTGACGCTGACTTAGTTTACTTTAAAAAAGTATTTATAGAAATAAACAGGTACCCGAAACTCCAGTTTTGTTCTATTTATTTCAACTTTGTTGTTGTTGCTGTTGTTGTTGTTGTTGTTGTTGTTACTTACGTGATCGGTTATGTGAAATGCATACCACAAGGCATAAAACTTCGTCTCCGGTGATAAAACGGGGACCAGGCAAGTTTTCTATAGATCATTTTATGGTGTAAGTGTTAGAGTTCCACCTTATATGCACAACGAAGAGCGTGATTTTTTTTCTGTTTCTCTGTTCGTAACAATGGGTTCTTCCACTTGAAGGCAATCATTTTGCTGATAAACACATATCATGTCCATTATTTGAAACAATGAACTCAAATATATCCGTGATTTTCTTCTCACGGAGATACAATACACATGATACTTTATATATAATAACAAACTACATTTATGACATGAACTATATGGTAAGAAAGGGTGATGTTTGATCAACTCTGCTGGGTGCTACGTTAATATAACTTTTATTTTTTAAATTCCCGGAACTGTTACATTGTAAACAACTGATGATCCCAATAAGAGACGATTTATACATTGTACCTTAATAACAAAGTATATGTGAAACAGAGGGAAAGAACACTGAAAAAAATTACATGAATTGCATTGACAGACATTGGGAAATAGATTACTGAAGTGGGACCGAAAAAAATTTGAAAAGGTTTTTTAATGTTCAGTGTTTTGAGCTCTAAAGCTTTCCAGAGTGTGTGTGTATATATATATATATATATATATATATATATATATATATATATATATAGAGAGAGAGAGAGAGAGAGAGAGAGAGAGAGAGAGAGATGGGCGGACAGTGCAACACAGAAATCGAAACTCTATCGCAACAAGTGGTTTCACGCTATTGTCTGATGATCGTGTAAGCGTAAAACTACTAGTTGCAATAGAGTTCTGGTTTCTGCATTATACTGCTTATATCAATATTTGCTGTCCCCCGAATATCGAGCACTTTTTCTCATAGATAATGCAATCTTTAAACACAGTAACGATACATTACCTAAAAAGATGTGAAAGCATTGAAACAATTTGATCGATTTTAGTGAGTCAAATGATAAATATTTAAATATATATTAGTAACCAAAAAAGTCTGATATGTTTTGTTGTTATATGGCATTAGAAACGTTTAGTTTTAATCAATTTAATTTAAAAAGATTGCATTTGATTGTACAGTGACAGCTTTCTTACCAGCATGCACTCTTTTTCAAAAATTATGGTAAAATAAAAAGACAAACACATGAAGTTTATGTTTGCAGATATTAAAAGTGAATATTTCTCGCCGGACGATGCTCCACAACCAATTTCTCATCGTATATCTTTGCGATTGCTTCCACTATGTCAATCATTATGGACAAAATACTTACCCTTATTTTTCACATTTTCTCCCGTTCTCAGGCCTCTCTTCCCATCAGAAAAAAACAGTTGTCATCCAGGGATAAAATAGACAAAAAGTTTCTACAAACCTGAAGCACTCTTCTCGCTATTCTGACTCAATTCTGTTATTATTAGAACTAGTTGGAAACGTGAAAATTCCAAGGGTGTTCCACAGTAAGTAAACTCTACGGATCGGTAATTTAGACGCAAGCTCTTGGTGGAAAACAAGGCCTTCTGCGACAGTCTTCCTTATTTCTTATTTTCTCTGTTCACACACTGCCATAGACTAGTGGTCTGGGTAGTTGCAATGAAAAGCAACTAAAAGTAAGATGTTCGAAAAACCAGTAAAATGGTAAAATAATGGTTGAAAATGGGTAATCTAATGAAAATCTATATTACTAAACACATTTTTGTAATCATTTCATTAGCATAGTACCCGTCTACAGCAAAGACGGGACTATTTATATAGTAGTGAATTATACAAACTTATTTCAGCATTCATCACTAAAAATGTATATCTCAAACAAATTTTTTTTGTCCCTGTCGAGATCCAACAACTCGTTAATTTTTTTTTTCATTATTTCAAAACAATTTTACAACAGAATAAAAAAATGAGACATTATCACCAGCAGTAGTAGTAGTGGTGATATTACCAGCAGCAGTTCCCGGTGTATTTTTGCGAGCACTCAGACACAAAAGCAGCCCATTTAGTACCAGTGTGATCACTGTATTCACGTCCCCTCTTTCTGTTTGTTTTAGCATGACAGAAAACTAACAAACACAAAAAGTTGACAAGGCTATCAATATAATGAGACTAGTTTCTTAACTGTTTTATTGTTTTTTACAGCAGCGTTCCTAAGCCGATCCATTCTTCAGCCTTTAGATTAAACTGCAAACATTCAAAACCAAAAAATGACTTTGAACAAGACTCAAAATCATATTCTGAACCTCGGGAGTAAGTCGTTCTTTCGGAATCATGTCCAAAATGTGACAGCTTTTCCACACAGTTAGATAGCTAAGTGAGTGAGTGACCAGTGCCCTTACGCTTACAACGGCTTCAGTCGCCCCTGCCTAGGTTTCATTTATCACATTACTATCAGCCCATTTGCGATATGTGAAATAGACTTAGAAGTGACAAGTATACAAGAGAGATAGGTTCAGGGCTTCTTTTCGTAGTGAATGCAAAATATCCCAGCTGGAATTTGATCTCGGCTTGACAAGACCATTTTCCGAACTGTTAACCACTTGGCTATCCCGCAGCTCCTAGATGGGTTTGAGAAACGGAAATTACAACAAAAATAAGACAAATAAATCGAAGGGGGGAAACAATCGATCCAAACAAGATCCCATAATGAAATCCAATGGAAATGGATTTCCGTATTCCTTTCCAATCAGTGCCAAATCAATTTCTGTTGTCAATTGCATTTGGCTTTCATTAGTCTTCATCGACTGAAAAGAAAATCAACCTGTCGCCTCACATTTTGTTATTCAAATGATATAAATACTATCGAACACACATGCACGCGCTCACACACACACACACACACACACATATATATGTTTGTGTGTGTGTGTGTGTGTGCTTAAGATTAAAGAGAGAGAGAAACCACCTAACACGTGTTTCATGGTTGGTCCATTTATTGAGCATCTTTTATGGGATATCTTTTACTTATCCAATATCTCGAGTGGTGAGAGCTTATCTATCTTGAAAATCTGCATTCGAAATCCTAACTCTTTTCCCAGGATCTAACACTGACCTTTGGCGCCGATGTGAAATAAGCAATCATCTCAGTTTCGTTGCAGACCTTGAAGTTTATTTACTAAAATCACCTTCCTCTGGCACAGGGCCACACTTGCAGGGCTTACAGTGAGGATTGAACTCGTTACGCTTATGAACTGGCTTACATAATAAAACATTGTGCTCCAATGGACATTTATCTGGTATATAGGAAGCTGTTTACCATAATCCAAGTTAATGTTATCAAAATCAGTCAGTCTCAAATACTTTTTTAAAATGAAATAAGAAAAACTGGTTATTGCAGAGTCAAATTTGACTCCTAATTCTTTTCCAACTGAAGATGATTACTGCTACTTTTGTATCGTATGTATTATGAATTTAAAAGAATAAAAATAAAAATTCGGGTCTGGTAGGTTACTCAATAGTAACTGTCATATGACCATCGTAGCAGCATGTCCCGTTGAGGACGGTCAATCAAAAAATGGAAAAAACAACGTGATCAATGGATATATTACTTCCCCGCCTTTTGCAGGGTGATGATCACCAGAAAAAATCTGAAATATCAAAAATCAAACAAACACAAGCTAAAAACCCATTGGTTTGGTGGGGGGGGGTCTAAAAATACGTTTTTATTGTAGACATATTAAGTAGCAAATGTTTAAATTTTCTAACCGCAAGGTCCACTGCTGCAACTTGTTCGTGTGATACATACAGCCAGCCAGCTAGATCAATTTGAAAACTGAAGAAACCTATGTTGACAATTTTGGTGACAGTTCTGGCTGACGGTCTCTAATATATAAATATAAATTTAGTATAAATGTAATTACTTATTAGGGTGAAATTAACTTGCAATTATCAAGTTTAGAGATCTTTTTGATGCTTGTAATTATTTGAAAATGTCACTCGACGCTTATTCTTATGCGGTGGCAGCTACAATAAGCCCTAGCGTATTTATAACTCACATTTTTATAGATATGTAAGTCTTCTTAGTTTGGCTCAATTGGTAAGCAAGCCGCCTACCGATTGCCTGGTTGGGATTTCAAATGCTTATTTTATATATCGGTTTAGTTCAACGTGACGAGGTAGACAAATTGTGGAGAATTTATTCAACCAAATTATGTGAGGCTTGTCCTTGTTCCTGTAACGATGGGAAAACAAAATCACCTCCACTCAACTTTTGACAATTATATTTAAAATATTATATCAACCATATGGATTTTTAAATGAAAAGGTATGGAATATGTTAGACTATTTTAATGTCTGTTTACGAAAAGAATATGCGTCAAAAGTCGGCCATAAGCAGACGCTCGCGTTGAATATACTAGAACTTAATCCGGTATAAAGAGTTAATGAACTAAAATGTTCACAGGAAGAATTAGGCTCCTCGAACAATTCTGAACCATGGAACTCAAGGGATTGGCCACTACCCGTGTAGTCCCTAAAGATCTCAAGTCCCGACGGATCCTGTCGAGAGGATGCCAAATCAGATTGCTTAAATACGAAGAGCATGCTTCCAGAAGCACAACGGAAGGAAATTCAAATTTATATAAGCTCTCAGTAAGTTAACCCACTAACAGCAGATGGCCTAACTGCGAATTCCATCAGTCACATTTTGTACAGGGTAGCGCTTAGTCAAAGTTATCGACGCAACTAGCACACGACAACTGAGCTTCTCCTGTCGCAGTTGATGGAGATAAGTTGGATCCTTTTGAAGAACGGTAATGATATAGATAATCTTTTTCTTTTTTTTTTTTTTCAAGACAATTATTAGCTGAGTAATCAAGGTCCTCTCGATGTGCTCAACTCTCGTGGTCGTGTACCGGACTAAACTAAGATTAGTTATTGCGGGTTTCCCCAACCGCTACTCGTAGAGCATTTCTATAAAAAAAAAACCTAATTTATACGATAAATAATCTAAGCATTCTCAGGATCCCAGAATGGTGATAATGGTATGTTAGGCTGAGTTGTCAGAGGCAAGGATAGTGGTAGGTACAGGAGACTAAGATGAGGGAGAGAAAGGAAGAGGGTGTGCTCTACATCTATAAAACCTCGGTACCAAACGAACTCTGAGCGTTTCAACTTCAAACAAACCCATCTCTTCTTCACGTCTTTGATATTTACTCAAGGTTTTGGCTGATTCATTCTGCGGCTTTTTTTCAGGGGTGAAATGTGACATTCGTAAAAAAAATCCGTAGAATTGATCGGCCGAATCATTGTGTCAAGATCAAAGATGGGGAGAAGAGATTCGATTATCCTAACAAAAGTTGGAATGTGGATGACTTATCCAAGTTAGAGATAAAACGCTGAACGTGGGTGATGTCTATAGTTATACATATTGTAATTACTTGAATTAATGTGTATTTTATTGCAAAATAAGTATTTCTATCTAATAAATATAGAAAGAGAATAAAAAGATGAATAAAAAAGGAAAGAAAAGAAGAATTTTTTTTAATTCTTCCTTTTCAAAAAATCGAAAGCTTTCTCCGAGCTCATGTTAATTTTCCTTTTTCAAAGACTTTTTCTCCCATGAGTTCTTGAAATGTGATGGAAATTCTCAGCATCTTGGGAACAGTCAAATGGACACACAATCCGAAATGGACAGGTTGACCTACATGTTGCCGAACCCGTGGGATTTTCATCTACACGGACTTGGCACAGGTGCGTGCCCTTCCCGCTGGACCAACTGTTTTTGAATTCTTCAGAATGCTCATTCCGTCCACTCTGCAGTCGATATAAAACTTTGTAATTAACTGAGTTGATGGGGCTTCCATATCGTCTGCGTAAATCAATAATAATGGTATCTATTGATTAATTATCTACTTGCGAAATTGTTTGAAAACTACTGTCATTTTTAACGGCAACGATATACTAATAATTAGATATTTATTGATACATATATATACATATATAAATAGTAATAGTACATATATGTATATATATATACTACTTTATTTACAAACAGTTATGATGGTTTTTTTTATAAATAAATTAAGAGCAGTTAAATGTTTAAATCCAACTATTTTCATTAAATTAAGATAAATGCTCAATATGTTTACCATATTGATAAATGGTAGAACCAAGAAACACGCGCCGAGTGTTATCTATCTACACATGCACGTACAAACACACATACACACTCTCTCACAAACACATACATATATAAATATATATCTATATATGGTGAACATATGGAAGACATATAAATGCGAGTATATGTAGAATGAGAATTCATTTCATTCTTTAAATTATCAATTTAAAAATATTCCCTGACTGGGGGAGAGAGAATGAATGGGGGGGGTGAGAGTATCAACTGTAATTTGTAGTTTTTCTTCTTCTGTCTGATTTCTCTTGTTGACCACTGGTGTCTCATTTATCTAATATGCTTTATTCCGAAGTTATCAGTTGGATTAAGCCCATATATATATATATATATATATATATATATATATATATATATATATATATATACATATATATATATATATATATATATATATATATATATATACATATATATATACACATATATATATAAATAGATATATAGATATATATATATATATATATATATATATACATATATATATATACACATATATATATAAATATATATATATATATATATATATATATATATGTATATATATATATATATATATGTATATATATATATATATATATATATATATATATATATATATATATATATATATATATATATATATATATATATGCACAGAACCTACCTCTGCTGATCATGCTTTTTCGTCATCAATACTTAATTAACAAGTGTTATGTCTAGTTTTGGTGATATTTTGATGTTAATTTACCCCGTTTTCAAGTAAAGTATGGATTGGTAATTTTCCTTACATATTTACTCTCATAGACATGGGAGAAGTGTCTCTCTTATTCATGATAACCCGAGATTGGAAATAAACTTCGAAATATCTGCAAAATTACCCTCATCCCATTTTTATTTATCAAATATTGATGACTTACATGCAGTGACTCTGAAAGGAAAGTTTTATTCGACTTCCATTCTTTCTTTATTAGTCTTCTTTTTTACGGATAAGAAGAAAGAAAGAATTTATATTGAAACATCCTTTCATATTACAGTGCAGACCAGAAGACATCAGTATTAGTAACAAATAAATGAATGAGAATAGAAAAATAGGTTTGGTTAGTCACTCAAAAGAAACTAGTAGCTGGTCGTTTGGATGTGATCAACTAAAAAAGTGAGAAAAGGGGTGATCAATGAATGTGTTACTTATCTCGCGTTTTGTTGGATCACTATTTCTTTTATTCAAAAAACAAACGTGAGCAAAGCTAAAGACAAATTTAGCATGAACTTACATTTCAATTCCACCCCCAAAACCGGGGAATTTTGGAAAATCAAAAAACTTTCTTTCAAAACATAATAAGGAGTAAATATTAAAATTTTCAGTTCTCTAGCTCCATTCGGGAGGTATATATATATATATATATATATATATATATATATATATATATATATATATATATATATATATATATATATATATATATATATATATATATTCATATTCATGAAGGAGTTGTTTTACTTTTAGATCATTTCACCCTTCAATTGTCAAATTACCACCACCATGTTGTAGGATCAAATTTCACCCACGCGATAAATATACATACATACACACAAAACCTTTTTGAAAACTGAAAAAAATCATGCAGAAAGTTTTAGTTTACAGTTCCTTATAAAAGAGGTATATAGCCTGAGTATCTACTTTCTTGAGCTCCCCAAAATCCGGACCCTAAGTCTGGGTTGTGATGTACCCATGCCCTTCACATAAGCCTTCCTTACAAGCATGCTTCTCGGAGTTACTTCAATAGATTATATCTTCGAAGTTTCACATTTGAGTGCACAATTATAGATCTTATGATTGAGGTATATTAGAAAGAAAGCTTAGTAATAAATTTAATATTTTCATTTCAGCGGAAAGAGGACACGGCTTTTTGCCGATTTCAGGTTACGGTTCCAGGTTTTGTGGGTAATTCGTTTCAGTCAACTTGTCTTTAATGTTCATAGGATTTTTCTTCATTCAACCGATAACACCAAAATCATTTTTTAAAAACGTATTGTTGTTTTTTATTCAATAGATTATTTTATTTATTTGAAACCATCAATCAGAACTTTCAGGAAAACTGATAAAATAGGCTTCTTTACTTTTTTACGTCGGTCTGTCTGGCTGGCTGGCTGGTTACGGATTTATAATGCGTATAGGCCGCACCAGAGGGGCTGAAAATTTGAACATTAACTCCTTGCAATGTTTAGTAAAAAACGTGTTTTTGTTTTTGTTTTTTGTTTTTTTAACCCCCCCACACACACACACACACACTGAATAGGCTTTTAGGGAGGTTCAACTTGTAATGTAAGTTCATGTTAAATTTGTCCTTTTGGTTCTGTCCAGCGGTTTGTTTTTGAAAATTCTGAGTGGTTTAGTGATCATTGTCCAATAAAATGCAAGAAAAGTAATTAATTCATTAATCACTGTTTTTTCCAATTTTTTTAATTGATCATACCCCACATAGCATATTACCAAAAGATGGTCACCAGACAGTCTCTATTGAGTGACTCACCAGACCAGTTTTATAAATAATCTTATCTATTTATTTATCTAAAGCTATATGTAAAATATCCTTTAGGTTGTCCTTTTCTTTTTTTATATATATTATGATTATTAAGTGCCCTTACGCTGGTTACGACGACAATTGTCCTTGCTTGGGCATCACATAGAAACACTTTTTTTTCTAGACGTAATAATATAATTGCAGTATATTCAATATACTTAGAAGCGACAAGCACATTGAGTAATGTCACTCACTCCACTACATGTCATTTTATCCAAAGTAGGCGGAAGGGTTGTATTCATGCCTTTCCCAAGGGCATTAGTGAGTCTTTTCTCCGTGAAGTTAATCGCTCAGGCAACCTGCTCAATATCATTATTTGTGGTAAAGGTAATTATTGTTCCTCTCGGCAAAAAAACCCACACCAACCTCCTTTTGGGGGGTCTGGGGACCAAAAAGATGTAAATTAATGGTAATTGTTTCTTCGTTTTACGTCATTTTGGTTTATGAAACATTTTTCAGGAACGCTCAAGATTTAGATAATTCTTTTTTAAATCATAAAACACCCGTTACAGTAAGTTCATATGCAGAAATTTGATTGAAATCTTTTTTTATCATTCTTCTTAATTAACAGGAAAACAAACTCGTTAGCTGCAGGGTCACACTCCTCTCCTACTTTAATTCCGACAAAAGATGATAACTGCAACTTTTGTATTGTATATATGACAAATAAATTTTTGAATGTATAAAACTTGTCATTCTGACAGAGTTAATAGGAGAGCCGACTAGGAATCACGTGTGGAGATTTCAAATTATGGTTGGGTGATGTTTATTTCATATATCAGTCTGGTTCAAAGTGAGGGGACAAACAATTCACTCTACAAAATTTGTTGAAAGAGTCTACTTGTAACGAGGGGAAACAAAGTCAACTCCAATCCGAACTGAAGTTTGAGAAAATAGTTTGCACAGAAATTTTCGATGATAAAAATCTTTTCCATGGCTCTTCTTAATTAGTAGCAAAAAATTGATTAATTACTTTCTGCAAACCCACAAAATTTTCGCTGAACTTTACCAATAAACTGATTTTAATTGAATTTAGTAATTAGTATTAACTTTTCAAAAATTTCTCTAGTTTTTATGTCATGAAGTTTCATATGTTTTCATTATGATATACTTTTGATATTATCCAAAGCTGTGACCGATAAATTTATTTTTTAATTAAAAAAGATAAAATGTCGCTTAAAAAGTCGTTTATATTCAATCAAAGTGCGCACACACACACACACACATATATGCTAATTTTTATTTTTGATTATTTTATGTTAGAATAAAGTCCTTACTCTCCTGCGCAGGACCGACCTTAGGGGCCCGATTGGAAACATTTTGCGGGGCCTCTGGTGTGTCGAATCTCAGAAATACAGATAAACTTTATATCATTATGGTACAATGGAGAGCTATCAAAATGTGCGCCTGAAAATTTCACAAGTATTTTTCTCGCTCTTTTGTAATTTATAAACATTAATTAATTCAAGTACAATGAAAAAAATCAAACTATAAATAATGTGAACAAACACTGTTTCAAAATCTTGAAGATTTCAGATGAAAATTAGTATTGTTACAGTGAATCATCTTGTGAGGGGCCCTCTTAGGCGCAGGCCAAATTGGGAACTATTGGTACGCTCTGTTCAAAGCTGATCCTGCCTCCACGAGTTTAGAGCAACGAAATTCATTTGAAGAACTATTGCTATTCTGGTACGAAGTCGATAACGGCTACCACAATGAGACGACAGATTCTGATATCGCCTGTTCTCACGTCAACACCACAAACAGCGAAACTTTGATCCTCGATCCAGTGGATCATTTCAACCGTAGAGTTGAGGAGCTGAAAAAAGAGGTGAAAAGGAAAAAAAAGGTACCCAGCGATTGCAAGAAAGCACTGATCGTAACCAGCACCTCGGGAGAGCTGAGCAATATATCAGTCGAAACGTTGAGCTAAAAACAACAGTAACAAAGGCATCTCTCCAAATAAACTTACGCAATGCTTGCCTGTGAGACCAAACAGAGAATAGCAAGGATCTTTTTTTTTAAATAAAAATGTTGCTGATCACTTTTATTTAGATGATTTATATAAATATGTGTGTGTGAGTGTGTGCGTGTGTGTCTGTGTCTGTGTGTCTGTGTATGTGAGTGTGTGTGCATGTGTTTGTTTATGCTTGTGTGCATGTGTGATTATACACATATATATATATATATATATATATATTTGTATATATATATATATAAATATAAATACATATATGTATATATATATATATGTGTGTGTGTATGTGAGTGTATCTGCGTATGTGTCTTTGTAAAATGAATTCAGGCTGCAGTCTTTCATTAGTACAAGTTTGATTTTTTTTTAAATTTTATCGTTTTTAAGTTTTAGTTTTTTAGTTGATTATTTTTTTTTAAATTTGTTATTCTTTAATTCTTTATTTTTTAATTATCTAACTTTTTCTTTTATATACGTATAAGAGAATACATCCCTGGAACAAAAGAATGAAAATATTGTCCAAACATCCGTGATTTAGCTCTTTCAACCACACCTTGGTCCATTATGAAGATCAGGGAATAAAAGTCTGATGTTATGCGTTTTTCAATGTTTGAATGCTTTTTTAAATCGGCGTTTACCGTTCCTGCAGTATGATGACGTCACGCATAAAGCGTAATGCAAGCAAAAGTCTTTAAATATCAAATGTATAACTCAGTTGTAACATAAATTTGAATCTTAGTTTTAGTCGTGCACGTATTAATGAACACAGATTACCAGGCCCTACTTTCTACCTATCGACAACAAATGCACGCATAGATTAAACAATACTAATAGTACAAAAGAAGTCTGACTGCTGCAGGGTCAAACTTGACTCCTACTTCTATTTCGACTAAAGATGATTACTGAAATCTTTGTATGTCAAAATTTTCTTTTTCATTATACGTAATAGATTTTTTAAAATAAAACGTAAATTTTCCATTCGTAAAACTTGTCAGTTTGGCTCAGTCGTCAAGAGAGCCGCCTACCGATAACTTGGCCGTGATTCCAAATCACGGAAGGGAAATGTTCATTTTACACATCAGTCTGGTTTAACGTGACGGGATAGACACACAGTGAAGAGATTACTCCTTTAAATTAGGTGAGGATTATTGTTGGTGTTCTTGTTCTTGTTACGGGACGAGGATAAAGTTAACTCCAGCCTCTGACTTCGACTGGAGTTTGATAATAAGATCTTATTCAGTTTGGAAACTGGAATTGTAAATGTATTCTTAATCAGAACCGATGTCTGTGTTGATTGCAGTTTTTCTTACACTCATACAAAGTCGTTCACCCTTGAGTCTTTCTCACGAAATTTTGTTCACCCGTGATCAGGCCCTCACCGAGCCAAGGAAGGGTCATTAAATAATCATTTGACATCTACTCCTACGATGGAGGCTATTTAATATATAATTCTTTTCTTTGATGAGTCAAGTGAGTGTTTTCTTTGTGATTATTTTATTCAACTCTGAACATTAAAAAATATGTGTAGAATATTAGGAGTGATGAAAAATTAAGATTTGAAAAATCATTAGAATGTTCTAGCTTACATAAAATAAAATGAAGTTACTTTTTCATCGACAATGACAAGAATGTTTCAATGTTTCAGTTTTATGCTTCTCAAATCGACGTTCTATTTCCTCTTTCAATGTAATTCGCAACAAAGAATTAAAATCATGAATTAAATTCTACTCAACTTTCGTACACCCACATGATAATTCAATTTTCCCTTGGGTAAACCATTCATCCCTTTAAGAAATACTGGAAAGTACCATTTGCAGATGTTGCATTTTGTGATTAATATCTTGAAAGTTATTCCTCCTATAATAACCGATCGGCATTTCGACAAATGTGTCGTCTGGTTTATTGGTGAGACAATTTCCTCGTGAAATGAAAACTCTCCCTGGCAGAAAGCAATCCAATATATTCATATTCGAAATACCAATATACCAATAAACAAGACATCACATTAAACTTCCGACATCTCCTCCGGTCTTATATATATATATATATATATATATATATATATATATATATGAGAAATGAATGACAATATTGGAAGACATGTTAGAATAAATTAAACGTTTTATTCAAACGTTTCGTCCATTTTAGAACTTTCTCAAGGCAAATGAAGGGAGAAAACGAGGGAAGGTTGTTAAGTAGAATATGAACAAATCTACCCATAAATCTTCCCTACCCACAATTCAGATTCTACTAAAAAAACAGCCTTTCCTTGTTTTCTTCCTTCATTCGCTCTGAAGATGTTCTGAAATGGATGAAACGTCGGAATAGAATATTTCATTTATCTTAATAAGACTTCCAATATTGTCATTTATGTCTCATATTTCAGGATGATTAAACATTATCCATACCAATATTTAATCATATATATGTAAATGTGTGTGTGTGTGTGTGAACGTGACAGTAAATAGATAGATAGATAAATAGATAGATAGATACGCTCCATCCCAAATATCGAGCATTCTTTCCATAGATAAAGCAGTAAGGATTTATATATTAGTATATCTTCCAAAGTTGTTAGCTCTCGATCTTTCAACCATCATCGGCCATTATCAAGAAAATGTAATAATGGCATTCAAAGAGTAATAAGTATCATTTTTCGACAAAATTATGAAAATTCATATCAATTACTCATTAAACACTATTATTACATTTTCTTGATAATGGCCAACGATGGTCGAAAGATCTGGAACTACTATCTTTGGTACATTTTTTTTAATTCAGTGATAATAGCACCCACATATAAACACACACACACACACACATACACACACACACACACACACATATATATATATATATATATATATATTCCGTCAGATTATGTATCCATTTCTTTTGAATGAAAATAGAAGTTGAGATCTTGGCGAAGGTCGAGAAATAAATGTAGGAAAAGTTTTCTGGAAGGCGGGTGGGAAACGGGTGGAAAACTGCTAAGTTAAACCAAAGCACAGACATGACTGAAACAAGGGATACACGTTTCCCCCGTTTTCCGAAGGTTTCACCATCATCGTCATCATCGTCATCATCATCGTCATAATCATCATCATCAGTGGCCTTTTAGCGTCCGTCGTTGGACCTCTCTATCATGGGGTCGCAGAGCCCATACTTTCTGCACTTGACTAATTCGTTTCGCCATCTTATATTTTGCCGGCCACAGTTTCGCATGTGATCTCGGGGGATCCACGTGGTCATTTGTGATAACCTGTCCATTGCCGTTTGAGTTTTCTAATGGAGGGAGGATGCATTATTTGTAGACCCTCTTTTTTGAAAACTAATGAGATTTTCTCGTTTTTAAAGGTTGAGTTTGCTCAACTGAAGGCTACCATCACTGTCGACGATTATAGATCTCAACCCTTGGCTGAAGAGAAGTTGTAGAAAATGACATCACAGAAGCGATGAGGGTAAACTTTGATTACCTAATACTTAGAAGAATACAATTTTTATTCCTGCAAATAATTATAGTATCTTCAAGTGAACTTTGAAATTGCTTAGATGCCTTGACAGTTTTCAAAGACATTTGGGAAGCTTAGTGTAAGTAGTCATCCGGTTGTTATACATGAAATGTCGTTTTTCGAATAGTGATATGAAGGATGATATAGACAACAAAAACGGTAAATAATTAATCGAAACATGACCCCTGAGATGACGTGATGACATGATATGATCACTGTTCTTGAACCGTCGTTCGTGGGTCATTGGCCCCTGTTATCGATAATTCTTCATCATTAAGAACAGGTTTGGGCCTCCCTTGAGGTTTATTATTTGTGTCCATATTTCCAAAACTGAACCTATTGAACCAACGCTGAACAGTTCACAATGTAGCCGTGTCCACTCCAAATGCTTTGCTGACATTATCAGCAGCTTCTGCAACATTATGACCAATATTCGATTCGAACTTTTGGGGTAGACACTATTGCTGTGAAGAGCTCCCAAACCTCTGATAACAACGATCCATATCTTCATTTATATTAAATATGCATTATTCTCTATGATGTACAAAATGATATTTTGAGTGTAACAGCTTAATACTTCTTTGATTCTTTTTTTTTTACTTTTCATTTAAGTTTTTTACATTTTCACGATCTTAAGAATGTAGTGCTTCTTTTTGTCTGATTGCTTTGAGTTAGTGCGCTCACTGGAGGCACCATAACAGGAAGTATGTCTTTGTCAGACTCTCTAAGATTCTGTCAGACTACACAAATATTGCTTGATCGAGGACTATAATTCTTTTTTTCTACAGAGAATGTCGACGCAATAAGGCAAAGAAGATGCTGCCCTTAAAAAGATATAATCACCTGTTATGAACTTGAAATATTGTGTAGGTGGTGCACACACGTGTTTGTGTGTGCGTATGTGTGTGTGTGTGTGTGTGTGTGTGTGTGTGTGTGTGAGTGTGTTTGATCTGTCCTGCTATCAAGCATGTCGCTAAAACCGGAGCCTGAGACACAAGAGTGGAGGAGGCAACTCATGAATAAGAGCGTTTCTCCGTGGTGCTACATATTTATCCAAAAAGGAAATATTCAACAGGGACATGATTTTAAATCTCTATGGTTTCTCGATGAAGAAGCTTCGACTTTTCTTATTAAAATTTCTTTATTTCAATCGCTTCGCTTTGCATCTCCAAAATAGTTATCGTACTTCTGGTTTATTGCTTCATCAAAAAATTCGTCAGGGGTTGACTGCTTTACCTGCTTCGGACCCTCTGATTTTGTGATTTCAAAACTTTGAGAACTCAAGGACCTGTTCAAAAATTGAAATATTCAGGCGGAACCCTATTTTTAGCTGTAAACTGTAATCAATGAATTACATTAATAAACAATTTTTGACCTTCAGAATTCATATCTATTCTAAACAGATTGCATTCTTTTTAAATTCTAATATATGGTATGTTTTTCGATAGCTGTGTGATTATTTATGGTATTTCTCTGCCACAAGGTTTGAAATATCAATTTTAGAGGGAACACTGCTATGGAACCCCAAATATAATTTGTCGGACCCAAGTTTCGAAACACTTCTCTAATACGCCCCGATATCGATTCAGTACTATATTTACACATCTTTTAAATCTAATATTGCTCTGTTGTTAGAACCGATTGAAGAGAAGTCTCGTCTTCATTGTTTGAAGTAGACACTTATGTTTCTGTTAATTCCTAAAGGTTTCCATAGGCAAGGGTCTTGTTATCAGCATGCAATAAATCCTGAATACTACCCAAGAGAATTGTGTAGGCTGTTAAGCTACTGAACTATTGTTTCATTTTAACGAGATTTCGTTCATAGCGGAAATGTAGAACGAGGTTTTGGTATATTAGGAACCGTCAACTGCAACTGTCACCAAAACATTAAAAAGAGTTTTCTTCAGTTTTTTAGCTGGTCTGGCTGGCTGATTGGCTGGCATGTATATAGTGTGCATACAGACTGAAACGATGGAGAGGGCTGAAATTCAAACATTCGCTCCTTGTTATGTCCAGAAATTCTTTTTGAAATCACCAGACTCGAATAGGTTTTCAGTGGGGGTTCATTTTGCAATGTGTGTTCATGCTAAATTGATCCTTTAGTTTGCGTCCGGCAGGAATCATGCTTATCTTTTGAAAAATAGAACTCTTTCAGTGATTACTGTCCAATAAATGGTGGGAAAGAAACTCATTTGTTGTTCACCCTTTCTTCCATTCTTAATGGATCATCCCCAACACGGATGTTTGTTACGTGACAGTTTCTTTTGAGTGACTGATTTATTTATTGTTTATATTTTATAATTCCACGAGAGGTGAGAAAATGATGTTTAGAAACCTCGAATGCCTCAGGGCCTCGATAATTTGGGACCCCGATCAGGATCACCCAGCCTATGGCCCATGAGATTATCTTGATAATGATCGCCCTACAGCAGGTGATCTATCTTGATTTCTACTAAACTCTATCTGCCACAGAAAACAAAGTAATTGAGCATTCAACGAGGGTCGAACGCACAACAAAATGGACTGAGTGCCTCACTTGTAAGCCATCGTTCTACGGCAGACGTCTTATCAGATACTGGTTTATCCCTTGCCACCAAAAACTGACGGAAATATTTAAGTAACTTGGCGATTGCATAGTACTTTTAAAACATCAAAAGCTTCATACTGCATTTACTTGTTTATATCCAATATTTCTTGAATATTAAACTAATGAAAAGATAGAATTTAGCAAAGATGCTATTCGTCAAGTTCGTTCTCCATAATGACTACGAAAATAGATAGAATTGTCCGTTAAAAAGAGAAAGTTGGCTTGATTTAAGACTGACATAGTTCCTATCCTTTCTCATATGCGGTTAAAAAGCAGTCAAGTGTTTCTGGAGGATAGAATTTTGGAGCTGGACAAACTCAATCAAACATATTCTTCCTATGCCATCTCTTAACTTCTCACATTTTTCCTTTTGAGGAAAAAAATCATTAAAAAAGTTCAAAGTATCATAAAATTCTATTTCTTGTGACGTCAGCAGTCGTTGCCGAAGACGTAGACATTAGAGTCGACAAATTATCATATGTGAGAGTTCATTATAGTCTCGTACAGAACTGTATTATGACGAGAAGATTAGGATGCCCAAAAATCCCTAGTTTCTAGCTTGTACCTACCTTGGTTGTCACTCTTTGAATTTCAAACTTCTACTGGGGCTTGAAATATGGAGCTTAATGAGGATCGATACGCCAACACAGACACAGGAAA
This sequence comes from Thysanoteuthis rhombus, assembly GCA_963457665.1. Lineage (NCBI taxonomy): Eukaryota > Metazoa > Mollusca > Cephalopoda > Oegopsida > Thysanoteuthidae > Thysanoteuthis > Thysanoteuthis major. The sequence goes on along the minus strand of OY735236.1, from coordinate 21,126,158 downwards.
TGGAATCGAAGCTGATTTTGCACAGATGCCCTTAGGATAGGTATGAATCGATTTCTCTCCTCTCCCAGCTAAGAGTACGTAGAAGAGCAGAGGGAGCCCATAACTGGGGCATTTCCAACGAATAAAAATCTCCACTACAGATGCTGCCATGAATTTTTCAAAAGATGATTACATATAACTAGGATTGGATATCGACCCTGAGTACAGTGAAGAATACGCTACTCCCTTAACCAACGAAATCCCTGCTACTTTGAGACAGGTTGAGGTCGAGGTTGGCTTGTTAGTTTAGAAAGAAATGTACGAAGACAGTAATAAGATATGAGTCAGAGACAGAATTTATGAATTGATTGAGAAATAAATGCAAGCTCAACCTTTAAGAAAAAGAAAGTCTCACTAGTTTTCGAAAAGAGGGTCTACAACCAACGCATTCTCCCAATAGTCATTTATGGAGCTGAAACATAGAACCTAACGAAAGGATTGACCCTCGAGCTGAGAACCATTTAACGTGCACGTGAGAGAATCATACTCAACGTCACATGGAGAGATCACGAAACGGTGCAGTATATTAGAGTAAAAACAGGAGTCACAGATATCAAATAATACATTTGAAAACTAAAATGGTAATGGGCTGGTTATGTTCTAAGAATGAGAACCGGCCGATGGATATCACGACCCACAACGTAGATCCCTAGATATCATATGGGAAACTGTAGCTGACGTGACGAAATAGGCGAGTTCAGAATTTACTGGCTTCACAACACCCGTGATAGAGAGGTCTGGCGAATCCTGTGGAAAGTCTGTGTCCAACGACAGACGCCCAAATAATGATGATGATGATGATGATGATGATGATGATGATGAAATGACTTGAAAATGTGCAAAATAAGGAAGGAAACCGGGAGGGAAAGAAGATATGAGAATTGAAAGAGTTATGTGAGTAAGCTGATGAAATAAAACAGAAATAGTTCAGTGAATTGCTAAGAGATCGATTGGTCGGTCTATATACAGATTAGATGTATGGATAGATACATACATACATATACGCCCACATGTATGTGTGTGTATCTCATGTATCTTTTATGTACGTAAAAAAAGACTATTTCTATACGACACAAAATCTTGGATCCTAACAAAAGCATTTTGATAGCCTTTATTAATTTTGATAAAATTTGTATATACAATAATAAAAATAATTCGACGATTCTTTAATTGGGATTTATATCATTTTGTCGTCGGTAACATGGTCGCCGGACAATTAATGGGAGTTGTTTCTCCGTTTTACGTTATTTCAGCTTCTGAAAGGTCTTTATCAAAAACCTGTATATATGTTTAATGGGAAACATATGTACCGGCAGAAAGAGAGAAGTGGGGGCATCATATTTATTTTGACGATAATTCCATATAAACCCCTGCCCAATTATTAGACGCCTGGCCATTCTTTCTGAAAGACACAGCCTGGAACAATTTACCGGACGGTGTAGATTTTCGGCTGCAAATCGTGCAAGGCGCAGATGGTCGCCATCACCGTTGGTCTGACGAAGCGATTTTGAACTCCACTGAAACGACAAGACGGTGAATTGTGCCGATCAATCTTGCTCTTTCCACAAAGGGGGTTTCCTGTCAGGTGATGGATTTGACTATTTCTCGGGTGTATTCGGCTTACTCTACGAGTTCCCCCAACAATAGACGAATCTAGTTCACTGTTTATTATTGCACACAGTCCAAGATGGAGTTGACTTTGTTTTTCCTCCGTAACAAGAACAATCCTCACCTACTTAACGGGGGTGGGGGGATATATAAAATTAACATCTACCTACCATGATTTGAAATCACGATCAAGTCATTGCTAGATGGCTTTCTTACCGACTGAGCCAAACTGACAAATCTTACATATCGTAAGTATGTTACAAATACGCAAGAGCTTATTTCATTTTAATAAATAAATATGTTACACTGAAAAATATTTGTTTCATTTATTATGTATACAAAATCATCTTCTGTCGGGA
>OY735236.1:21119152-21121652 GCA_963457665.1 Thysanoteuthis rhombus | reverse complement strand
TAGATAAAAATCCTGGCTCAATTCTCCTGCCCCTGCTAAGCAACAAAATTTAGGCATGTTTCAATGTGTTTTCTTTTGTATATTTTTTTTCTCTTTTTAATGATCTTTTTCCGTCTTTTTTATTTTTTAAAGAGTTTAAGATTTTTTTCTGCAGGACGGGTGGGTCGTTATCTATGGTATTATACCTAGTGGTTCTCAAATTTCAGACTATGAAGGCACATAGAGAAATATATTTAACTTACGCAGCACACCAACTCTTTACACCATTGAAATACGAATGTATGTTAGTATATATGAGGCCATAATTAGGGTAGGCTTTATTGTTTGTCAACATTCAAAGGACTTTTGAGGTAACCCAAACGTTTATCAGCAAAGGTAACGGCGCTTTGTTGTTGAATCTCTTTACAATCCTCAAGGGATCATGGATTTAGACATGAAAAACGTCCCTCTTCTTTTCCAGTATTTGTTTTGTTTTCTTCGTTTGTTTGTTTGCTTGTTTCTGGGTGTTTTTTTCCAAAGTTTTTTTATGGATTCATTTTTCGTTGTGTTTTTTTTTGTTGTTGTTGTTGTTTTTTTAAGGAATTAGGAAATCTTTTGTGGGGCATTCTTTGCATAGTTCTTGATGACCCTCTCCCCCGCTCATATCATAATACATCGATGTACAAAATGTTATCAATAAAACAAACAAACAAATAACCCCTAGCAATCATAAATTAACCTTAAAAAACAAAAGATTATGACATCGATTGTCGAATTGGACTGATGGGGTGAAAAACAATTGCCCCCTCCCCCACTCCTAATCCTGAATGTGAGCACTACCGGACACAAATAGAGTGATCAATTTAGCAAACACTTGCATTGAAATTGACCATTGTACATACACACACATGCACAAAAAACTTGGGGGGGGGATATTTTCAAAAAACAAAAAAACTTTTGTAGACATGATAAGCAATAAACATTGATTTTTTAAGCCCTCTAACTTCATTGACGCCGTCTGTACGCGTTATATATTAACATATGATAAGCAAGTCAGAGCAACTTGAAAACTGAAAAAAACCTGTGTTGATAGTTTTCTTGTTGGTTTTTAATAACAAAATAGATGGGGATCGAGAAAAATGATCATGATTTTTCCTTCCTTTTTGATTTTTACAAACTTACAAATACAGATATACATGTGTGTGTGTGTGTGTGTGTATATATACATCTATATATGTATGTATGTATGTGTGAGTATGTGTGTGTATGTGGTTGTGTGTATGTATGTATGTAAATATATATATATATATATATATATATACATATATAAATATAGGTGTGTGAGTATGTGTGCATATATATGTACACACCCATATACATATATATATAGAGAGAGAGAGAAGGGGGGAGAGAATCGACATTGCGATTGTCGGTCGATCGCAATGGCTGCGTGAAACTGATTAGTAACAACGAAATTGTAAATATCTATTCATTTATTGATCTATTTACGCTCTTGCATTAAAACTATTACCATTGGGAAGACAACTACTAAAAACAGTAACAATATATATATATATATATATATATATATACATATATATATATATATATATATATATATATATATATATATATATATATATATATATATATCGTGGGCCAAAAGTAAGTAAACAATACTGACCAGTTTATGTTTAGACGCTATTAGGTGCCCGAAATGTTCTCTATCAATGTCAATAAAGTGTATGTATATATATATATATATATATATATATATATATATATATATATATATGTGTATGTGTGTGTGTGTGTGTGTGTGTGTGTGTGTTGTCGTAGGGGTGTTGCCAAAAGCGTCCCAAAAAAGGAAGTGCCATGAGATTTGTACCATTTCTGGAACCACCGACATGTTGAGGTCATAACTGAAAACTCGACCTGGTGTCACATTCTGCTCTATATCAATCCATCTCTTTCTCTCTCTCTCTCACTCTCTCTCTCTCTCTCTCTCTCTCTCTCTATATATATATATATATATATATATATATATATATATATGTATGTATGTATGTACGTACAAAAAAGATCTGTTAGTATGTATCTAAATACAAATATTCACAAATATATGTATGAACATATTTAGGTGCCTATGTACAATAATATATATAATATATAATTTTATATTTATACATGCATATGCATGTATATGAGTGTATACATATATAAATTCGGATGGATATACATATATTTAAGATATGAGTTTATGTAAGTAAAATATATGTATTCACATATTTGTGTATATTCATCGCTGTGGTATATATATGATTGTCTCGTACGAATTATGTATGCGTGTTTATATATAAATAAAGATATATATTGTGATAATAATGATATGATATTGTGTTTATAATGAAAGCGCCAGATATTTCTAATAAAATTGATGAAAAAGATGAAATGATATTAATCGAAGCCTATATTATATACATGAATCTATGCAAGTATTCACACAAACATTTATGCCCAC
>OY735236.1:21109152-21114152 GCA_963457665.1 Thysanoteuthis rhombus | reverse complement strand
GATTGTAAATATAGTCCTGCGTAAATGTCATAAATCAAAAACTTTTCGGATTAGCAAAAAAGCAATTCATTCATCTAAATAAATGTGTAAACAGATTTTTACCTATTTAATTAAACATACCTCTACAACTGGGATCTATATCTGTCTCAGTTTCTGTCAATATTGAAATTATATATATATATATATATATATATATATATATATATATATATATATATATATATATATATATATAATCATGATATGGGTGTGTCTATATATATATGTACATATATGCGTTATTCAAAAATAACTCTGCTAATAGCAGAATAATTATACATAGATTTATATTTAGATATATCAAATTTGATAAAGATTTTGATATATATATATGCATAAATATATACGGGCATATATGTGAGTATATTGATAACGCACAAACACACACACGTGTACATGATTATATATATATATATATATATATATATATATATATATATATATATATATGTGTGTGTGTGTGTGTGTGTGTGTCTTTGTGTTAATGTCCATGTGTATGAGTGTGGTTTCGGTCAATGTTTTCGAAACTTGGAAAACTCAGGGACATCTCTTATAAAAGACATACTCTGGTAGACCCCTATTTTCGGTATTCGATTTTTTGTCTAATTAATGAACTACAATAAAAAGCAATTCTTAACTTTTAAAATCATCCAGATTCAAAATGGGTTACATTTATTTGTTTTTCTGTCAAAAGATTCGCCATGTCAGGTTTAGAGAGAATACTGTCGCAGACCCCACTAACATTATTTTGTGGACCCCTAGTAACTTGAAGATCCCAGTTTCGAAATAACTGGTCTAGGTGATGAAAGAATGTTGTAATTGAATTTCTTTTTCATTCTTTTGGTTCGTTACATCCCCTAGTAATAGATTTCGAACTAAAGAATGATATAACTTTTATCTATGATAGGCCACGTGTAATTTTTGTCTATGACATTTGTCATGGGAGGTTACTATCAAATGCTAATTCTGAAGTTGTATCACTTATGCACCTTTTTTTCTGCCTAAAAATCCTCATCAATCCCGGTTGAACATTAACGAGAAAATCAAGAGCAACGGAATGTTTTTGTTATTCTATAAGTTCAATTAAAAGATTACGTAAAATTCGCCGTCATTTTCCAACGGTATGGTTAAACTAGTTAGAGAAAAAAACAGGAGTCAGGTATATCGTAAAATCCATTAGATAACTCAAATAGCAATGGGCTAGTCATGCACCAAGGATGTTACACATCCGATTGACATCATGACTCACAACATGAATCCCAAGAGATCACGTGCGTAAGAATTGAGAGACGAACTAGACGAGTTGAAAAAAGAATTAGCCTCGCAACGCCCACGATAGAGAGATCTGGCGAATCTTGGGGAAGGTCTATGTCGAACGACGGATGCTAAGAGGCTGTTGATGATATGCCTGTAAAAACTGCCTTGTCTTAATACCGACATCTGTGTATGTGTGTGTTTGTGTGTGTGTATGTATGTGTGTGTTTGTTGACGTGCTCACCTCTGAGCAGATGGAACCTCTAGAACCATTCCGGTAAAATCTGTTTCTTTTTTTTTTTTACACCCATCCGCTCCCCTCCAGATGCCGTGAAATCATTTTATCTCGATTCATCATTTCGATTGTCCAGTGTTTGACACTTGCCAGTTGCCAGTTGCCAGTCGTCTTTAGGTTTTGCACTTTTTCTCTCTCTTTTTTGTCCCCCTTCTGTCCTCTGATTTCATATTTTGCTTCCGATTGTCAATTATTTTCAACTTATACAGGTTTCCCCGTTATCCGAAATCAGAGCGTTCTTATAAAAAGAAAACTTTCGTTGGCAAACATGGCGTAAAACGAACAAGCAATTACCACTAATTCGTATAGAAAAAAAATCAGCGTTCTCAAAATGGTGATGATGGTATGTTAGGCTGAATAGTGAATGGTTGGACAGGTTGTAGTAGGTGTTTATCTCCGTCAGTTTTATGCTGGATATTTAGATAATCTTAGTTTAGTTTGGCACAAGGCCAAGCATGTAATTAAACTAAACCAGAAGACTAGCATCTACCGAAATCATTTTCCCTCCATTAATCATTCGTCTGTCCATTGTTTGACATTAGCCATTTCAGTTCTAGGAACCAACAAACAAAACTGTCAGTAAAGGTTTCTTCAGTTTTTAAGTTGATCTGGCTGGCTATGTTGCATCACTCGTAAAGGCCGCATCAAAGGAACTACTATGATGGAAATTTTAACATTTATTCATCATTGTTTTGGGTCTTTTTGAAACTCCTCAAATAGGTTTTCAATAGGAGTAGGTCAATTTACAATGTAAGTTTATGCTACATTGACCCTTTAGTTTTTGTCCGGCAGCATTCACAACTGTTTTTGTTTTTTGTTTTTTTTAAATTCTGACTTTTTTAATGATTACTTCTTAACAAAATGGAGGGAAATTGCTTATTCCTTGATCACCCCTTTTTCCAATTTTTTGATTGATCAACCCCAACACAGCATGTTTGCCAAAAGACGTTGGTCATGGGACAGTATTTAAATAGACCTGCTTTTTTAAATTTTATTTGATTTTCGCATCGGATTGTCAATTGTTTCCGGATTTTCTTTCAACGAAAAAAGCGTCTATATACAAACGTAAGTTTCTTTGAGGAAAAATGCGTCAAATCTAAAATGTATGTGTGTGTGTGTGTGTGTTTCCATAAGGTACGCATGTTTGTGCATTTCTGAGATATATGTATATAATATATCCCGATACAGAGCTATGGTAAAATAGCTGATGAACCTCATAATGAAATATGAAACCAAAAATGAATTACTGATATGAATCAAAAATACAGCATGGCTATGTGCACCTAGATCCTAGAATTAAATGTGAAATACTTATAGTAAAAACGGTATGAAGAAGAGAGATCGGGATGAAGATGACTTGCGTGGCACGTAGTCATGGATACTTTGTGATTATAAAATGTTGATTAATAAAATTTCTTTTTCATCGGTTGAAATATGAGAAGTTTACATGACTATATATATATATACACACACACACACACATGTATATAGATGGAGAAAGAGATAGAGACAGAGAGAGAGAGAGAGAGAGCAGAGCAGAGTATAAATTAGGTGAAATAACTAAACTAAGGGTTTTTTTAAAAGTGTCATTTCATTACTGCACAAGTGGGGATGTTCACAGCACATTTTGAGAACTCTTATTTCATACCTATATCTATTTATCTGTCTATCTCTGTGTATATAAATAAATTTGGTTATCTGTAACAATGTTTGTGTGCACAGATGTTTGATATAGAAACAAAGATATATTTTGAAAGATTTGTGATGGACATCCCTGATGAGTTTGACCAAAAATCTTAGCCACAATCTTGATTCTTCATCAGCCAGTTGTCAATAAACAGATCTTTTTAAATAACCGTATTTAGTGAATGTATTTTGGTAAAAGTTTCAGTACGAATTTTAGAGAAAATTAGTCCCTCTGGAAACTTTTGCACAAATCAATTATTCTCGAAAATCAGAAATTTCCAATGAAATAATAGTCGGATTCGGTATTTACAAAAGCTATTTTTCTAAGCCTTTAGAACGGGATTGGATTTACATCGTAACTACAATGTTAAACTGGACCATTACTTTCTATCCGGTACACCTTTGAAGTATTCGGTTACTTCCATTATTTCACTCCAGTTGGGATCCTTCGTTTTGTGTGTGCAATGATTTTGTCAAAATCGATTACGGGTGCAGAAAAAGACGAAAAGTATTATTATAACGACTCAAAGTAATAACAATATAATTTATGCTTTGAAGTTTTGTTGTTGTTTTTTTGTTTTTTTGTTGTTTTTTTTTTCGTGAATTCTCCACACACTCGCTCACTCGATGTTAAAGACGGCGTTCACAAATTGTGAGTAAGTGTGCGGCACTTTACAATTTACTACGATTATTTAATACAATTTTACAAGTTTACAATTTCAGTCACTTTATTTTTGCTCTTTTCTGCATCCGTTGTTGATTTTGACAACGGCTGAAATATTTGCCTTCGCAAAATGAAGGAGTGCCAAATATCATTTAAGGTTGATTTTTTTTTTGATGAATTTCATATTATCGGAATCTTGAACCCAGCCTTCCGCCTTTAAACCTTTTAATAGCGGCAGCAGGAAAAGCTTCGCTCAGTTGACCAGTCTGAGGGGGCGTGGGGCTTACGCGAATCCGTCCGATGATGTGCGACACCAATGCCAAGATTCAATCGCAAAACCTGCCAATTAGTAAAACTTGAGGCATTTGATCCCCCCCCCCCTTTTTTTTTTTTGGCTAGTGACACACATGCCATATGATTGTATCGTGTAAAAGAACATATATTAAAGATGTTCCATTTCTTTATGGTCAAATGTGCAGATATTTCTTCCCCTGGAAACATGGGGATCCCTGCTGCCCTGCTGCACATCGACAGCGAAAAATAATGCATTAGCAAGTTATTTGATCCCCAGAAAACGCCTGGAATTTCCTGTTAGTATATATATATTACTTATTGCGTAAGATGAATGCTTCTTTTATTATTAGGCTACGTATTTTATTATATATATATATATATATATATATATATATATATATATATATATATATATATATATATATATATATATATATATATATATATGTATATATATATGTATATATATATACGGACAAAATGTATGTATTCATTCATCTAAAACTACATATATATACATATATATATATATATATATATATATATATATATATATATACAAAACATATCATTGTATACAGTATACATGTACATACATGTATTTATATGAATACATAATGGGTATTTACAAACTTTGCTGAAATTGGCATTTGCCATGCAATTGGGACCCTTAGTGAGGTCCGAAATCACAACTCAAGTGATCAGTTATAATAGTCTACAAATCATTTCATCATCAAATGAATATCTTTGCCAAGTCTATCTCCAAGA
>OY735236.1:21089152-21104152 GCA_963457665.1 Thysanoteuthis rhombus | reverse complement strand
TATATCGTGGAATTTAAACAATTACTTCCTGTTTCATTAAAGGATGAATGCATATATATATATATATATATATATATATATATATATATATATATATAGAGAGAGAGAGAGAGAGAGAGAGAGAGAGAGAGATAGATATAGATAGATAGATAGATGCGTTAGCTAACTTAGAAACTCTATTTACCTCCCTTTAATACACAATAAATGTATCATTTGGCCTAGACAGCTGAAGTGTATACATATATATATGTGTGTGTGTGTGTGCGCGCACGCATGCGTGTGTGGATAAATAAATATTTAAAATTTTATTTTTACTGATGGGTTTCACGATTATTGGATATCAGAATCGGAAATCACGACTCCAATTATCATGTTGCTCGAAAAATGATGGCTGATTCTAGATACGAATTTTTAGTTGTGTCCTACAACATTACTTTATGATATTGTACCAATATATATATATATATATATATATATATATATATAGCTGTTTTTTATTAATAAAATATGTTCTTTTCACTAATATTTATCGTTTATTTTCAGGGTAATCTTTACTCGGCGTAGCCCTTAAGACGCGAAGATAAAAAAAAAAGAGCTGCCTATAATCCTCCTGCACGAATTTAAACTTGAGCCCAATGCATCTAAAACAGCATCGAATATTAATCTAGAATGAATTGCAGGAACAACCTCGGATCATTCAGTTAGACGTTGGTTTCAGAAGTTTCGTAGTCAAGATTTGAGACTCAAAGATCAAAAGGGCAGTGGACGTCTATCTACAATTGAAAATGAACAATTGAAGAAGTTGGTCAAACGAAACCCACGCCAAACTGTCAGAGAAATGTTACTGATACTGGGCGTTGACAGTGTGACAATATCGGACCATCGAAGGGAAATTGAGTGAAGCGAAAAAGATCGATAAGTGGGTTCCACGTGAACTCAATGAAAACCATTAACAACAAAAAACGGTCATTATTTTCCGAACGACCTAATATTTAGAGATTCTCTCACATTTCTGACTGAATACGAAACTTACCTCATTACTTACACATTTATTCATCTATCTATCGAGTGGAATAGAAATTCTTCATTTCATTTGAAATCCTGGTTATATATCCCAACTTCCCATGATTCGAAATTCTTTCAAAGCGTTGGTAGCTCTTATGGCCACAGCTCCTGTTATTATTCGCTATATAACGATTCAACAATTAAAAACATCCGCTCCTTCAGAAAATGGTCCGATGAGACCCAACCTTCCGCAGAAAAGAATAAGAAATGTTCAATCGTCTATGTTTAGAACCCATCGCCTGGATGGATAACACTGAGTAACAGGGTTTATAATACCTTGAACAATTCTCCTTTCGCCTGTGCCAGACAGAGATCAAGCTGCTGCTGATGTTAACAAAGCATTGTACAATATACATTCGGAGAGGCCCAAACCAATTTTTAAAGGCGAAGAATTGTCGACTGCAGAAGATAACGACTTACGAACAACGGTTTGAGCACTATCTGGAGACTTTGGGTGTTCATCAGCGGCCATATTCCATCACCTCAAGGTAATATGAAAGGTTTTGGGAGAATTTAAAAAAATAGGCCTCAAATGAACTGAATCAAATGCTCCATGACTGTGCATACCCCACACCTTTCAACAAACTGAGTCTAAGCTTCCAGAATTAGGATATGAAGTCTTGCAGCATTGTTTATATTCACTTTTCTCCTATGGATGACTATATTGCCAAGCATTTTGAACTTCCTAATTCATACTGCCATAATTCACGCTTTTAATGAATTTGTGGCCCCTTAACTGAAAGAAAAAATAGATATAGATGACATATATTATTCGAGAATTGTTAAGAAAAGATCATTGTTTCGAATGGATAATATATGAATATTTACTATTTTTGTTGTTTATATCATCGTTCATCTTGATATTCAAAAACGGTCAAAAAAAATGATAAGATAGATATGTGTGGGTATGAGTAGTTAATCAGTAGGATTTGTGCAAAATACTTTGATCGTGCACGAATGGTGTGAACACGGAATAGAAGCTTTTTTTTTTTCAAACAAAAACTTGAAGGGTATCACCCAATCCAGCCCAGAAGACCAAATCTAATCATCATAAATATAGAAAAGAAGATCTGTCAGATAATACATGTCGTTATAGACCATTGATATATAAGTAGAATTAACAAGCCTGGATGTTGTGGGGCCAAATCCATTTCTAGTTTCTTTCCCACAGAGGATAATTACTGCAACTTTGTATTGTATTTATAATAAATGAATTTATACCCACAAAAGACTTGTTAATTTAGCTCATGTATAAGAGAGCTGCCGACCAATCACTTGATCACGATTTCTAAGTACGGTGAGGAAATGTCAATTTTATAAATCTGTTTGGTTTAACGTGACGGAATAGAAACACAGTGAAAAGTTTAATCCCCTAAATTATATGCAGATTGTTCTTGTTTTTGTTACGTGTGGAAGACAAAGGTGACCCCAACTTGAACCGGAGTTTGATTAAAGTTCGAAACGTATCCGATTCTTCAGACTAAGAAGCATCCGTGTTGCGCAACACATGAAGCAAATGATATTGTCTCCATCGAGCAATCTGTGGAGACTCATTTATTGTTTGTGAAAAGTGTGAGTTTTTACAGGACTAGGGTGCTAGCCCGACGTCCAAGATAGACATTCTTATTTGACTCCATTTGCCTTGCTGTTTACGAATCGTAGGGGTATCGAAGAGCAGTTTTATGCCTTTCCCGTGGACATTGTTGCAAAGTGAATGCATACTGTCCCATCATAATAGGCATGCTTTAGAACTCTTCAAGAGCCTTGGAAAAGATAAAAAAGAAAGTCCAAACGATAATTACCAAAACCTGCAGAAATTATGCATGAAGCGCCAGAGCATTGGACCTGCTGTCACTTGATTTCCAATGATATCCATTTGATAAGTGGTATAAAAATTCATATGATAATAATGATATTATAAATATATGTTAATTCGTCCCTCGCTTGACGTCATTTCAGCTTATCAAAATTTTTATAGGAAAGCTCTACTTATGGATATCGGGGGAAGACCCTTCATGAGATCAAGGTGAAGGATATCGTACAAGTAAATAAACGACAAAAAATGGAGATGGGCAGGACATATAGCGAGAAGAAAGTAGATCAGATGGAGCAAAAAGCTAAGTGATGAGTACCCGTGGGACAGTAAACGCAGTAGGAGAAGACCAGACACAAGATGTAGAGATGAGATAGAAAGCTTTGCCGATAAGACATGGCAGAGATTAGCGCCACGGAAGGAGATGGGGGGCCTTTGTTCTTCAGCAGGCTTATAACGGATAATGATGATGATGATGACGATGATGATGATGATGATAATTATATTTATAAAAAGAGAGGGGAAAAAGAGAGAAGAGAGAGAATAGAGAAAGAAATTGAGCCCTCAAAACGTAAGCGTGCACAGACACCACATGAACAGTTGTAAATGCTAACCCGACTGCGACGGAAAATTGATTGTATTGGGACCAGTATACTTGCTGACTTAACTCCAAGCTAAATGCAACGAACTGGACACAGACAGGTCTACAGCAGAGTGTCCCAAGCGTCCGAGGCAAATGGTCTTACAGTAGAAATATCCATGCGTTAGAAATACACACCTTGTTACGAGCTGCCCATATCCTTGAGAAAATACAGACACTTTTCATTTGGAAACCGCGGAGTCTCCGGAAATTCCTTGATAAACCCTTGCTCCGTTTCCAGGCTCTGGATCAAGAATTTTCCCATGTCTTATCTATTTTGCTTATATATATATATATATATATATATATATATATATATATATATATATATATATATATATATATATATATATATATAATTGAGCGATATTGTGGCCTTCTCCTTGGAAAAAGAGGTTCGCTTAAGCTTATGTTATAAATAACATACTGGATTCGCGGAGACCTTTTAATCGGGAGATTGAATAATCATAATAATAATAATAATAATAATAATAATAATGATAATAATAATAATAATAATAACTGTAAATGCTGCAAGGTCAAAGAACTCTCCTTCTTCTATACCGAGTGAAGATGATTACTGCAATTTTTGTATTGTATAAATAAAAAATTCGTAAACTAGAGAAATTTTTTATTTTGAAAATGGAGAAATGTTATTTTTATACATCGGTTTGTTTTAATGTAACAGGAGAGACAAACAAGGAAAGGTTTACTCTCTTAAATTTGGCGAGGATTGTTCTTGTTATTCTTGTTGTAACGAATAGAAAACAAAATCAACTCTAACTTTGGAATTGACAACAATAAAGACAACCCCCGTCCCCCAAAAGGAAATGTCGCGTTTGCGAAAAAAAAGGGTGCGACTCTGAATCACAGCATAAGTGGCTTCAGCAAATAAGCTCAAAAAGGGAAAAAACTGACACGGCAGTGTTGGTACAGTCATTCCCTGGGAACTGTGCAAACGACTTGGGTCCGACTATGAAAATAAATGGTATCAGAACAAACCAGAAATTGTCCAAGAAAATGAAAGAATGAGATACTTTGAGACTTTGACATCTAGACCGACCACCCCAGCCGAACGAGGAAACTGGATCTGATAGGAAAAAAGGACCTGTCAGATCGTGGAATTTCAACACCACTTGTATCTGATGGCTTTCACTGAAAATCAGATGACAGCAGGTCTTCTCAATTATTATAATTATTAGTGTGACCGTGCAGTCAAAAATGATGGCATAGATGAAATTGATATTTTCTTTTACTATTATTAGAAGGTTTTAATGTGCGGGTCTTTGAATATTGACTACTGGAATGTTTTTGTCTAATTCATTTCTTTTTTACCGTTGGTGTAAAAATTTTACAGTTTATCATTAATTGATTTGGGGTGTTATTGACGAAAAATAAACATAAAAATACACTTGGCATATCATCATCATTATTTGTTGATTTTTCACACCGGCAATGACTGGTTGCTTCCACTGGAGTGCGAAGTGGCAGCAAGTCTCCAAAATACTCTAAGGCTTGCCTCAGTATTCTGACAGACATCAGTAGTGCTGTCATCTGGATATTAGATCTTCCATCGATTCCTAGTTCCCATAGATTTTTTGTTAGGTCCTTGGGGAACCCAGGGCTCAAACCGCTATTGGCACTACCGTTCCCTTCGTATTCCCCAACTTCATCAGCTCCCTTGGAAAGTCCAGATACGTTATTAACTTTTCGCTTTTTTACAGCTTCACCCAGTGTTCTGCTGGATCAGCAGAATCCACTATCTGAAATCCAACCCCCTCCTGTTCAGTATCACAAAATCATCTCTTATTATAATCATCAGTTGTACTCATTGATTTTAGACGCAATTAGTGATGGCTTTCAGTAGAGAACATTCTAGCACTGTCTAACTCACTATTCAAACTGATTTTAGTCTTCACATCCTTTACCTGTGCATCGTCAGTTAAAGTTTTAACTTAATTCAAGTCCGTTAGCAACATTCAGCTTAGACTTTATCAAACAAGTTTTCTCCTTAGTGCACGTCTTTAAAACGGATTTATTTCGGATTGTCACGCCATTGTCAACGTCCAGGCAACCAGAAATATTTTATCAAGAGATCCATATGCTATGCTAAAAACTTTATAAAGCGATTATACGACCACATTTGGAGTATTGTGTACAGACTTGGGCTCCACGCTAGACATGGTAATTTGAATTTAATTTTGAAATTAGAGACAGTACGGAGAAAATTTACTAGAATGATAATTGGTGTGAGAGACTTAAGTTATAAGAATAGACTAAAAAAGTTAAGCATGACTGCATTGTTTGAGAAAAGAGCAAGAGGAAACTTAATTTAAATTTCAAGATAATTAATGGCTTTGCAAATTATGGAATTCTAATCAAAGTCAGATAGGACAGGAAATTTACAAGCAAAGAATATTACATAGACAATGTTGCAAAAACAAAGAGTCTTTTTCTTCCAAAGAATTTTGACGTACTGGAAGAGTTTACCATCCTATGTTGGTGCATATATAATTTTTTTTTGAAAAACACAAATAAATTCAGGTCATTTGGGACGAGAAAAATAATAGTGCAATTTTGGGAGCTATCAGCTGGAATATTTGGAAAAATTAAGAAAAAAATTATCAAATAAGCATGTGATTTTTTTGTATATACATTTTCATAATCTGAATTAATGTATATTTTAATGTTTGATACGTATTTTTAATGCAAATTTTCTACAGAGATGTCTCTAGGGGCATCTCTATT
Organism: Thysanoteuthis rhombus; assembly: GCA_963457665.1. Classification (NCBI taxonomy): domain Eukaryota; kingdom Metazoa; phylum Mollusca; class Cephalopoda; order Oegopsida; family Thysanoteuthidae; genus Thysanoteuthis; species Thysanoteuthis major. Next base: position 21,097,886 of record OY735236.1, on the reverse strand, counting down.
CAATAGATAAATAAATAAAATAATAATGGAATGGCTAATTTGGGGTAGGCATCTAGATTTTTTCAAAATGGTTTGAAATTATTCCAAAACTTCGTTAGAAAACATGAAGATATGTGTAGACTTGGAATAACCACTAAAGCTGTCGTGATTGAAGACAATGTTGCAACGTATTTTCAAATCTAAGAAACCCGAATGTTCAACCAAAACTCGCTCAGAAGCCCACTGAATAAGTCAGCATTAAATATTCTTGTCAGCAACAATCCCCGAACTTCCTAGACTAGTGGCCCTCATTCCCAGCGCGGATCCTCCTGCAAGAGGGGCCCTTTTGAAGTAATAGCAGCGAAAAGTTCTCGCATCTGGAATTTAAAACCTTACTGGCTTTGTTGCGAGAATGTCAGATAAACACTGAACATCACGACTCGCAACGTAGATCCCCAGAGATCACCTGCAAAACCGTGGCCGACAAAATTTAAGATGGCGAGACGAACTAGACAAGTTCAGAAAGTATTGGTTCAGCGAGGCCCATAACAGAGAGGTCTGGATAATCTTTGCGAAAATCTCTGTCCAACGACAGACGCTAAAAGGAGGAAGACGATGATGAAGATGATGATGATGATGATGATGATGATGATGATGATAAAGTAAATTATCAAATCGTAAAAAGAACTATTTCACGGGTTAAAGTCTGTTCTAAAATATAACATAATTTAATTGTAAATACAAACATTTTTTTAAGATTGAAGGACTATTCATATTATTTATTCATTTCCTTTTTTTCATTCCATTTTTTTTTTCTATTTTTTTTACCCATAGAATATTTTTTTAAAATTTGAAAATGAAAAAATTATGCTATATATGAAAATATATAAAAGGGGACTGCTTGCAGGTATCACGTTTAATTTGTACCCTCCTGACCATTCGTATTAATCAAACATTTTTAGAAATATTTTTTATTGTTTACTTGGTGAAATAAAAACAATTCTCACATCAAGACATCGGGAAAAGATTTTGCAAGCAACTTGTCCCTTGTGCCAGATTAAATAACGCTTACTAAATAAACTCACTGAATGCTCCAATAAAGTAATCTTGTACCAGACAAAGTTAAAAGTAGTAAATATCTACTGTACAAATATATCCGTGTTTCATACATTTTGAAGATAGGGAATATGAATTCAAAATATATGATACTTATAATCAGAATCATTTTGAAAGAAAACTTTCAACAAAAGACAAGCGCTCAAATATTATGACCTTGTGTCAGACTGATTTAAAATTAGTATATATCTACAGAACATATCATTCTTGAGGTTAGGGTGGAGAGCAGATAAATTTAAAATACGCAATATTTCCGATCAGAATTCTTTTTCGCTTTTTTTTGTTTTTGTTTTTGTTTTTTTTGTTTTTTTGAAAGAAAACTTAAAACAAAAGACTAACAGTAAATTCGCATGTCAAATGCAACCGGAATTTTCAAAGCGGGATTGAAACGTTTATTGATGGAAATAGTTTGACATGATCGTGATTGATAAAGGGAAAAAAGACATTTGACTTCGTTGTACGCTCTACAGCGAGACAGACATTGAAAATGACTTCTGAACAGCAAGATCTATCTGGGGAGAAGAAGGAAAAAATAGAAGCAAAGGAAATCTGCTTTATAAGTTAATAGAGACGCCGGTTATGGCTTTTTGGTGTTGTTCCCAAAGAGATTACAGAAAATTGGAACAGGTATTAGAAATTTGGGGACTGGGAAGGAATGTGTCGTCTTCGCCATGTGACCGAAGGCAAGTTCTTGAGAATCGAGGGGACGGGCTGTCAGCAGAGTTCAAAATTATAATAATAAGACTGACAGGATCAATGCAATGGTATGACATGGAACTGTCTCGAAGACTCTGGCAAAAATACTATTGGAATTGGAAATCAGAAAAAGAACTCGAACTATTCAGATGATAATATTAACCTATTAACTGCGAATGACGGAAATTTCAGATATTGCTTTTCTATATCTCAACTAAGAATAACGGAAATTTCTCTCATTACAGTTCCATGGCTAAAATGCAAACGACGGAATTTTCCATTAGTCATACAACTCTTGAACTTACGGACGACTTTTTCTCTTTCTCAGCTCGTAACTTTAAGTGGAAGGGTCCATTCTTAACAGAGAAAACTGTTCGGCTTATTTTGTGCCATCTTTTATAATCAGAGGTCCCGCTGCATTTAGAACACGGCAACTGAGTTGCTCCTGTTTCTTTTTATTGTGATTTATGGCAAATCATTTCCATCTGTGAGTCAGGGTTTTCATCTTACAATTAATTACTTGGAATAAATCACTTGCGATGGACGAAGGCTCTACATTTCAAAAAATGAAATCGCCAAAGATACCAATGAAAGTACAGGTTTCCTCCTGTTATCTGAAAGCAGGGCTCTCATGAAAAAAAAAACCTTGGTTGCCTAAATGGCGTAAAACAGAAAAGCATGTAACATTGATTCATATAAGAAAAAGTTTTGTGTGTTACCAGACCCCCAAAATAACGTTAACGTTTCATCACCAATAGAAAGCGAATATGTTTTTTGTAACGATGGCCCTTTTTCTCCCTTATGCACCGTTTTTACAGGTTTTCCCATTATCTAAAAGTAGAGTGTTCTAACAAAAAACATGCAAAAGCTGAAATGGCGTAAAACTATCATTAATTTGTACGGAAAGAATTTCAAGGTCCAAAGATGGTGATTTTGTTATGTTTAGTTGATTCGTCGGTGGCAGCAGTCGTAAGTTGTACTCTGGAGAGGGATGTATGAGAGAAAGAGGGAATCTCTATAATGGCTTACGGCAAAATAAAACACTGAATGCTATTTCCGCTTTTCGGGTTTTTTCGTAAAAGTGAAAAAGTAATGTAAAAAGAATACTGAGGAAATTCCTGGAGTGCTGAAGAGACTTGCTCGTCAATTGGTTTACGATGAAAACCACCAGTTACAACCGGTGTAAAAGTGTAACCTGTTCAAATAATGATAAAAGGATACCGCGGAAAGTGCTGGAGTGGTGAGGAGAGTGCATAAATACTGGGGGACTATTAATCTAATCCTAGAAAAAACAATAATATCAAATTTTCTTTTCAGCCCTCTTTCTTCATACCCTTTTATTAAGCTGACTAACTTTTTCTTTCATCCTCTCTCTTCCTACCATCTTATCAAACAACCTGATCTTCCCCTCATGCTATTACCGAAGACATGACATTCGAATTCAGGAAGAAACAAACCGAATAAGTTTATAGACTGACAAATTTCCTTACAGTCCAGATTTCAAAGGGAAAATTCAGACCGTCAACGAGATTAGCGAGAAAGCAACGAAGCAGCTGATGGCAATCACGAAAGAGGACTTTGAAGGTAGGGACGCTGGAATGAGAGTGGTAGGGTCTAAGTGAAGTATTTTAAAGAACATTGAGGCGTCATTGCCATAGGTAGGCTATTTTTTCGTTTATACTAAATAGCAAGATACATTCCGGACATACCTCGTATTTGATCCAAAGATAATCTGGGAGAAATTAGTTTTGTCATTTATCTATCTACCACTCTCTCTCCCCTTTCCCTCTCTTCCACTTTCTCTCTCTAAATATATATATATATATATGCGTATGTTCATATCTATTCATCAGTTTATTTCTATCTATATTCGTATCCATCTACTTTTCTATCTCTTTCTCTCTCTCTCTCTCTCTCTCTCTCTCTCTCTATATATATATATATATATATATATATATATATATATATATATACATATATATATATATATATATGCGTCTGTTCATATATATATACATATATATATATATATATGCGTCTGTTCATATATATATATATATATATATATATTTATATTTATATATCTATATCTATCTATATGTCTATCTCTATTAATTTGCATCTCTCTCTCACTCTCTTTATATAGACATATATATATATGTGTGTGTGTGTGTGTGTGTGTGTATTTCATATTACTTCGAAACCCCATTTGAAATGATTCCCCGTCATTATACAATGAAAGTATCATTTGGCCAAGGCAGTGTGAATCGAAGAATTTAGCCCAATGGTTAGATGGTAAAACAACGTGACATTAAAGCAGTTACCTATTGGTCGCAGGTTTGATTCCTACAGCATCCCCATTTTTTTATTCTATTTACTCTGGCTAGGACAAATGATACACTCAGCGTGTAATGACAGGAGATAATTTCAAATAGAGTTTTCAATTAATATAACGCATTTATAATTATTTCTGTCGAATTACATAACCATTTCTTAATAATGATTATATATACGTGTGTGTGTGTGTGTTAACACCTATCGATCCAATTTCTATCAGCTTATTTCTATCTATAATGGTATCCATCTATATATCTATACCCCACTCTCTACCTTATATATATATATATATATATATATATATATATATATATATATATATATATATATATATATATATATATATTTATATGTTCGTGTGTGTGTTCATTTGTATCTATCTTTCTATCCGTCTTTCTCTTTCTCTATATATATATGTATATATATATGAATTTGAAATAATATCTATCTCAGACCATTCATATCCATCTGTCCATATCTATCAATCTCTCTATCTATCTAACTCCGCTAATGTCATTCTGGGTGTGTATATGTGTGTGTGTATTGTGTGTGTATGTGTGTATGTGTGTGTGTCGAGATCCCTGCTTGAAGATTGATCAACGTTGTCAACTTCAACTCACCCGATAAATGTTTCGAATAAAATATGGCTCAAACGACATTTATATGAAACAAAGTAGCAATAACAAATGATTGCTATATATATATATATATATATATATATATATATATATATATATATATATATATATATATATATATATATATGATCTTAGTCAGGATAATGGATCAGAAACAAGGCCACAACTGATGCATGCAATACTGACTCGCTGAAACTTAACAATGCGAGGAGAAATAATAATAATGATGATAATAATAATAATAGGTCCAGTTAGTCACTCAGTAGAAACCGTCATGCAACAAATGATTTTCGACAGCATGCCGTGTTAAAAGTGATCAATTCAAAAATTGAAAAAATGGATGATCTATAAATAAGTTACTTATCTTGCTTTTTGGGTCAGTGATCGTAAAAGAAAGCATCTTCGTTTATAAATAAACAGGCAGACACAAAGTAAGGGATCAATTCAGCAAAAATCTACATTGCAAATCAATCCCCTCACTAAAGTGTAGTTGGGGAGGTAAAAATAAACATGATATAAGAAGGAATGATTTTTTTTAATTTTCAGTACCCTATCTACATAAGTGGTGCCTGTACGCACGATACATACACAGTCGGTCAGCCAGTTAGACAATTTTAAAAACTGAGAGAATCCTGTGACAGTTTTGGTTGACAGTTTCTAAGAAAAAATAGTGGAGCTGAAAGCAGAGACGGGTGGCTGGATAATCGCTGCAAGAGACCAAAGCATTGCAACCAGACCGTATCACCATAGTATAATCAAGGAGAGAACAGACCCACAATGCAAGATCCGTGGAAAGTAGGATGAAACTGTCAACCTCATTGTCTCAGGCTGCCCGGAACTGGCAAAGAACGGCGACAACCACAGACACAACAAAGCAATGGCATATCCGGTACCCAAAAATCTGAAAGAGGTTATAAAAACTACTCAGAGGTGATACGAACATCAGCCGATCATACTCATTGAAAATAACGATGTCACCATCCTATAGGACATACACAGTCTCAAAGATAGAATAGTAAGACAAACAAATCTGACATGGTTGTTAAGGACGTGAAAGAAAAAAGATAAATGCTCATCAACATTGCAATACCATCTGAGATCAAAACCTGCGTGAAAGTTATATTGAATCTATCCAAATACAAAGACCTGTAGACCGAGAGAAACTGGATGTTAGGTTTAAAGACCGAAATAACACCAGCGGTTATTGGAACTCTACGATTCGTAAAGATGGGAACAGAGTGGTTCACCAACCGTATCCCAGGCAGTACCAACATCCATGCAGTCTGGAAGATTGCAGTACTTAGAGCAGGCCACGAATTGTGCAAAACAGTCAATGAAATATATATATATATATATAGCGCTTATAGCGCCTTAGGATTGTGATGTGAACTTGGCTCTACGGGATGTAAAACAGAACATTGAAGAAAAAGAAAATAAAGTATAACTTGCAGGAGCCCTTGAAACTCCACGGATATTGGCAACTGAAATATCGTCATTACTCTCGTATGTATATTCTGAAATTGAAGTATGTCTTTTTAAAAGTAATTTATCATCATCATCATCATCATCATCATCATCATTATTATTATTATTATTATTATTATTATTATTATTATCATTATTATTATTATTATTATTATTATGTTTATGTTGTTGCTGTTGTTGATTTTAACTTATGTCACTAGCCGGGTCTCAACCACAGATCTAAGCCTGGCAACCTTGTAAGTTATGACAATCCGGGCTTTAGTTGATATTGTCATTCACTGGGAATTGTGCAAACGACTTAGGTTCAACCATATCAACGAATGGTATCAAACTGGAGGATGTCATAGAAAATAAAAAGAATAAATTACGCAAGGACCTGGACATCCTGACTGACCACCCCATCCAGGAGAGAAGACCAGATTTGATAGTCGTAACGAAGAAAAAGAGGATTTGCTGATGGGGCTGTGCCTGTAGGCCACAGGGTGAAGACGTTGGAAAGTTAACAACTGACAAAATGCAAGGGATTTCTACGGAAGCTGGAGTGTGGAATATGAAACTTTGAGCCATCTCTGTAATGGTTAGTACACTTGAAACTGTATCAAAATCAGCAGAGGCGAGCTTAGATCAATTTGAAATCCGGAAAAGAGGTGAGAAAATTACACAACATTCTTTCCTAATTTATCTCTTATCACCTTCTTATTAAACTACCTAACATACTTTTCTGCCCCCCCATCTCTCTCTCTCTCTCTTTCTCTCTCTCTCTTTCTCTCTCTCTCTTTCTCTCTCTCATTCTGTCCTCTTATGAAACTACATAACCTTTTCCTTGTTACTCATCATTGATAGTGTTACATTCGCAACAAGCAGAATAATATTACAGATTCTTTGTAATTCAATCATTCAATCCAGGCCAGAAGACCGGATCTAGTTATCGTGAACAATGAGAAGAAAATCCGTCAACGAGTAAATGTCACTGAACCAGCAGATCAGAGAATAAAAATTGAAAGAAAGTTGAAAACTGGACAAGTAAGTGGACCATCCAAGAGAACTGACTGTGGGACGGGTAAAATTTGATGAGACAGATACAGTGCAATAACAGCTGAATTTGTTTATGGAGCTATAGAAAAAATACACGGACAGTCATGGTACCCTCTAAGATCAGCGACTGTGCTTGTTCGCATATATATTGCAACCAGCGCAAAAAGGACATTGATGTGCACACAAAAGCTTCGTAATTAAGAATAATATAGTAATCAATGAAAATGATTATACATATAACAGGTCTTTTTAGTCACTCAATACAAACCGTAATGTAACCAATATCTTTTAGTTGCATAACCGAGCTTGGGTGATCAATTAAAAAATTGATAGTTTTTTTCGAGGCACAATAAAGTAAAAATGTAAAAATTTGCGGCCATCAAGCTCCATTGGTGCAGCCTGTGCTCGATTCATATACATAGCACGCCAGCTTGACCAATTTGAAAACTTAAGAAACCTGTGTTTACTGTTCTGGTCAATGCTTTTAATAATCTCATAGCCAACTGAATTTGTTCATTAGTCGTTTTTTGTTTTGGTTAAGAAATCTACTTTTGTGATGGGTGCTATTTGATACCATTATCTGAAACTACCATCAAAACTGTCTACGTAGATTTCTCCAGTTTTTAAGTTGCTCTTGCTAACTGATTAGCAGGGTGACTAGCTATGTATGTAGACATCACGCGTATAGGCCACGCCAATGGAGCTATTGCACTGAAAATTTAGACATTTACTCCTTATCATGTCAAGAATGAACTTTTTTAAAGGCCTCTAGATAGATATTCTAGCGAGGTTCAATTTGCAATGTAAGTTTATGCTAAAATGACCCCTTTTTTTGTCCGGCTGTGTTCACAGCTGTTTTTTTTAATTTAGACTTTTATAGTGATTCCTCCCAAACAAAAAGTGAGAAAAATGACTTATTCATTGATCACCCTTTGACTCCAATGTTTTAATTGATCATCAACACAGCATGACTTTGATCACGTGATGGTTTCTACTAAGTGATCAACCAGACCTGTTACTAATATTGGATCACAGGAAAATGAGAAATATTCATTGAAGCTTTAATTGACAGATTAACAAACCAAGTACTTCAAAGTATGAAATTGAATCGGAACTATTTCGTAGAATGCAATCTTACTTGTAAGAAATTGAACGATTTCCATACAGTTTTATTAGCCATGAGAGGCTGAGCCAGATTCATCTTGAAACAATTTCAAGTTTACATTTGCACAAGCATTCAGTATGCATCTACTTTAATCACAGGAAATAATTTTGCACAACGTAAGATTTTTGCGCGCACTGACGAATAAGAATTAGAGGGAACATTGCTGGCAGTCATCCTAATAATTGGTGGATCACTAGGAGCAGAAGAGAGAAAAGCTGATATGTAACAATGAAATGAAAGTTTGTAAAGATGACTTAGTGTTGGTAAACTTAAACTATAATTC
>OY735236.1:21056652-21081652 GCA_963457665.1 Thysanoteuthis rhombus | reverse complement strand
GTATGTGTATCATTTTTTTTCTTGAAGAAATCGGCGGTCATTTTTTTTCGTGCTCATATTTCAGATGGTGCCAATCTGACATTTTTTCGATTTTTTTTCTTCCAGTCAGCTTATCCTATCATTTTTTCTTTCTTTGATATTAGACTAACTTGCTCAAATTCGATATATGTACATACATACGTACTCATATATATATATATATATTTATGTATATATATGTACATATATATATATATATATATATATATATATATATATATATATATATATATATATATATATATATATATATATATATATATATATATATATATATATATTAGCAGGAAAAATAATAAATAAATAAATAAAAGTTATACATTCATATCGAAATTAATGATTTTCATCCGATGAAAGAAGAGATATATATTCCAGTGTTTCACGAAGACTGAACTGATTTATAAAGATCGAACTGATCAGTAAAGTTGGGAGCAAATTATGATGAGTATACATCTCATTTCAACACATTTTATTCAATGAAAGACTGTGTTGCACCAGCCTCCCAATGAAAGAGAATCATTCTCAAAGAAATTAAAAAAAATCAAGTTCTGTAACTTTTTGTTTCGGACTGCGCTTGTTTTCATAATGGATATTCGTTCATCGAGCACAATCTTGCAATTTTTTGCAATTTCTGTTTTAATTCTTTAAAAAGGAATTGTCTTTTGTTTCCAGGTCTCACAAGACTGATCGTTAGGGATCATGAGACTTGAACGATACATACCGACTCCTTGGTTTGAAAATTGACCATTCATCGTGAGGAAGGCCGTAGAACGGGTTGGCCAAAACATCGTGTAAACAACAAAAATAACAAGGAGTTCGATGGTCCCCAAAACTTTTTTGTTAATGGCTCTTCTCAAATATAGACAATGACCAATCTGTTTGAATCAAACTGATTGTTCAACAAGCTCGACCCACGGCCCGAGGGGTAGAGACACACGGCCCGAGGGGGGTGATTGTTTTGCATCTCTATTCAGAATTCGGAATGCTAACATCTTTTTAACCTTTCTTTTTTCTCGGTGGAATTGTTTATTCTTGCCAGATATAATCTTTTCAAGAAGTCATTATTGTGTCAGCAGCTAATTTTTAAGTCCACGCACATAAATATGCTTACGTATATATATATATATATATATATATATATATATATATATATATATATATATATATATATATATATATATATATATATATATATATATATAATTAATTCAGAAAAATGTGTTTTATTCTGGGTATTTATCGAAATTTGTATTCTTTACTCTCAATCTTTCTCTCTCCCTATACGCATATAAACGTGTATATATATATATATATATATATATATATATATATATATATATATATATATATATATATATATATATATATATATATATAAATATATATATGTATATATATATATATATATATATATATATATATATATATATATATATATATATATATATATATATATATATACGTGTGTGTATATTGCTTATGTCTGTATTTGCTTACTTACAAGAGTCAATATGTTTATTACATTAATAAATGCTCCTGCCTGTCGGCTTTGTTTGTATAATACATTTTTGTTTGTATTTTCTTCATCTTCTTCAATATTTGCCTTCGTTTTTCTCGCAATTTCCACTTAAGAAAAAAAAAGGCGAAGCAATAAATTTTTTAGCTGAACTGACAACATAAATAGTAGAAGTAAATACGCCGTTTGAGTCTTCCAAACTCGTCAAGTTTTTTAGGCACGAGTTCATTCATCAAATTATGTTCCTTTCCTCTTTTCCCTTTTTTTTTTCCCGCTTGATTGTGATTTCGTTTTTTCCTTCTTTCGAATGCTCTTGTTTTTTGATGATTTTAGCAACTATCATTGGAGATCAACTGACAGCAAGTCTTCTTAAATCTACAGCACTTTCCTCAGTATTCCTGCCCATTTCGACACAGTTGTGATCAGAATAGATTTTATTTTTGTTTTGTTTATTGACATTTTTGTCTGTCTGTTTGTCTGTTTATTTGTTTGTTTGTTTGTTTGTTTGTTTGTTTGTTTGTTTGTTTGTTTGTTTGTTTGTTTGATTCTAATTTCTTCTTTCTCCCGATTGTTATTCTTCGTGTGGTTAACTTTTTGGGTGACGATTATAAGAGATTAACTAATAAAGAATATCTTTGAGTCTCTAGCACCTTCCTCAGTATTCCTGCCGTTTGTCTGAATGAATTATAAGTTCACTTTAATCTTTGATTGGGTGAATCATTCTGCGATGATTATTATTATTATTATCATTATTATTATTATTGACGTTTCCATTTTAGAGGAAACTTGTTCATAGTTTCTTAGGCTTTAAACTCTGAACTAACACGGCCAAACAATGAAATTAATATCTTTCCGTCACTCATACAGATTATATATATATATATATATATATATATATATATATATATATATATATATATATATATATATATATATATATATATACATATATATATATATATATATATATACATATATATATATATATATGCATGTGAATATATACATGTATATATGGATATATATATATATATATATATATATATATATATATATATATATATATATATATGTATGTATGGATATATTCGCACACACACACACACACACACACACACACACATATATATATATATATATATATATATATATATATATATATGGGGAGTATAAGAAGGAAAATGATAGAGATGTTTGACGTTTTCCTCCTGACGGTGATAGAGGCAGACAAAAAAAAAAAAGTAAAAATGATGATGGTATCGTTGGCGTAAGCAGATGACCATCACGATGGTATCGTTAAGAATAAAATGGATGACATTTATTGGTGGAACCAGTAACACAAGAATAGATAAGACTGGATTATATATATATATATATATATATATATATATATATATATATATATATATATATATATATATATATATATATATACATATATATATATATATATATATATGAATGAAAGAATGGAATATTTCTCATCTCCTCTTTTTTATAACTCCGCAAACTAGAGAGAATTATTCTATCTAGAGACTCGGAGAACTTCTTTTTTCTCAAAATTCTTTTCATTTAATTTAAACTGCCCATTTCAGAAAAATGTTTCTGCCGGACTGAATTTTTGAGATGAGGAATTACCTCATTTGATAATTTCGAACAACATCATGATAATGTTCAAAACATTCACCCGAGGAAGGCTGTTAGATATGACAACCGAAACGTTATTTTCAGATTAATTTGTTTTATTCCAGAGAATCCTTGTTGCTCACCAAGAGTGCGTTCTGCAATTTCAAAAATTAGGAAACAACAGTCACTCTTGATCCCATCAGTCTATGTCTTATCCATTTGTAGTGGCTGTTCATTCATATACGGATAGCATACCTGAGGAAGGCCGTAGAATGGATCAGCCAAAACGTTTTGGGATCAATATAATAACAAGGAGAATTAGGTCGATTGTTCAATATATATATATATATATATATATATATATATATATATATATATATATATATATATATGTGTGTGTCATTGACATTATCTTTGTTGTTTTTGTTGGAATTTTTTAGAGGTAAAAGAAATTATCAAAAAAGAATGATGAAAGAATATTTATTGGTTTCCCAATAGAAACTGTAAAATGTCTAAATGTCTACATATGTACGTGCGTTTCTGATAGAAATATGTATCTATCAGCGTAAACTTTATACATATATTAGATATATATATATATATATATATATATATATATATATATATATATATATATATATATATATATATTGCTTATGTGTTGCATGTGTATATTTTTACCTGAGCTGCATTCGTAAAGAAATGTGCATATATATATGTGTGTGTGTGTGTGTGTATTTGTGTGTGGATGTGTATGTATGTATGTGTGTGTATGTATGTGTGTGTATGCATGCGTAATTCTTGGCAGTCTTGTACCTGACCATCTTTGTACACTTCTGAATCAGTCTGAGAGAGAACTAGCATTAACTGTGAAGAAGAAACTTCTTTCTATGGAGAATAATTTCCAGGATATTTTTAAAATTTTCGAGGAATAATTTGTAAAAACAATGTTTACGGTTTTCAATTTCTGATTTTAATTATACATTCTTGATGTCATTGTTGTTGATGTTGTCTTAGAAAAAAAAAATGGTCATTTTTGTGGGTGTGATTTTTTTCTCTCCTATCTCCATACCGTGGACTACTCTCTTGTTTCGCAGACTGTATTGAAGTCCAATCTCAAATGACAAAACGGAACGCGGATTTCCATATTTTTTAAAATCAAATCACCCGTCGTGTACCGCTTCGGTATTGAAATGAAAATAAAATTCCTTGTTGATCCGCTTTGAGGTCGATGTATCTATCAACGAGAATCTATACATCGATCTCCTTTACTTGTGCATATACATATATATATATATATATATACATATATATATATCAGTTCTTGTTGTTTTGTCTTCGTTCTCCTTTCAAATCATGAGCCCGCTGCTATTGAAAAAATGTTCTCTTCACCATCATTATATTCGGATAGTACACCTGGATGGGGCCGTAGAATGGATCGGTCCAAGTGTCATGTTAACAACATAAGCAACAAAAAGGATTTCAATCGTACGAAATACTTTTTGAATGAGCCCGCTTGCAGTTGGGTTTTTTTTCCATCAAATATGAACCATCGAAACGTACGATCAATTTCCACCCGATCACCATCAAGATCGTTTGGTATTTTTTCCGTGTTTGTGTTAAGCACATACCTGTGTCTTCAATTGTTTCATCTTGTGTATGCATGACTGAAAGCTTGTGTTCATATATATATATACATATACAGATGTGTATATTTGTATGTATAGAAACGATTGTTTTTTATTTTTGAGTCTGTAATCGCTAAGTCATTATACAAGGGTAGATGGGTTGTAATTCTGTACAAGTGGTGAATAGTTTTTTTGCCCAAAATTTTGAAATTCATGTCAATTGTACATTGTTTCCTTTGTTAATATACATATACCTTTAATATTATTATTAGTAGTAGGATTACCATTAATATTTTCTGTTGAGGAGGGGTGGAGATTTTTGGCTTCGGACCTGACGCTACCCGGCACAAAAGATGACATTTTTCTTATATATATATGTATGTATATATATATATATATATATATATATATATATATATATATATATATATATATATATATATTAGAAAGAATTTGTCAACTTTTGTAATAGTTGTTACTGTCGATTTTTGAAGGGATTTAAATCTGAAAATTCTTTTAAAACGAAATTTGATGTTTTATCAATTTGTTTTTTCAATTTACTTGAACAAAACATTTTTTTCTAATCAATGTGTGGATAATTTTACAGTTCTCAAGAATGTCCCTGATTTACAGGAATCGTTTTTTTTCTTTCTCTTCTTTCTTTTTTATTTCTTTCTTCTTTTGGTATTTCACATTTCTGGACCAAACGTTTTTCCAATCGGAGTTTTTACCTAATTCAAAAATTCATAAAGGCTTGAAATAAGATACAATATCCCGTTCCAAGTGGACCTTTCTACAAAAAAGTTTTCACTGGGGTTTTGAGGGGATCACTTTAAATACGAATATATATACATATATATAAAACATTTGAACGTTCTAATTCGTACACACGCACACACATATTCTCTGTATCATGTACGCTGAGGATCCAATACATCTCAAAGAGGTTTATTCCATTATTAACATGAGCATCAAAATACATTGGATATGGACCAAATATTACTGATTTCCATACAAATCTTTTCAATATTAAATCTTAATTGAATACTTTTATTGATGAACATTAATTGATTAATTAATTAATTCAAATATTTGATCCAAATTCTGTTAATTTGGATGCTTATGTTGACATAATTTTTTGAAATGTATCAGACAGCTTTTGCACTCACTGTACATAATTATAAACGTGTATGTAAGCGTGTGCAGATAGGTATGTAGATAATTCAGTAGGTGTATTTATTTGCATGTAGGGTCGACGAAAGAACCTTTTGCCTCCCATTCATAAGACTTGAATAATACAAAACTCACACGCGAAAACTTCGTTTTTCTTGATTCTCACTCATCAAAGCATTTATTCTCACGCATCTTTCGATCTTTCATTCATCAAAATATTTTTATCTCTCATTCGAACTCAAACGACTTTACTCAATTAGGCTATTAATAATTACTAAAACCAGTTCCTTCCTTCTGGACGAAATCTGAAGATAATATATATATATATATATATATATATATATATATATATGTGTGTGTGTGTGTGTGTGTGTGTGTGTGTGTGTGTGTGTGTGTGTGCGTGCTTATGTGTGTATGTATGTATGTATGTATGTGTGTGTGTATACCCGTACGCATAAGTACTTCTGACAATGTTTTAAACATTTTAAACTGAATAACTTTTTCAAAATCGTATTAACAGAAAAAGTATTTCATTGCTATTATTATTATTATTATGATTATTATTTTTATTATTATTATTATTATTATTATTATCATTATTATTATTATTATTGTTGTTGTTGTTGCTGTTATTGTTGTTGTTGCTGTTGTTATCATCATCATCATCATCATCATGTGTTTTCCATGTTTATAAAAGATGACTGGTCTTTATCACTGAAAATTTGACTGCAGGTCTCTACAACTTCGCTGCACCTTCCTCGATATTTATTATTATTGTTAGTTGTTATAGCAGTAATTGTCGTAGTTATAGTAGAATCAAATCGAAAAAACTGTATTTATTACTATTCATATACTTCTATACTCATACGTTTTATGTATTTATGTTTGTGAGTGAAAGTAGTGTGTAAACGTAGACATTGCGAAATTATGTGTATGCATGTATCTCTCTATCCCTATACATATATATATATATATATATATATATATATATATATATATATATATATATATATATATATATATATATATATATGCTCTGTACTTGTGGTTTTAGGCCAAAACTCAGTTAACTTTTACAAATAACTATATATGTGTGTATGTGTATATGTATGTACGTGTGTGTGTGTGTGTGTGTGTGTGTGTGTGTGTGTGTGTGTGTGTGTGTGTGTGTGTGTGTTTGAGTTTATCATTTTCATTTTATTTATATACCATTTACAGAGTAGGACATATATATTCATCAACAACAAGTTTGTTCCAATTTCTGAAACTCACAGCTGTTGGTATCATAATAATAATAAAAAAATATATTACTACTACTGCTACTACTACTACTTATTATAATAAAGATATTAATACTAACACTACTAATAATAATAGCAGTACTAATGAGAAGGGTCCTGAGAGTGAGCTGAGAATCTGAATTCGAGTCATGCGCTAAAGTCATTTATTACGGCAATCAGTGACATTTTATGCATTTGATAGAAAAGGAGAGAGAGAGACGTTCACACACGCACACGAATTGGCCTGTTGTGTTTTTAGTAACAGTTGCTCATCGAGGGAAAGTTAAAACGGCCTGCAACACACACGCATGCGCACACCTTCGCGCGCGCACACACATACACACACACACACACACGCATCTATACAAGGATACTTGCTGATATGCAGGTGTTATATATCTATGTATATATATAATTTATGCCACACATACACACACATATGTATGTGTATGTCTGTATTCCAGCACCTTTTTCGTGATTTTAACTAAATTCAGTAATGTTTTCTATTATTATAATGGTTTTCCATTGATGTTTGATTTTAGCCAACTAAGTTTCGGCCAGAAACATCGGACAGGCAACAATCATAGTTACCAAACTCTCAAGTACAAAAATCATCACATGGTAGTGCTACAGAAATAGTCACTAATTAGAAAAACAATACATAGATGTTTATAACATGGGTATAAAATTATTCATATTACAAACGGAATTATTATTATTATCATTATGATCATCATCATCATCATTACTATTATCATTATTATTGTTGTTGTTGTTGTTGTTGTTGTTGTTGTTTTATATCTAGGTTGTAAAAATTTACCCCCGTTAATTTGTGAAGGCATACCTTGTTTTACTCAAAAACATGTAAATTCTAAAACTTTATACATATATGTATACGCATGTGTAAAATATATTTATTGATAAACATATCTAAACCGTTGATACATAGGTATAACATCATTATAAACATGTGCATAGATAGATAGATAGATAGATAGATAGATAGATAGATAGATAGAACGCTCAGATGTTTACATGTATACATATATATATACACGTGTAGGTTGTTGAATAGAAACTTATTGTAATCAAAACCCTGATCAGAAATATATGAACACATGTTCAAATTGCCCCTGCCCCCACACACAAAAAAACATACCAAGTTCGAAGCTGATAGATTCTAGTGAAATTTTTCAACCGTATGTAATTATCGAGTTCATTAATGTTTACTCACACACACACACACACACACACACACACACACACACGCATGTATGTTTATATATATATATATATATATATATATATATATATATATATATATATATATATATATATATATATATATATATATATATGTGTGTGTGTGTGTATGCATATATATGCTTAAACCAATGTTTATTAAATCATTTTTCTAGATTATGAAAGTGCTTAATGAACTTTCAGGTACTGATTATAGTTGTTCTTAACAAACATTTATGCCACACGTGTGTGTGTGTGTGTATGTGTTCTATGATTCATAGGGGTCGTTAAATGTGGTGTTTTGAATTCAATTTAGTGTGAAGGAACTAAAACATAAGTGTAGCCCTAAACTAGTTGCTCATGGACGGCATTCAAGTGAAGCTATTTCTCATAAATTAGTTAATCATTCACATAGTGATATTCATTCTATCTGTACCTATTTCAAATCCATACACTATTTTTCGCAGACCCTATATGAGTATCAAGAGAGAATTTAGTATACGTTTCAGTCGGTTAGGGACCTGTATCATGTTATAAGGGGTCTGTAAATACAGAAAAATAATCATAATTATTATAACACACTGGCAAAATAATTAACTTTTTGATATTTTATACAGTCAAATAATACGACAAATATGTCTGACTTATCAAGTATATAAATTCGTTTTTGTTTTGAGCTTTATGCAGCGGCTATGGCTTCAGTTTCGTATTTGTATCACATAAATACCACACTCCCGTTATTTATGGTGTTGAAATAATAACCCCTAATTAAAGATGGTAACCTTGAACATCCAGCCGTTCATAAAATTTGAGGCAGTATAGTACTTTGAAAATCATGTAAATGCAGAATCATTGTAATGGAATTGATAGCTTGCAAGCATCAGCGCGGGGCTCCTGAAGTTGAGGGACCTGCAACATATACTATTTATGCTACATAGTTAGAATTACTAAGAATATCACCAAAAGATTTGTCTACAAAAAATGTGAATTCTTTCCAGTTTTGAGAAATTAATGGAACGATTGTAGAACAAATACTTTCGTTCCAAATCAGGCGTCCTCAACAGATCTTGTGGTAACGAGTGTTATCGACCGAGCGCCAGGAGATGCAACTTTAATTTTAGAATGAATAAGCCTGTATGCCGTGTCAATTGGCGACAAGTGCGAAATTTTGTTCATCGGAGTCAAAGCGAGGGATCGAAGTTTTGTGTGTGTGCTTTTAGGGGAGATGGGACGCACGGGTTGAGAACTACAAAACCTACAGGAAAGTTTCTTCTTCTGATTGACAACAATAGATCGAGTCACGAGAAGAAGAAGAAGAAGAAGAAGAAGAAGAAGAAGAAGAAGAAGAAGAAGAAGAAGAAGAAGAAGAAGAATCAAGGAGAAAGATGAATGAGATGAGAAAAGAATGAGGGAATGAGAAGAAAGAGAAAAACAGGAGGAGGAGGAGAAAAAGAAAAAAGGAAAACAGAAGAAGAAGAAGGAGAAATTGAAAATGTGATGAGACATCTATAATGTTTGGAAACCCGCTCCCAATGTACGCATCTGAGGTTTGAAAACTATACGCAAGAATTTACAAACACTGTAAGCGTGCTCGCTGATCAAGCTGAGAAATTCACTTGAGAGTGATGTTTAACATGTTAATGTCGTAAACCAGAGCTAGAGTAATGAGTTCGATTCTCCTTTGCTGTCCCTATGACCAGGCCTTGTATCAGAGAAAACTAAGCTCACTAGACATTTATTTGATGCTTGGTAACCTTGTGTTAGACAAAATTAAGCTTTGACAAAATCAATTCACAAGTAGCCTACTGTAGAGAAATGATGGGTAAGATTTCATTGCAGACCTTTTCTAATGTTGTAATACAGTACACCCTGGTATTGTAATCTTGTGCCATATTTAGCTAAGCTTAGTACAGAGAAACCTCGTTCATCCGAACATCAATTCTCCAAATTTCGTGTTATCCGAACAAGACTGCAAGTTCCCATAATCATGGATGCTTTTTTTATGATAGGATTTGTAATCTGAACTGCCAATTATCCGAACAAAATAATCTCTACCCGTCTTGTTCGGATAATCGAGTTTTCTCAGTAAATATCTATAATGGGTGTCAGTTGTGAAGCCAGCTAGTCTCCCAAACAAGTAGAATGAGTTCGATCCTTGTTATCGCTGCCCACAGCGCCAGATTAAGCTTTTGAAACCCCTGGGCTGCAGGTGCAAGAGACCCCGGTAATATTCCCAAAAGGCAAAAAGGTTAAAGAAAAATCAAATTTACTTTTACATTAATGGAAATTCAAATATTTGTTTTGCGTGATTTTTTAGAAACACATTTCTCAAAAACGTCTGTAAATTTCATTTTGAAAACATTGTTTTCAATTGCCATGAGAGAAAGTCTGTTTAGTCATTTTAATCATATTGTAGACCTGTGTACATTCCTCAGACGTTTCATTAATACGTTACAAACCGTCATATGATATATCTATATGTATACAGTACAGTGTTTCTTTTTGCTGTCGTATATCCAGTACAAATATATATGCCTACAATATAGTTCTTGAACCCTTTTTAAATTGATAGTTTACAGCATCCACAAATTAAATGACTTAAATTTGGGAGGTCCTTCCAGCTGGTGGTGTATTTCATAAAGCTTATACCGGGTTGCCCTGTGCAAGATGAAATCTCATAGAATGTCTTTATAGGATGCCTACTGTAGAGTTAATAAGTTAACCTTGCAGAGCCTTGTGTAGTGAGTTCAGTCACCGTGGGTGCATCGATATTTTGTCTTTGTGCCAGACTAAGCTAAACTTAGTATATAACTAAAAACATGACGACTTCTTTACTGTATGAGCCACAACTCCTATATCACAACGAATTGAGAGAAAATTGCATAATTAAAAATATCACGTAGTACTGAGAAAAGAATTGTTTTTTTCTCTTTATTGATGTGCGTACTAAATTTACCTATTGGAAAGCTTAGAGCTTACAGCTCCCAGTGTTATTGATTAAAGACATTCGTTTATTAATCGAGGTTGAAAACTGATTAATACAACTGTCCCAAAAGTAATCATCTACATCGAAAGATGATATAAGTTTTGAAAAAATTATTTCAAGACGTGAATATACAGGTGTCCCAAAAGTAATCACTTTTGGGGAAATAAGCGTGATTTTAAACGACTGTTTTGTTGGCATTAATGTGTATATATTTCAATACAAAATGCAAGTTTTCTACAAATTTAAATTGCAGCAGCTCATTCACTTGATTAAACACCTTAGACATTTTTTTGCCTGGGGTTTAATTAGAGCTGAAGTGTACCGTGAAAGAATAAGAGATCTAGCAACATTGTCGTAACACTGGACTGGTTAAAAAAACACACGTGAAATGCTTGAAAGTTTGTCCTGCGAAACAGTCGATTGCTTTAAGATTAATGGAGACATAGATGGTCGACACCTAGAATCTAATGATTAAACTTGAGCCCGTATATCTCTATGCATTTATTCAAAGATTTTCTTTCCAATATATACACACTCATATATATATATATATATATATATATATATATATATATATATATATATATATATATATATATATATATATATATATATATATATATGTGTATATATAGAGAGAGAGACACACACAGAGAGACAGAGAGAGAGACAGAGTTATCATTTTTAATTCCAAGTATTTCTCTATACGAAGATTTTCATTGAATTACCCGTAAATTTAAAAGCAAAATAGGTGCGTAACGCAAAACCCGGCACACCGACCGTTGTGATTGCAAATTCAAATAGCACTTATCCGAAGGTCGTCAGAGGAGAGAAAGGAAGCCATTGAATAATCACAATAACAAGCCTGGCTGCTGCACGTAAAAGGTTCGAATCCAATTTCTATTCCGACTTTTGTATTGTATACATAATAAATAAAAATTATTAAAAAATATCTTTTCGTATAAATGTAGGTATTTATTAGAATGAAATAAGCCGTTGCATATTAACAAAAATAAATTTTCGTAAATATGTAATGTGACTTAGTCGGTAAGAGAGCCGCTTCCTGATCACTTTGTTGTAATTTCAAATTGCGATAGAAAATGTTACTTTATACATCATTTTAATCTAGCGTGATGGGACAGACAGACAGTGAAGTGTTTAATCCTTTTAATTTGGTGAGGATTGCTATTGTCCTTGTTGTTACTATAGAAAAACCAAGTCAACCCCAGACTTGGACAGAGCTTGTCAACAAGAGTATGATAAGGATTCAAACTCAATTTTTTAAAAAAAGATTGTTCGAATAGTAAGATGTTAAGTAAAAGGGAGATGAATTGTCTAAAACAATGGTTTCAGAACTGGGGTCCACTGGCCCCCCCAAATGTTCAGGGGTCTGTAGCAGTATTCCCTCGAAACCTGACATAGCGAATTTTGTGAGGGAGAAACAACGTTATCCATCGCACAGCTAAAGAAACAGATGATTATTATACAAAGACCTGTACCATATATAAGAATTCAAATAAATGTAATCCATTTAAAATAATGTGATTTTCAAAGTTCAATAATTGTACTTTATCAATTACAGTCTGAAAAAGCTAAAGCTAAAATTAGGTGTCGAGAATATCCAGAATATTTCCTTTATAGAAAGTGTTGAAACATTTATAGAAGAGGGTTTCGAAACGACTGGTCAAAAATAATCATCTGACCGTTTCCAGATTCTGAGCTAAAAGGAATAGGTATAAATAAAAGGAGTTTTGCAAACGGTGTACGCAACGAAAAGAATGTGTTAATTATAAACTGACAAACTTCGAAAGAGTGAGTTTCGCTTTTTCTGACCCCATTTTAAAAACATTATTTCTCATTATTTCAAAAGGTCTTCAAAATGCAATGGGTAGTGGTTTAAAGTCGATGCAGAGGATTATTTCTTCGACACATGTTTGTGCCTATTACATATCTATCCCTCACACACATACACACATTCTCTCTCTCTCTCTCTCTCTCTCTCTATCTATCTATCTATCTATCTATATATATATATATATATATATGTATATATTTATATATGTATATATTTATATATCTGTCTCTCTCTATAAACATATATATGTATACACACAGATATATAGATAGATATAGATAGATGCATCTGCATACAAATGTATATATCAATATTTACATATGTATATATTTTCATATATATATATATATATATATATAACATATATATATATTAACAACATGTACTTACTTAAATATCCATACACACACACCTATATACATATATGTGTGTGGGTACACACACACACACATATATATATGCATGCATGTACTTGCATATATATATATATATATATATATATATATATGTATATATATATATATATGTATATATATATATATATATATATATATATATATATATATATATATATATATATATATATATATATGCATGAATATATATATCTATGTACAATGTATCAGAAAATTATTTACGTATGTTAATGAATATAGGTACAATGATATATGTAGCTATGTAAACACATGTACATGCACACATATATATACATAAGATGCTACTTAAAAGTTGGAACAAATATATCAATGTGTTCATTTTCTAGTTACCATAAATTTCCCATGTCTCACCGAAACATCGTCTATCAAAATCACTCCACCAGGAAGAAAAAGACCTGATTTTCATCAATGTTTCATATATATATATATATACATATATATATATATATATATATACATATATATATATATATATATATATATATATATATATATATTAATGAAGTAAAGGATCTGCTACACAAACACGTTCATGTTTCTGTCCTATCCGGGCTTCTTCAGTCCCAAACAGGACAGAAACGTAAACGTGTTGGCAGGGCGAATTTGAAACTAATTTGAAAACTGATCAACAGATTAAATGAAAATTATTCACTAAGTAATTTATAAATTACATACAAATTATTTATGTTGTGAAGGAATTGGTCAAGGTTCATAAATGTTAATCTGTCAGTAAATCATTATAGTATAGTAATTATTCTGATAAAACGTTCTTTATATATATATATATATATATATATATATATATATATATATATATATTACAAAACTATCAACGTAGATTTCTTCAGTTTTCAAGTGGTCCTGGTTGGCTTGTTATGTATCTCGCGTACAGACCGTACCAATCGAGATAAAGGGCTGAAAAGTCAAACATTTTCTTATTATGTCAAGAAATGTTTTTGCTTTTTGAAGATATAACCACTGAATCGGCCTTTAATGGGAGTTTAATTTACAATGTAAGTTTATACTAAATTTTGTGCCCAGCTTGTTTCTTTGATGGCCCCAAACGAAAGTGGTAACTTATTCATTGATCAACCCTTTTTTCAATTTTTAATCGATAAACCCAACACAAAGATGCTGCCCAAAGACGGTTTTTATTTAGTTACTAACCAGACGTATCATTATTATTATTATTATTATTATTATTATTATTATTATTATTATTATTATTGTTGTTGTTGTTGTGTCTACGATGCAAAAATTGACAGTGTGTATACCATTGATATTTCGTTATATCCTTTTATAATGGACTATAGATATGAAATAAATTAGATAAAAACATTTCAGAAGTCAATGAACAAAATATTTTTATCAACGTACTGATATATGATTAGAAATTGCAGAATATTATACAGAAACATTTATTTGAAATGATCTCCCGTCGTTACACGATTAATGTATCACTTAGCCTAGACAACGTAAATAGAATAAACAATTATATGTACTCATCAACCCTTTTTCCTTTCCTTTGGAGTATTTACAGACAAATGATATATTTACTTATACACGTTACGTATTACTATAATAGAATATTTACTGTTGAACATCTTATCATTGCTTTTGATCTCCGTTGGTTATCGTTGAGCAGCAAGAGGTAAGAATTTTCCAAAAAACTTCTATAAAAATATTCCCGCTGACTTTAAGAGAAATAGTTTTAAAACGTTTACTTTATACGGTTAAACAAGAAGATTAAGATTCGATTTAGCTAACTTGACAGACACAAAATAAGGGTCTAATTTAGCATTTCATTCTAAATCAGATCCCTCGCTAAAAACATGAAGTATGAGTTACCACAGAAAATTTGGTGGTCATTGGCCGAGCTGTCCTTGAGTTATGCGATGACAGACAAATAAACAGATATTTCTTTAATTATCGTAAGATTTTTCTTCTTCTAATTATTTTTTTGATCTTGTTGTTATCATTATTATTTGTAGTATATTATTATTATTATCATTATTATTATTATTATTATTATTATTATTATTATTATTATTATTATTATTAGTGAAAAGCGGGAGTGCCATTGTCTTTACTATATTTGTAGAAGTAATTGTGACGTTAAATCTATCATTTATTATCAATATTAGAATGTTGTCCGTCATATGATGATGTTTTAATTTTGGTAATATGCGTTTTACATTCTCAGCCATCCACGTCTCAGCCGTCCCATGCGATACTTGTAAATTTAAGCGAGATTTCATCACATATGGGTAAGGGAAGCTGACTGAATACCCATGACGTTTGAACTGAGTTGACATGGAACAGACACTCAAAGTAGACAAAAATACTTTCTCTATATTTTGAATAAAAACTAAGTAATATATTTTTTGAAAATCCAGTTAAGCAATCATTTTATTAACTATTTTTTTTTATCGAATCTTATATTTCTATAAAGGTTACTTTTTGTGCGGAAGATTTTCAATTACAAAGTTTCAGTTTTTCTGTTGATAGACATCAATCATGAAGTATTCGAAGTTAATTTTTGATGACAAAAATTAAAATTAAAGACTGCCTTAAACCTGCTTTAAGTATGCAAAATTGATTTTTATTTTTCACGACTAACTTTATGCTGTCTTAGCAAATGGACCCCCAAATTTCAAAAAATATTTTTATATTATCGCAATACGTATTTAAACTTCAAGAAAAAAGTATCTGATTATTGCTACAATTGTAATGTTTTTAGTACCTACCTATAGCAATATCTAAACTAAACCATTTTATTCTGACAATCTTTGAGCTTATGCAAGCAAAATATGAAAAGTTTATTTGGTCTAGACTCTTAGATATGAACAAAAACATAGCCTGCCATGTTTGGTACGTTATAAAGTAACGGACACTTGCTCTTATACATGTAGATTATTTGCATCGGCATCTTTTGCAATCGCGAACAACTGTATACACATACACACACACTGATAGATAGATAGATAGATAGATAGATAGATAGATAGATAGATAGAATTCAGTAGCGTAAAAAAAGCGTATCAGAACAAACTAACGCGAATATGATATCTGCTTATTTATTAAACCGCGTGATTTTCTTGGATTTAGTCCGTAAAAATAGATAAGTATCTTACGGATAAAAATATATCCTACCCACTATTTGAAACTAAAGAAATCAAAATATTTCCGCGATTTTTTCCACGGGGATTAACCTCTGAATCATGAAAAAACACAACGGATCGGGACATATGTCATATAGCAATGATCAGCAACCTTCCCTTGCTGGCTGTTATTAATGGGTTCAATCCACGTTGGATCTCCTGCTATTGATCTATCATATTAAACAAGGTGAAAACTTATTTACAGATACTAAAATTACTTTGCATCTTATAATCCTGCAGCAATACACTCATACACGTAAGTCGATATGGATGCAAGTTTGATTACAGACAATAGACAAAGAAATTTTTTGTTAACTTTTCCTTTTGGCAATAAAGAAAGCGTATATGTAGATGGAGTGAGTGTATATCGTCCAAATGTGCATGATCAAGCGCTTTCGGGCATATTTCTGGTAACTATCAAGACCAGGAACAAAATAGTTCCGGAAAAATTTTTTTCGTCTGACATTCTTCAGAGAATGAAACAGGGGTGTCATGATTTAAGAAAATGTCTGGACGTGATTTCAAATCTTTTAAACGATACCTTTCTCGAATCTGGATTACTTTCTGACGTTTCATCAGAAGAGTGTCAGATCATAAAAGCTTCTCAGGAAATTTTTGTTTGGTGTCATAATATATATATATGTTGTAAATATACATGGATATATGAAGCTTCATCTATTTAATACGTATCTGCTAATCATGGGAATATATACACACACACATATATATATATATAATTATCTCTCTCTCTCCCAATAGGCGCTTATATTCGAGCAGATCTAGATTAGTATGTCATTTAAAGGAATATCTGTGTTCAAATAGAAGCAAACATTTGAGTTGATTAGGTTAGAATTGTAAACTTCCCCATGTACGTTGGTATACATAAAGAGAGATATACTTGAATGCATTGTAACTGATATACACACACGTACGTATATATATATATATATATATATATATATATATATATATACGTATGTGTGTGTATGCGTGTGTGTATATGTATATGTACGCAGAGAAAATCTTGATTCTTTTCGTGACGAAGTCGAGAAAAAAAGAGAGCCCAATTCATTTCAACTTTTTAAACACAAACGTTGTATAAGGCGTTGTATCGTCCAACATGCTATTAACCACAGCCGGTTGCACAAGCCATACGCCAACCCCCAACCTCCTGGGTCGTCAGCACCAGTCCTTACCCTTCCACAGCCCCCCACGTTTTTCACACTCTGCCCCATTCTTCACAACCTTTTTTTGTTGTTGTTGACAACCTTCACCCCTTTTTCTTTATGTATTGTAGACCACGTCGAATTCTGGTCTCTCGTTTTTTGTTAACCCTAGATTTGAAGTCATACAAAGACGTTTTCTCTTTCTACTTCTTTTTTTATTCTCCCAATTCCGACCTCCTTGCTTTTCGTCTACCACCCAGGCTACCCAGGCTACCTTGCTAACTCGACGAAAAACAATGCACCCGTGTCAAGATCTCATAATCACATATGTGCGTGTGTATGAGTTTATCTACGTGTGGTCACATCTTTGAATTCATAAGGCTTATATATATATATATATATATATATATATATATATATATATATATATATATATATGCTTACCAGAAGTGCATGTGTTCGTGTATGGACATATTAATACTAGCATATCAATACAGAAATTAATGTATATGGTTTGTTTATGTAGTATTAATGCTTATGTAAATATATATACGTATGCGTGAGAGAGAGAGAGAGAATTGTACATAAGTACTCGAATAATGCACCCTACTCAAACACGTAAGATGTATGCATAATGTGTATCTATATCTATATGCATATATCAAGACTAGCAAATGCATACACACACACACACACACACACACATATATATATATATATATATATATATATATATATATATATATATATGCCAATGTGTCTAAAGTGTAGACTATACAGTGAATGCATGGTGCCAGTTATGACTTACGGCTGTGAAAAAAGGAAATCAACAAAACGAAATGAAAACCAACCCAGAATCGCACAGAGAGCCATGGAAAGAGCAATGCTAGGGATAACTTCCAGAGATAGCAAAAGATCAAAATGGATTAGTGCGTAGACTAGATTGAAGGATATTATGCAAATAATTATGCAACAAAAATGGAGATGGGCTAGACACTTAGCAAGAAGAGATAACAATATTTTAAGCAAACGACTAGCTGATTGGTGCCCATGGGACAGTAAACCCAGTAAAAAATACCAGGCACAAGATGGAGGGATTTGATAGAAAGGTTTGCCAGTAAGACGCAATCGCAGTGGTCATGGAGATGGGAAAGGCCTTTGTCCAGCAGTATGGCTGATGATCATGATGATGATGATATATAGACAAGGACAGAGAGATAGGCACACATACACACTCATACGCATATAGACGTATATGCTCTTAATAAATACGCTTAGGCATAGTGTCCCCAAAATAATCATCACTCTCAATGTTCTTCGCCTTTATTATTTATTCATTCTGGGACACACACACACGCGTATGCACCCATGGAGGGCTCAATTATAAAACATTTCTTGGGGTCTTTCAATTTTTGTATTTAGCTATTACTTTCTAACAAATCAAAACAGATGCAATATCCATGAAATTATGATATTTAATTCAACGTGAAGTCCTTTATGGATCAATAATATATCTTTATGTAACGGAATAGATCCCCAAACGATTTTAGTTCAGATATCTTATTTTTTTTAACCGAAAAAAATCTTTTTTGAATATCTCAAGACGTATTTTTGGAGGTTCCTAAAATATTGGGGCCCATTGCCGCTACACTACTCGCACGACCTCAAGTATAGCCCAGCACACACACGCACACACAAAATATATTGTTTTTTCAAAAATAAATCTCCAAAAAAAAATGTCTCCTCTCTTATACTGAATTTAATTTTTTTTTCCTTCTCCAGACACACCAGACACCTAGGAAAGGCTGGAAGGTACACGGCCAACAAGGTGGGGAAAATAAACAACGGATACAAGGAAAATTATCCGACTAAACCTCATCCAATGACCCGTAGTCGAATTAAACAATGATGGGACCCAGTGCATAACATTGCTGGAGGCCTTTCTATTTTTTTTCTACAAAAATGAAATGGTCATAAAAAAAACATGATATTTAATTTAACGTTAGAAATCTTCAAATAAACTAAAACCTATTTCTCAAGACATATTTTCAGGGACGCCCTAAAATCTCGTGGCCCTGGGCAGCTGCCCTATTTACTCTGCCTTGAGAACAGTCCTGAAATGGCTAATATTTCTAATTTTGACTGATTGATAGCATGAACCCAAATCAGTTTGATTCCCCATGTATCGAAATTCTTGAATTGAATTTAATGTTTTCAATATCATCTCTTTTATCTTTCTGTCTTTTTAATCCGTAAGATTCTTCCCCAAAAGTCAAAAGTCAAAAGATCAGACTAGACATGTGTGTATGTGTTCCGAGACAGTAAGAACATGTGTTTTATTTTACACTGTATGTGTGCACACGAGTGTACGTGTGTGTATGCGTGCGTATGTGTCTGTGTTTACGTACGTGTTTCATTGTGTGGGCGCACGTTGTTCAGAAACTGTAAGAACATCTGTTTTATTTTGCAATATATATACATTGATAAATGTATTATATATATTATATATTTTACGTCTATACAATGTTTTGTTCTGCACACACCTTCACACACCTACATATACATAGGCCAAAACAGAGGTCAGACCAGACAAGCCACTAGGCATGGGCCTACAATTTCGAGGGAGCCAATCCCCCTTGGTAGAGGCAAATGGTATTTTATTTACTGCTTCACATTGCAGTACTGTACAATATATATATATATATATATATATATATATATATATATATATATATATATATATATATATATATATATATATATATATATATATATTGAATAAAATTGTCTACCAGTACATTTTTATAAATCATTCATAGTTTTTTACTCTGTTCTGTTACTGGTAAATACACCATGTACATTATATGTATATATCCATAAATCATATGTATTTAGCTCTGGTAACAAAAATATTTAATTAGCAGTTTGAAATGGGGCCTACATTTTCCATCTGGGCACGAGTCTATTATCACTTTTGCACAGGTCTGTATATAAACATATTTTTCGCTTAGAAATTGTTAAATCATTTTCGTTTTTACATACATAGACACATAATGGATATATACGTACATATGTGTATGTGTGTGAGTGAGCAAAATCAGAACTTATAATCTGTATCCGTCAACCATTCATGTGTATGTGAGGTTGAAAAGGCAATGTTCTTTCTGTATTGACCAGGTGTTTTTGCTAACTTGGAGTCTTAAAAAGAAACCCTTGCTCTCCTTTTTAACTCTCCTCTGTTTTGTGTTCTTTTAACAATTCGTCGTCCGAGCAAGAGCCCCGTCGAACGGCAGCAGTGGTAATGTGGATTTTATTTATTTCTCCTTATTTGATTTTAGTTTTAGTGGAAGGGACAGAGGCAAAGCCGATTAGAAGCAGATAGAAGAAAGGCATTAAGATAAGAGAAAATCGGAAAATAGGGCCAGGAATGAGAGCTGCAATGAATGAAATCGGTATTATAAAATGTTACAGATTTATTGGCAATGAACTTTTACTTATGATTGCAACATTCGAAGAAGAATTAAAACTCATAGGAACAGAAGAGATAAGGCATAGAAGAAGAAGAAGAAGAAGAAGAAGAAGAAGAAGAAGAAGAAGAAGAAGAAGAAGAAGAAGATTGTGTAATAGAAAGAGAAGAAGAAAAACAAGGAAGAGAAGAGAAGAAAAATTAAGAAGAGTTATAAGAAGATTAAGAAGAATGAGTGATAGAAAGAGAAGAATGAGGAAAAGAAGAAAAAAAGAATGAAGAATGGGGAAGAGAAGAAAAGAATAACAAGAAGAAAAGTATGAACCAAAAAAAAAGAAACAAAGAAAATTACAAAAATAACACTTTCCGATTTTATCAGTATGTTGATAAATCCCTCCAGAACTGTTATGTTCAAGGGTGAAGGGCCGAAGAATGGATCGGCTGAACAAAATATCGCGATGAAAAATCTAAATCTAATGAAAAAACTTTCACAAAGGTGCTTAATTATGTTAATGTTCGTTTACCTGTGCCTGTAAATAAAATAATTCTGTAAATATAACACGTGTTTACTTCTGATTCTGTCGTCAGTAGACCCAGCGTAGAAAGTGGCCTAATTCATGATTTATGTGTTATTTGCGTGTGTGCACAATATCCTGAGAAGTTTAGATATAAAGACAATTTTAACGGGCAGACGAAACCTAAAGACTATAATCATCTGGAAAAGAATGCAATATCTATTTCACCCTGCGTGTCTGTACGATGTGGTAATAAATAATAGCTGTGGCAATTACCTGAGATTTATTGGTAAGCTTAGCTTCTCTCAGCCCAAGGACACAACTGTGTAGCAACCAGTGAGGATCAAACTCACTAAAGTGTAGCGTTGTTTTGCAAGACTAGTTCAATAACCCCATGCAGTAGATTCAGCGTAGGAAGCGGAATAATTTAGACTTTACTAAATGTTATATGAACATCATGATGACCAATTAAAAGTTTATCAAACACTCTCATAATAAAGAATAAGTTTCTGTCTGAACATTAGAAATAAGGACTTATCAATATAATGTATAGATTTAATCGGACAAGTGTCTGAACTTGTTAACATCCAAGATGAGAGCAATAATTTGAATAAATCTATGTATAAATATAAATGTTCTGAGTTTTGAAAGAAACGTATTCAATGTTTATGATTAAATAATGCTTTATTTTGAAGGCTCAAAATATTCAGAAAAAAGAACTCTTAAAAAGTATAAGTTGATGAAATGTGGAGACAATTTTTTCAGTTGAAGATAATTAACGGACAATTATAAAACCTACATAAATTTGTATTTATTAGAACATCTATGTTTGATTGTGAAAAAGTCAAGTTAACTTCCTGGAAAGAACAATACCTATTTTTGCACTGAAAAATGTTTCCTTGAATCAACTGGAATAAATTACTTTGTTGAAAAATATTAGTTAACCTGAATTTATTAGTTTGATAGTAAATTTCTGATTAAATATCATAAATATTTCTTAGAGATAAACTAATAAATTTACATGAAATAAATCAGAGTACTTTTTTGAAAAGTTCTACAATGTTCTATATTTTTGAGCTTAATATTAATCTATAAAGATGTTATAATAGATAACTTCAACAGTTATTATCTGGAGGAGAACATAATCTTTATATGATGCTGAATAAATGTTTAATAAAGTATCGGAAGAAGAGCACTCAATGTTGATGTTCAAATAAAGCTTTGTTTCGAAGGTTCAAAATATTTTGGAAAAAAAGATAACCTTAAAAACTGAAGAACTGGGGAGATATATTTGGAACAGCCATTTTTTTAATTGTGGAGAATTATCATCTAATTACAGGGAATACGGTGATTAATGCCTATTAGAACATTATTTCTTGATTAGGAAAATGTTTGATTAACTAATTAAGTTATCAAGAACTGGGGGTCCTAATAGGCAGCAATATATGTGCACATTTTTGTGGACAACTTGTAGACAAAAAAACTAAAATAGATAGATTGATAGATAGATAGATAGATAGATATGAACTGACTGACATAAACAGGTAGTGTGTATATGTGTGTGTGTGCGTACGTGTGTAGGCATTTGGTCTCGTCTTATTGCATATGTAGAGAGTGGTAGATAGATAAAGATATATATTTTTTGTATCCGTGTGGTGAAGTGGCGACTACAATTTAAAAGGCTCGAAGTACATTATATATATATATATATATATATATATATATATATATATATATATATATATATATATATATATATATATATATATATATATATATATATATTGTGCGTGTGTGTGTGCGGGCGTGCGAATTTTTTCTTCTTGGGTTCAGTTTCAATTCATAAAAAGATTTCCACAAAGCAATGAATGATTTATTGACGGACAATAAAAAATAAAATTAGCCATAAAAAAGATGCAGACCGTGTCAATATTGCTGTCAATAAATATGTTTTCTCTTAACAAGCGGTCACAGTAGCCTAATTAACCCATTAACTGCAGAAGGTGGTGGAGAGCAAAACTTATCCATTGTAAGATAAAAGCCCTGACTCACTGATTGTACGGAGTTGCCATCACAATAAAACGGAAATTTTATTGAGTTTGCCATTGAAGTGAAATGACGGAGATCCCCGCCATTAGCAATTAATGGTTTAAGGATTATTTTCGGCTACTTGTACCATGTAACCTAGTACTATATGACTCATGTTACTAGGAAAGGAGATGAGGACCGTTAGGTAAACCATCATTTTGCCCTACAAAAGTAACGAACACCAAACATAGCATTCAATATCTCCAATTGCGGAACTAATCTAACCTATGACAGATAAATCATTAAGCTGAGTAGGTTTAAGTTTAAGGCCCGGGAGAGAGGAGGGCTCGAGAACAAAAAAGTGGTTTAATACAGTGCAATCATGACTATTACGGTTGATTTCTTAAGCGCATTTGCATATACATTACATATGTAGTACAAAGTACAACAATGTAAGTTATTTGTGTTTCAACAACGTCACTTTATATATTCAACAAAGGGTTGGGCAGCGGGGTACTATGCCAGGGATGGCTTTACTAAACCTCAGCCTAGGGGCCCGGCTGGTAGATAACCCGTCACAGAACCTACCAACCTACAAACAGGCACCCCAAATATCGCTAAATTCGAATCAAGTTTATTTTCTGCATTGAGGGTATAATATCTATAAAATCGTATTTCTGCTAATTGCAACGTTAGTTAAGTTGTACACTTCAAATTCATATATATATATATATATATATATATATATATATATATATATGGTCATGTTTAAGTGTATATACATGAAAATATGGATATGCGTTTATCTTTTGTATTTATGAGTTCAAGTGAGACGTACGATTTAAATACTCAAGTACGCTTATATATATATATATATATATA
>OY735236.1:21036652-21054152 GCA_963457665.1 Thysanoteuthis rhombus | reverse complement strand
AATAGTCCCATTTGCTCAAGTGGATTTATTAAACCTAGCTTTTTTCCAAGACAATGTAAATTAGTAGAAAATGGGAATTTGGGAAGATTATCTTGTGTCAATTTAAGTAGAGTGCTTGTTTTTCTACCTTAAAAAATGTCAATTCAAGTCTTGGCCTCCTTGTAGACAAAAATGAAACTAATGCAAGTAAATTCAGGGTTTTTATAAGTGGCTCATTTTTAGAGAATATAATACTTGGTTTTGTGGGTGTGTGTTTCATCATGTTTTGTTTGTTTTTATTTACGAGGCGATGGTATATCTATCAACAACACAACGTACATAACCAATAATTGCTGGCATTCGTTCATACATACTTATTTAAAAAGATGATAGTAGGCAAATGGTGATAAATGTCGTGTTTGAAGATTGTGTAGCGTCAATTTTCCTATTATTCAGTGCTTGTTTTCCTACCTTGGAAATTATGATTCAAAATCATGATCTCCTTGTAGGCAAAAAATGATATTGGGGTTTATATAAGTCAATTATTATTGAGGTACATCGAAATATGATTTGTGTGTGTATTTGTTGGGGTTTTTTTTTTATGGGTCGGGGGCATATGAATAAACAACACTACTTACATACAAGTAAGCAATAATTACATACATTCGTTCACACATTCTTATTTGAATAGATGATAAGTAAACAATTTTGATGTATATAAAGTAATCATTTATTTTTCGTTCATTACTTATGAATTAAATTATTTATTTTGTCACTCTGTCCCGTTTCTCCCAATTTGAAAGGTTCATATGTACAAATTTAGTTTTTTTTATATATCATACACATATATGTATGTCTAGACGACTATGCACATTTGCATATATGTATAATAAATATATATATATATATATTCATTTATAAGTGTTGTTGATGATGTTGTTGTTTGGGGTCTCTGTCTTACTTACCTTCGTACTTTCGACAATTTTTCTTTCATGAATATCTCCACACATAATAAAGAAATTAACAATCTCTCTCTCAAGTATATATATTCAGTTTCTCACTGTCTATACATTTGTTTGTTTTTTTTTGTTTATTCTTTGTTTTTTTTTTCTTTTTCTCTGTTTCGCGATACCCCTTTTCGTCTTCTTCGATTTGAACATTTGAAAACGTTTTCCCGGTGTTTTTTTTTGTTTTTTTTTTATTTCCGTAAAGAATTTTTTTCTTTTCGTAAATTTCGACTTGAGTTGAATTTTTGTAGTCCGTTGGGTTTTTTTTTGGTTCACGTTTCATTTTTGAGAAATCTTTCTTCTTGAAATTTTAAAATTTTCAATTGTATTTATCAGACATTGATGTTATTTGTTTTGTTTCGAATTTGAATTATTATTTTTTTTCAGAT
Source organism: Thysanoteuthis rhombus (assembly GCA_963457665.1). Taxonomy (NCBI): domain Eukaryota; kingdom Metazoa; phylum Mollusca; class Cephalopoda; order Oegopsida; family Thysanoteuthidae; genus Thysanoteuthis; species Thysanoteuthis major. The sequence goes on along the minus strand of OY735236.1, from coordinate 21,052,777 downwards.
GTCATTTTATCATTACCAGGTTCTTATATATATATTTTATAGTTTTGTTTATATATATATATATATATATATATATATATATATATATACATATATATATATATATATATATATATATATATATGCATGTATGTGCGTGTATATATATATATATTTTTATATATATACATATATATATATATATATATATATATATATATATATATATATATATATATATATATATATATACACATATATATACAGTATTTTACCATGTATAACCTGCTACCATAGATTATCCGCACCCCCCGATTGAGCTTCAATTTCGAATGAAAAATGCATTATCCTATGTATACAATTATTTATAACAATTATGCCTCCGTAGATAATGCACATCTGGATTTTTTAGCTCAAAATTTTCGAAGAAAAAAGTGAGTTATACATGAGGAAATACGGTACATACATATATATATATATATTTGTACTCTTCAAATATATCCGGGTAGGTCACGCCATAGTCAATGATTTGGGGAATGTTGTTTTAATGTTTGATGGTGATGAGACGGATTGTGTGGTACTAGTGTCTGACCAACGAGCGACTGGGATATCGAATGAGAAGTAATTGCCGAAGACATTAATGGAGAATTGTTGTTTGCCCCGTTGTTAGATTGCTGCAGGGGGCTACCCCCTCTGTGTGGATAGGAAACTGGGGTGTGGGCTTGCGAGAGTGTGTGACCTACGACTGACTGCGACAGAGAGTGTGACGGTATGGATGTGGGGATCAGCGGTGACCCTCCTCCACTATTAGATTGCATCGGACTCCCTCCACCTTGCAGTGAATTGTCAGAATGATGGATGTAATCACCGTTTGGTCCGATCGTTCCTGGAGGTGTCATACGCTTCTCTTTCTGACGACGGTTACAGAACCAGACGCGCACTACCTCTTTCTCCAGCTGCAATTGATCAGCCAATGATGATATTTCCTGTGCCGAAGGCTTCGGTTGCTTTAAAAAGTGGTTCTCAAGGGCCCCCTTGACCGTTACCTCAATGCTAGTTCGCTTCTTACGTTTTCTACCTTGAGCAGCAATTTTGTCAATACTGGTCGGAGACCCAGAGGTCGAATCAGCCTCTTCCAACCATTTCTGCAAGAGAGGTTTTAGTTTGCACATATTTTTAAAGCTTAATTGGAGAGCTTCGAAACGACAAATAGTGGTCTGACTGAAAACGTTACCGTACAGGGTACCCAATGCTAGTCCGACATCGGCTTGTGTAAAACCAAGCTTGATCCGTCGCTGTTTGAATTGTTTAGCGAACTGTTCTAAATCGTCCGAAGTTGGGGCATCCTCGTCCGAGGGTTCGTGATGGTCTACTTCGGGATCGGGTTCCCTGAGAAGCGAGGGGTGCAATTGTTGGCCAGGGGATAACATACCGTTCATATGCATCCCGTAGCCATGGTGTTGGATCGGGGTGGCCCCGTTTGTCATATTCAAATGCGACGAGACCGGAGAGTGCCACGCATACGGTGACTGCATTTGTTGATTGATACGGGTGTTGTGCTGGGAGTTCGGGTGGGTATCCATTCCCTGACCCTTCATATCTTGCTGGTGAACCATGTTTGACCAGTGAGTGTTATCCGTATGGGAGAGACCAATCCATGGATTCGGATGGTGACTTAGATGGTGTCCGTTCTGTTGTTGGGCTGTCATGTACTTCATATCGGGTAGATCTCTGTGGTGATATTGTGTGGGCTGGGTAACGTGTCCCTGCATGCCTGTAGATGGGTCTACTTGTACCGATGCTAAAGATGCCGGAGTCGCAGTTGCCAAATAGAGACTGGTGGCTGATGCGGCCATGGCTTTGTATATCTCCGTCTCTCCCGATCTGACTAGCTAAAAGCAGGCTGATATGGTTGTGCACTGCTATGAGTTGGAGTATTGTGAAAGAAACTGTGACCGAACGTCACACATATGATCGGCCTGTAGAGAGAGGCGACTCACCGACCTACACGCTCTGCCATTGGTCTGTTTGTGCGTGATTGACGGGCGTCGGCCATTAAAATATCAAGGTTCGTCTTCTCATTGGTCAGCTTTGCGAGACGGGGTGGGGAATAGATGCAAGAGAAAACGAGGAGCGGGAGGAGAAGGTATGAAGGAAGGGGAGTGGTTCTCTTTGGTGGAGTGACGGAGTGAGAGTTCAGTCCGGGGGGTTAAGGGGGATTTCTCGTGAAGGAAGTAGGGGGGTAGTTGTATTGAAAGGGGGTGGAGTTAGCAGCCAGAAATTGAGGAGGAAGGGGAGAGAAGGACTACGATATTTAACAGGGAAGTGGAGGTTAGAAAGAGAGGAAGATAAATTAAGTAGAAGGAGGGAGGGAAGAGACAGAGAGAGAAGGAGAGAGAGATATATATAAAAGTAAACAAACAATAAAAAAACAAAGAAAAAATAAAAGAAATTGATAAAGAGCAAAAGGGCAGTGGAACAGAGAAACGAGGAACAATGGATCGAATCCGACAGAAGGCAGCGAAGGACAAAATACAAAACAAGAAAACAAAAAAAGCAAGCAAGAGATGAAGAGTCAATAGAGGAACAGAAATTAGTTGGAACAAATGGAAAAATGTCTTACTTACAAGAAAAGAAAGACTTTTTAAAGCGAAAGAATTTTTTTAGCGGCGTACTCTAACTCGGAAAGAGAGAATCACTCCACCTTTAACAGGAAACAAAAATTAAACAAGTTTCAGCAAAATTTGCACCGGGACATATCTACATACAGTAGACTTCCGTTATCACGGCATCCTCGGAGAATGCCGTTATGACACCTTTGCCGTTATAACGGGTGGATTAAAATTACGGCATGCAAATTTAAAAAATACAGCTTGCAAATCAAAACATGTGACAAGCAAATTATTTACCTATTTGCCCGGGAAAAGGTATACTCTCTCCTCTTCCTATAGTCTTGCGAGAATAACAGAACAAACACGACGTTAGAATGCGCGTGTCATTAGATAGTTAGAACGAGTGCCGTTATAACGAGAGTTTACTGTAGTTTGGGAAGACTGGATAGAATAATGCACAGAAATGTTCATGTGCTGTTGCTGCAAACTAACCCCCGACAATAGACTTGCGACAATATGAAAACAAACGTGTCGTTAGAACGTGTGTGTCATCAAATGTTGCAGTTAAAACGAGCGAGGGTCGTTACCACGAGAGTCTAGTGCATTTATATATATACATATATATATATATGATTAAAAGATTTGTTTTGAAGCGTGCAATAATTCGGAGAGAAAGAGTCACTCCAATGTTAACAGGAATGGACCACCATAAACGAAAATTTCAAGTTTTGAAAAATTGCATCAAGTCATAATTCTCTATATAAATAGATAGACAGATTGAAAAAAAAATGCTGACTTCACTGAGAAACAAAATCCTTGCAGAATCCAGGGAAATCACGGAAGATTACGATAAAGACAAAAAGGTAGGTACCCTGCCGGAGATGTCGAACTGTGAAAAACGACGACTTAAGGTGAAATGGTTTTGTTATTGTTGGTAGTGGTGTCGTTATTGAGGCGGATTTAGTAGGGTGAGGAGTGAAATTTATTATATAAAAGAATGGCAAGTGAGACTGAGAGAGGGTGAAGGGGAGTGAAATAGAAAAGAAGAGAGAAGAGATGGAGGGTGAAGAGGAGTAATATTTATTATATAAAAGAGAGGCAAGAGAGTAAGAGAGTGAGAAGGGGAGTGAAAACCTATATAAAAAACAAGCAAGAGAGAGTGAGGGAAAATGAAAAGAAAGGAAGAGGGAAGAGGTAGGACAGGTGGGTAGTAGCGGGAGGGGGAGAAAGAGAAGAAAAACTCTCTCTGTGTTGAGAAAAAAATGGATTAAAAGAATTTAAAAAAGAAAGAGAGAAGTAAAAAGGGAGAAAGAGAACGAAGGAAAGATGAAGAGCAATTTGAGAAAGCGTTGAAAGAGTACAAAAGGATGAGTTAAAAGGGGAAAAGAAAGAAAGAAAGAAAGAAAGAAAGAAAGAAAGAAAGAAAGAAAGGAAGGAAGAAAGATGGGAAAAGATCGAAAGATATTAATGAGAAAAAAAAGCACAAAGGCGATGAGATATTGGAAAGAAAAGGGATCCCAGAAAGAAAGAAAAAGGGACAAGAAAAAGAAGGTACTTAAAGTGCAAAAAATGATAAAGAAAGAAAGAAAGAAAGGGGAAAAGGCTGTAAAAGTACAAAAAGAAAGAAAGAACGAAAGAGAAAAGAAAGCAAGAAAGAAGCGGAAAAATGAAATAAAGGCGAATCTAGATAAAATGATTTTAAAAGGTCGAATAAATCTGAGAGAAATAAAGAGGAAAAACAACAGAGAAAAAATAATGAAAAATATAAGTTACGGCAAATAACGGGAAGAGGAAAAAAGGAGAGTAATTTGAAGAGAGTAAGCTGTTTAAGTGCGAAAGATGAAATGAGTCTAACAGAAAAGGGAGAGCAGTTATGGTTGAAAGATCGGTGGCGAATAAAAGTCATTTAGTTTATTCGTTTAAAGAAGGAAAATAAAAAAAAAAGGAAAATAGGACTGAGCGAAAGAGGAAATGAAAAGCTTGGAAATAGAGACCAGTTTTTTCCTCGACTTATATCCCGATCACTCAAGCGTTTCGTGAAACCTGGATAAAAAATATAGAGACAAGGTAATAAGATTTTTTTTTTTTGTAAAAACAGGTACAAAAGTAAGAGAGAAAAAGACAGAAAAAGGGGGCAAGAGAGAAAAGAAAAGGAAAGGGAAGGACAGGAGAATGAGGGAAAGAAAGGTCAGGAGAAAGGAAGACACAAAGAAAGCGAGAAAGAGCAGAAGAAAGAGAGAAAGAATGGACAGGAGAAAGAAAGAAACAAAGACAGAAAGAAACGAGAGGAGAAATAAAGAAAGGGTATGAGAAAGAAAGAAACAAACAAACAAACAAAGAAGAAAGAAAGAGAGAAGAATGGACAGAAGATAGAAAGTAGGGAAGAAAGTAAAAAAGAAAGAAAGGAAGAAAGAAAGAATTGATAGAAGAAAGAAAGTGAGAGAGTGAGATGAGATGAAGGGAAACTAGAAATTGAGGCTCTATTAAAATCATTTTGAATTTTATCAATACCGTAGAGAGAGAGAGAGAGAGAGAGGGGGGGGGAGAGAGAGAGAGAAAAGAAAGAGAAAGAGATAAGCCAAAACTTTCGAGACACAAATCGAGTATAAGAACCTTTTAGAATGTGTATTAGAAAGTCTATTTGATAAATAAATTAAATAAAGGGCCTTAGAGAGTGGATAAGGGAGTGGATGACGGATAAAGAGAAAGTATTGGAGTTGTAGTGAGAGGAGAGTTAGAGGTGTCGAGATATCTGTTTATTTACGTTTTTACCCAGTCATGTGTCAGTTAAAGAGAGTGCGTATATATACATACAGGTGTCTCTAAAGATGTACACACTTTACTTGTTAGTAGCAGCTATAATTATCACATGAAAGTTAATTAAATGTTTTCATAATGAAGAATAGATAATCTAATAAACATTAATTAAAATATCCCTTATGGGATAATGTCTCAACAGTTCATCATTTTTGTCTACCTTTAAAAAAAAGTCCCATTTAAACGTAAACATTGAATGATTTTCTTTTTATTATGAAACTAGTGTTTGTTTCTAATGGTTGCTAGGGAGATATTTTTAACAGCAAAATTGTTATCTTTAAGTGGAAGTTCGAGAAAAAGAAAAAAGTTTCGCTGTTAATTATATTGTTTAATTAACTGTCAGGTAATAACCAGAGCTGCTGTTGATAAAGAGTGTATATATCAGTTAGGAAACTGTACACACGGAAACACACACACACCAAGACACATAACCGGACACACAGACACATAGACACACACAGGCAGGCACACACGCACACACACATACATACACACACTAACACACACACACACATATATATAATGTGTGTGTGCGTCTATTTGTGAGTGTGTAACGGTGAAATCGCCTAATTTGCGAAATTTTTATCTTATTTTTTACGAAAAAAAAATGAATTGTTCTAATTTGACCAAAAGTTCATTTAGTCAATACGAGAAAATAAAACAAATATTTTTTCACAATCATAAGTTCGTAAAATCAAACTTATTTTTTAACAAATAATAAGTGAATAGTACGTAGTTTTAATGTGGTCAAAAGTTTATTTAATCAAAACAGGGACAGGAAAAACTATCTTTTACTTTGAATAGTTAATGCAATTATCAAACTTTTTTTTACAAAAAATTAGTAATTTTTTGGCGAATTAGGCAATTTCACCAATTTGGCACCATACACACACAAACGTATATATATATATATATATATATATATATATATATATATATATATATATATATATATATATATATATATAATTTGGCTATTAGGAGTGGTGAAGTAGGCTTTGAAACTTTTATCAATATTTTTAGAGAAAGATCCGGTATTAAGTACACAATGTTACCTTACAAACGTGCACTTGAGTATATTTGTACTTTTGGAGATTTATCTATTCTCGTAAAGCGTATCAAATTATTTATACGTAAAGGTAAACATATATTTTTACAGCGTGCGTTCGTGTGTGCGTGATGGTGTGCATGTGTGTGCGCATGTATGTGAGTATACTAAGATAGATAAATACGTAATGGTAAACATATACTATTACAGTGTGTGTGTATCAGTACTTATTTGTGTATAAGGGTGAGTGTGAGTGAGTGTGTGTATAGGGTATGCGTGTGTGTCTGAGTGTTAGTGTTTATTTACGAACAAGAGAATCCGTTTCTGTTTTGTGTGTAATCATATCTCCTTATCTCAGACATGCTCTATGGAAAAAGCATGAACAGACGAGAGATAATTTCTGTGGACCTAAATTGGCCCACATTTTTTTCCAACGAAATACTGTAAAAGATATTTATCGTCTTCGTTTTATGCAATATTTTTTGCATTAAAAGGAAGGTGAAGTTACCTCAAATATTATTCACGTCTAAGTGTTTGTAAAATCTAAATGTTATCCTGCATACCCACACTGAATAACGTTTGCTTTTATTTAAAGTTACTCCCGTCATTATTATTATTATTATTATTATTATTATTATTATTATTATTATCATTATTATTATTATTCCTAAATCAGTATGCTGTCAGTATGTTAAGGCAGCAGTTTGAAAGGTTAACGAAAGTATTTCTAACTAAAACTATTGTTGTTATATTGGTTGAAAAACGAAATTGACAAATCAGCAACAGTAGCAATAGTAGTAATTGTTGTCATATCATCAGCAACCAGCGAACGAACACACGTACTCGCATAACAGAACAGCCAATTTTGTGTTCATGTGTTCGCATTACTCCCTTCCTCTCTTTTCTGTTTGTTTAATCATAGACAGACAGTTCGAAAATATTACAAGGTTGTTTATTATTATTATTATTATTATTGAATCTCACACCAGTTGCCTGGTGGTAACCGCTGGAGTTTGAGTGACAGCAAGTCTCCTCAAGTCTCCAGCCCTCCCCTCCTCGTACTCATAGATCGCAGCAATTCTGCAATTTACAGTTTCACACCGGTTGCCCAGTGGTTATCGCTGAAGGCTGAGTGACAATAAGTCTCCCCAGGTCTTCAGCTAACGTCTCCTCTCTCTTTCGCATATCATGATAGAGCTACGCTTCGTTGCAGTCCTTATATCTCTAGCACCTTCCTCAGTATCCGTCCAGTGCCCAGCAGTGCTGTGGTCTGTACGGTCTCTATCCTCCCCCTAATCCCGATCTCCTCCAGTCTCTCCCTCAGCGTTTTGGGGACAGTTCCTAGTGCGCCCACTATGACCGGTACTACCCTGGTTTTCATGTTCCACATTTTCTTTAACTCCCTTGCTAGGTCCTGGTATTTTTCCCTTTTCTCACCCTCCTTCTTTTTTACTCTATGGTCTGCAGGTACAGCAACGTCTACTATTTGGCAGGCCCTCCTTTTTTTGTCTACTATTACTAAGTCCGGCCTTCTTGCCTGGATGAGGTGGTCAGTTTGGATGTCAAAGTCCCACAGTAGTTTGTGGTTGTCATTCTCCAAAACTGCCTCTGGCTTGTGCTGATACCACTTTTCCCCATGGTTGAATCCCATTTGTTTACTTAGTTCCCAGTGTATCATCGTTGCTACTCTATCGTGTCTATGCTTATACTCCTTCTGGGCGAGTTGGCTACATTCACTAGTTATGTGGTTTACTGTCTCATCTCTTTCACCGCACATGCGGCATTTGCTGTTTGTCTGTGTTCTGTCGATTTTTGCTTTTATGTAGTTTGTCCTTATGCTTTTGTTTTGGGCTGCCATGATGAGCGATTCTGTTTCTCTCTTAAGGTTTCCCTTTCGTAACCACGTCCATGATTTCTCGTCTGCTATTTCTTTTATCTGTCTTTTAAACTCGCCGTACAATTTTTTCCCTTCCCACTTTTCTTTTCTAGTTTGCTGTACTGTTCCATTGTTTTCTACTTTATTGTTTGTCGCACTATCCCTCGCGCTCTTTATGATTTCTTCACTATTTGTTTGCACATATCTATCTAGGACTACTTTAGCTCTCTGGACACAATCTTCTATGCTGATGAGCCCCCTACCACCTTCTTTTCTCTTAACGTATAGCCTATCTGTATCATCCCTAGGATGTAATGCTTTATGCATCGTCATAAGTTTCCTTGTTCGCCTATCCATTGATTGGAGCTCTTCCTTTGTCCATCCTAGGAATGGTCCTGTATACCTAATTACTGACACAGCCCAGGTGTTCATTCCTTTTATTAGATTTCTGCTATTTAATTTGGTTTCTAATATTTTCCTTATCCTTCTGAGGTATTCTCTCTTAATTTTCTCCTTCATCTCTTCCCGTTTTATCGTGTCACATTCAAGGACACCTAGGTACTTGTATCGGTCTTGTGCAGTCAATGCCCTAATCTTGTTGTTGTCCGGAAGTTCAATTCCCTCAGTCATTGAAAGCCTTCCTTTATGCATCACCATGATTGCACATTTTTCTATCCCAAACTCCATTCCTATGTCCTCACTATATTCCCTTACTTCGTTGAACAGAGTCTCAAGCTCTCCCCTGTTTTTTGCAAACAATTTAATATCGTCCATGTACATTAAGTGGTTGACCTTACCTTTTGTTTTAGAGAAGTGGTATCCTTTGCTGTTTCTCAGGATTCTGTTAAGCGGTATCATTGTTAGAACAAATAATAGTGGGGACAACGAGTCTCCTTGGAAGATTCCCCTTTTTATCCCTACCTCGGCTAGTTTGTCCCCTGCGGCTGTCAAATCTACTTTCCAGTTTTTCATCGAATTACCAATGAATTTAACCACCGGTTCGCTAATTTTGAACATTCTAAGGCATTCGAGTATCCAGCTATGTGGAATCATATCGTATGCCTTTTTGTAATCTATCCATCCCATTGCGATATTCTTTCTCCTTTTCCTTACTTCTTTTAAGATCATCTGGTCTATGTAGAGTAAATCGTTTGCCCCTTTGGTTCCTATCCTACACCCTTTCTGTTCTTCTGGTAGTAGCCCCCTTCTATCCATTGACATGTATATTCTCTCTGCTATTTGCCCGGTCAGGATTTTCCACATAAGTGGTAGGCAAGTGATTGGTCTATAGTTGCTTGCTATGTTCCCCTTCCCCAGGTCTTTTTGGATGAGGGTGGTTCTGCCTTTAGTCATCCATTCTGGTGCTTTGCCTTCATTTAGACAATTTTGGAGTAGGTGGGTGAGTCTACCGTGTAACGTGGTGAACTTTTTGAACCAATACCCATGGATCCCGTCGGGACCCGGTGCTTTCCAGTTGGCTACTTTCCTAAGAGTATGTTTCAATGTGGTCTCATTCAGTACTATTGGTTCTCCCTTGTCTATATCTTCTAGTTCTTTTCTCATGTTTCCTAGCCATTGCGGTGTTACATTGTGTCTTTTTGGGTGCCCCCATATGCTATTCCAATAGTTCTTCGCCTCTGTGGCATCTGGTTTTATGTCCTGCCTTCTTTCCCCATTTAAATCTTGGTAAAACTTTTTCTCATTGTTTTGGAATGTGCGGTTTTGTGTGTATTGGGCCGATCTTAATCTGTATCTTTTTAGTCTTGCCTCTTTAGCTAGTCTTTTCTGGTGTAACTCTTCGACTACAGTTGCGATGCCTTTTTGCGCTACCTTATATTTGTTATAAAGTCTTACTCGTGGTCTGTCTGTGTGTGGTGTATTTCTAAGCAGTACTTCGTCTCTCTGTAGTTGGGAGATCTGCCTTTGTAACCTTGTCTCCCAGTTAGGTTTCCCTTCCCTATTATTGCTCAGGTTCCTATCTTGTGTTGTGAAACTTTGTGCTACCATTTTCGCCCCTGCATAAATTAGGTTGTTGAGTTCTAGGAGGGTGTCTGTTTCTATGTGCTGTAAGAGGCAGTTGACCTGTTCGGTCACTTCTCCGACTTTCTTTCTGTCTTTGTCTCTTAGGGAGGGGAGTGTTGTTTTCTCTCCTCGCATGATCTCTTTCAAAGCTTGTATTTTGCTTTTCTCTTCTTCCGTTGGTGCCTCGTCATCACCCTCTGGTGCATAGCTTAGTGTGGGGGTCTCATGGGGGATTATTCTAGTTTTGTTATTGGTACTAGTTGTGCTGGGGGGGCATTTTTCAGATGTGTCACCTGAATCTCTCTCTACATTAATGCGAATCTCTAGTAGTTCAGTCTCAGACAACCATTTCTTCTTTTGAATTTGCTTTACTTGGTCAGCAAGGCGTTGGTTCGATACTTCCACAGCAGATTTTCCCCTCCATATTTGGAGCATACGTTCTCTATAAGATCGCACTGAAGGCTTGCTTTTATAGTAACAGTACATAACTAGTCTATTCTCTTCCCTTGTCCATCTCTTTCTCTTTATAGCAGTCGCCCCATGAGGACTGCGCTTCCCCTGGATATCGCTAGTGGTATACGAGTTTTGGCCAACAGTAGCTGTGTGACGACTGTGTCCCTCCTGAAGGCCATTAAGGGTACACGAGCCGAGATTTTGGCCAGCAGTCACAGGATGACGACCGGGTCCCTCCTGGTGGCTAACAAGGGAACACCTGCCGGTTACGACACACAGGTCTTGGATCTGTGCCCCGTTTTTTGCGTAAAATGGTTTGGTTGTACTGTCATGATTGGGGTTTTTGGTTCTTTGGAGGTAGTACCAGACCTTGGTGGGTTGGTTAAGACCGATGTGAGTCGGAAATAGCCCAAGAGCCCCACCGGCCCTTTTGGTTCTTTTAAGGTAGCGCCAGACCTTGGTGGATTCATTGAGACCTATGTGCACAGTGGTAATCAAAGAGCCCCACCAGCTCCTACCACCCAGGGTATGGCCTCACAAGGACAAGCCATTCAGGCTTGCAGAGATATCTATCTAGTGATATGATATTTGCCTGATTGTTGAACTAAAGAAATAACACTAAGCCTTTTTCTTGGGGGGGGGGGGTTGCATACATAAAAGATCATATGTCTCCCTTAAATGTTATAAGTCTTGACTTAGTATAAGTTTCGATATGAGTTGTTTTTCTTCTTCTTCTTCTTCTTCCAATGCCCGCTGGGTACATGGCCAAGCGACGACCACCGCCAATTTATACTATACTAATCTCGGGGGCGGGGGGGGGAGGAGGTTGCAAGTGGAAAAGTTCATTCACACACACATATATATATATATATATACTCGCCCCTCGCTTTTCTATACTTCTATGGGACAACTCATTTTGAATTATAAATTATAAATATAATAATTTTAAATTTAATTTTAATTCCACTTACCCACGTGCAGGTCTAAAAAAACAACTTTTTTCAACTCGGCAGTGGCCTTCTCATTGCAAGAGAAAATTCCTCAGACTCACAAAGAAAACCATCTCAGAGGTACAAAGATACCATCAAAATATCAAGAATAATCAACCAAAGTAAAATATTATTACAATGTTCAAAGATAATCAGAGTTCATCTCAAAGCCAAACGTTAGGTATCATTAGAATCTAAAGAAAACTTCTTTAACTAAGCCCAGAACAAAATCATCAGGGGCAGCCTGTAGTCAAAGTAGCATTATTATTATTAAGACATTCAATAAGAACCATCAAAATATCAGGAATAATCAACCAAAGTAAAATATCATTACAATGTTCAAAGATAATCAGAGTTCATCTCAAAGCCAAACGTTAGGTATCATTAGAATCTAAAGAAAACTTCTTTAACTAAGCCCAGAACAAAATCATCAGGGGCAGCCTGTAGTCAAAGTAGCATTGTTATTATTAATATCATTATTATTATTATTATTGTTAATAATAAGACATTCAATCACAGAGTAAATTTTAAAATCTAGCCTGAGTTAGTTAGGTCTTCAAAGTAAGTCACCAGAATTCATCTTGAAAAAGGAGGCCCTTTGCCGAAAAATGGGGGAGGCTGTCTTCGATATGAGTTGTTTTTTTTCTTCTTCTTCTTCTTCTTCCAATGCCCGCTGGGTACATGGCCAAGCGACGACCACCGCCAATTTATACTATACTAATCTCGGGGGCGGGGGGGGGGAGGAGGTTGCAAGTGGAAAAGTTCATTCACACACACATATATATATATATATAAATTCCTCAGACTCACAAAGAAAACCATCTCAGAGGTACAAAGATACCATCAAAATATCAAGAATAATCAACCAAAGTAAAATATTATTACAATGTTCAAAGATAATCAGAGTTCATCTCAAAGCCAAACGTTAGGTATCATTAGAATCTAAAGAAAACTTCTTTAACTAAGCCCAGAACAAAATCATCAGGGGCAGCCTGTAGTCAAAGTAGCATTGTTATTATTAATATCATTATTATTATTATTATTGTTAATAATAAGACATTCAATCACAGAGTAAATTTTAAAATCTAGCCTGAGTTAGTTAGGTCTTCAAAGTAAGTCACCAGAATTCATCTTGAAAAAGGAGGCCCTTTGCCGAAAAATGGGGGAGGCTGTCTTCGATATGAGTTGTTTTTTTTTCTTCTTCTTCTTCTTCTTCCAATGCCCGCTGGGTACATGGCCAAGCGACGACCACCGCCAATTTATACTATACTAATCTCGGGGGCGGGGGGGGGGAGGAGGTTGCAAGTGGAAAAGTTCATTCACACACACATATATATATATATATAAATTCCTCAGACTCACAAAGAAAACCATCTCAGAGGTACAAAGATACCATCAAAATATCAAGAATAATCAACCAAAGTAAAATATTATTACAATGTTCAAAGATAATCAGAGTTCATCTCAAAGCCAAACGTTAGGTATCATTAGAATCTAAAGAAAACTTCTTTAACTAAGCCCAGAACAAAATCATCAGGGGCAGCCTGTAGTCAAAGTAGCATTATTATTAATAAGACATTCAATAAGAACCATCAAAATATCAGGAATAATCAACCAAAGTAAAATATCATTACAATGTTCAAAGATAATCAGAGTTCATCTCAAAGCCAAACGTTAGGTATCATTAGAATCTAAAGAAAACTTCTTTAACTAAGCCCAGAACAAAATCATCAGGGGCAGCCTGTAGTCAAAGTAGCATTGTTATTATTAATATCATTATTATTATTATTATTGTTAATAATAAGACATTCAATCACAGAGTAAATTTTAAAATCTAGCCTGAGTTAGTTAGGTCTTCAAAGTAAGTCACCAGAATTCATCTTGAAAAAGGAGGCCCTTTGCCGAAAAATGGGGGAGGCTGTCTTCGATATGAGTTGTTTTTTTTCTTCTTCTTCTTCTTCTTCCAATGCCCGCTGGGTACATGGCCAAGCGACGACCACCGCCAATTTATACTATACTAATCTCGGGGGCGGGGGGGGGAGGAGGTTGCAAGTGGAAAAGTTCATTCACACACACATATATATATATATATATACTCGCCCCTCGCTTTTCTATACTTCTATGGGACAACTCATTTTGAATTATAAATTATAAATATAATAATTTTAAATTTAATTTTAATTCCACTTACCCACGTGCAGGTCTAAAAAAACAACTTTTTTCAACTCGGCAGTGGCCTTCTCATTGCAAGAGAAAATTCCTCAGACTCACAAAGAAAACCATCTCAGAGGTACAAAGATACCATCAAAATATCAAGAATAATCAACCAAAGTAAAATATTATTACAATGTTCAAAGATAATCAGAGTTCATCTCAAAGCCAAACGTTAGGTATCATTAGAATCTAAAGAAAACTTCTTTAACTAAGCCCAGAACAAAATCATCAGGGGCAGCCTGTAGTCAAAGTAGCATTATTATTATTAAGACATTCAATAAGAACCATCAAAATATCAGGAATAATCAACCAAAGTAAAATATCATTACAATGTTCAAAGATAATCAGAGTTCATCTCAAAGCCAAACGTTAGGTATCATTAGAATCTAAAGAAAACTTCTTTAACTAAGCCCAGAACAAAATCATCAGGGGCAGCCTGTAGTCAAAGTAGCATTGTTATTATTAATATCATTATTATTATTATTATTGTTAATAATAAGACATTCAATCACAGAGTAAATTTTAAAATCTAGCCTGAGTTAGTTAGGTCTTCAAAGTAAGTCACCAGAATTCATCTTGAAAAAGGAGGCCCTTTGCCGAAAAATGGGGGAGGCTGTCTTCGATATGAGTTGTTTTTTTTCTTCTTCTTCTTCTTCTTCCAATGCCCGCTGGGTACATGGCCAAGCGACGACCACCGCCAATTTATACTATACTAATCTCGGGGGCGGGGGGGGGGAGGAGGTTGCAAGTGGAAAAGTTCATTCACACACACATATATATATATATATAAATTCCTCAGACTCACAAAGAAAACCATCTCAGAGGTACAAAGATACCATCAAAATATCAAGAATAATCAACCAAAGTAAAATATTATTACAATGTTCAAAGATAATCAGAGTTCATCTCAAAGCCAAACGTTAGGTATCATTAGAATCTAAAGAAAACTTCTTTAACTAAGCCCAGAACAAAATCATCAGGGGCAGCCTGTAGTCAAAGTAGCATTGTTATTATTAATATCATTATTATTATTATTATTGTTAATAATAAGACATTCAATCACAGAGTAAATTTTAAAATCTAGCCTGAGTTAGTTAGGTCTTCAAAGTAAGTCACCAGAATTCATCTTGAAAAAGGAGGCCCTTTGCCGAAAAATGGGGGAGGCTGTCTTCGATATGAGTTGTTTTTTTTCTTCTTCTTCTTCTTCTTCCAATGCCCGCTGGGTACATGGCCAAGCGACGACCACCGCCAATTTATACTATACTAATCTCGGGGGCGGGGGGGGGGAGGAGGTTGCAAGTGGAAAAGTTCATTCACACACACATATATATATATATATAAATTCCTCAGACTCACAAAGAAAACCATCTCAGAGGTACAAAGATACCATCAAAATATCAAGAATAATCAACCAAAGTAAAATATTATTACAATGTTCAAAGATAATCAGAGTTCATCTCAAAGCCAAACGTTAGGTATCATTAGAATCTAAAGAAAACTTCTTTAACTAAGCCCAGAACAAAATCATCAGGGGCAGCCTGTAGTCAAAGTAGCATTATTATTAATAAGACATTCAATAAGAACCATCAAAATATCAGGAATAATCAACCAAAGTAAAATATCATTACAATGTTCAAAGATAATCAGAGTTCATCTCAAAGCCAAACGTTAGGTATCATTAGAATCTAAAGAAAACTTCTTTAACTAAGCCCAGAACAAAATCATCAGGGGCAGCCTGTAGTCAAAGTAGCATTGTTATTATTAATATCATTATTATTATTATTATTGTTAATAATAAGACATTCAATCACAGAGTAAATTTTAAAATCTAGCCTGAGTTAGTTAGGTCTTCAAAGTAAGTCACCAGAATTCATCTTGAAAAAGGAGGCCCTTTGCCGAAAAATGGGGGAGGCTGTCTTCGATATTTTTTTTTTTTTTTTTCATGTTCACACCAGATGTCTGGTGTCTATCGCTGGAGACTGTTATTTGTACTCGTGTTTTTACACCATTAGAGACTGGTGGCTTTCACTAGAAATCAAGTGATAGCAAGTCTCCTCGGTATGACAGGACTCTCCTCTGATTACTCGCTGACGGTAGTGCTGTCGTCGGGATCGT
>OY735236.1:21029152-21031652 GCA_963457665.1 Thysanoteuthis rhombus | reverse complement strand
AACACACACAAAAAAGTCTCTTTTGACAAACTCAAGTCCCAGTCTGGAGTTAAATTAATCTTTCTATTATAACAGCAACAATAACAAGAACAAGAAAAATCCTTACTAAATTGGTGGAAATAAACTCTTTACTGTTTATCTTGACCCAAACTGTTATGTAAAATTTGCATTCCCTTACCATGGTTTGGATTCACATCTAACTGATTGGTAGGCAGCTCTCTCACCGACTGAGCAAAATAGACAAGTCTTAAGTATTTGCGAAAAATTATGTTAAGAACACACAAGGGCTTATTTCATTCTAATAAATGAATAGATAAATAAATACACAGATAAATAGATAAATAAATAAACAATAATAATAATAATAATAATAATAATAATAATAATAATAATAATAATAATAATAATAATAATGATAATGATGATGATGATAATAATGAAAATAATAATACATCTATACTAACAAATATATATTTTCATATTTTTTTTATTGCGTATACAAAACAGAAGTTGCTGTAATCATCTCCAGTCAAAAAAGAAGTTTGACCCTATAGCATCCAGCTTTTTATTCATTTATCTATTTCTTTATTTCTCTCTTTGTTTCTATTTTTCACTTCTTTCTATCCTTATTTTCATTTTTGGCTCATAGATTTTATTTTTTATAAACAATGATACGAACACACATACACTCACATGCATGTGTGTGTGTATGTTAATATATGTACATATATATACTTATGTATGATTTGTACATTAATATACTATGAGAATAATTCACATACAATATATGTATGTAATAATATAAACGTGAAATCTTATATAAGCATAAATATGAACAAAAATATGTATATTGATTGCTTTTTATTAATTACCTCTTATTATAAATAGTGTATATAATGTCATTCTACATTTCGTGTTTATAGATTATGCATATAACCAATTAATTAACGCAAGTTATCTATACATTTTTGTAGTTATGTTTGTATATAATCATGCTTATTAATAATTAACGGTTTTTAATTATCTTGATAAATAATAACCATGGAAAAGATTTCGAATCTCATTTGGTATCTATCACTTATAGCCTCGACCAGATAAAAACTTATATATATATATATATATATATATATATATATATATATATATATATATATATATATATATATATATATATATATATGTATATATATATATATATATATACATATATACATATGATGAATTGAGTTATATTATATAAAAAATTATTTGAAATTATCTCCCGTCATAACGCGGTTAATGTATCTCTGAACATAGACAACGTAAATCGAATGAACTATCAGAGAAAATGTCCACGTTAAGTGTTACATCAACTGTGTAATGACTGATGATCATTTTGGATAAGTTTTTATATAATATAACGCAATTTGCTATCATTCTGTCGGATCATATATATCCATTTTTCAACACACGCACACACACACACACACACACACGCACATATATATATATATATATATATATATATATATATATATATATATATAGGATGTATATTCGGGTTTCGTCTTATCTGAAGAGCGCCTTACTAACCGAAGTATACGATATATATATATATATATATATATATATATATATATATATATATATATATATATATAGGATGTATATTCGGGTTTCGTCTTATCTGAAGAGCGCCTTACTAACCGAAGTATACGATATATATATATATATATATATATATATATATATATATATATATATATATATATATATATATATATATATATTTTCATTCGACTATCTATAAAAAATGAATTAGTTTTATGAGTCTACGCTACACTGAAAATAAAGAAAGAAAAAGAGAAAGAAATATAACTATTTGTAAGTATGCGTGTGTTTTCAAGTAATTCGTAATATGACATGAATATGATCTACATGTATTATCTATATTTATATAAATTATACATAATTCTTAAAATAGTTCTTCTTCCTTCTCTTCATCTATTTCCAGTTATTTGAATCTACCTGTTTCTATTTTGTTTACCAACCTAATTTTCCGGGAGCGAAGAAATTTGGAGAGGATATTATGACAGAGAGAGAGAGAAAGAGAGAGAGAGGGCTAGAGAGATTTAGAAGACGAATATAGAACAAGTGAAGAAGCTAGAGAGAAGGTTCGATTGCAAACGACGAGAGAGAAACGACAGAAACAGAGAGAATGAGAAAGAGAGAGAGAGAGCGCAAGTGAGAGGCTGGACAGTTGGTGTCCACGTGTTCCCTCCCCTTGCTTGACTGTGGAGAGTAAGTATTGAAAATTAAATGTTTATTTTCTGATTTCATCGTCTTCTGGCCAAAACGGACTCGTGAGAAAACGGTTGCAATGTTGTTTTTTCCCCTTCATATCGACGATCATCGTTTTAAAAGTTCCTTTGAGGTATTGAAGAAACAATGTTTACAGGTATGTTCCAAACTTATGCCTCACGATATCTTCAATTTAGTTTGTGCTTTTATATATATATAT
>OY735236.1:21004152-21024152 GCA_963457665.1 Thysanoteuthis rhombus | reverse complement strand
CTGGAAATAATTATACAGTTTGTTTTCTTTCAAAAAAAAAAAAGATTCAAAATATACGTTTTATAATTACTTACGTCGATATTGAGTGGCTATATGGAGTAGATCATATTGCATAAAACCCCTTTGTTATTAAATACAAAATCTTTTCGTAACGTCAAGATTTTTTTTTTCTTATTTGTGACAAAAAAAAAGTCCTATGAAAACTGAAAAGTTAATAAATTGACTTTGAAAACCCCATCAGAATTCTATCAAAAAGAGAAATCCGATTACGACAGGCACTTAACTTCTTCCCGAGATGATAAGAGAGAATGCTAAATGCCGTTTATTTTAACTTTAGTCTTATTGTTCTACTCATACCTATCTATCCTCTTCAGTCTTTTCATATATATATATATATATATATATATATATATATTAGTATGTTCGTATCGATTTAACTATCTATCTACCAATCAGTCTGTTCATGTCCAAACCAATGTACCTTTGTTCATATCTATGTATTTTAATCAGTTCATATCTGTCTATCTATCGATCTATCTATCTTGATCTTTTCATCCCTATCGATCTTAGTCTGTCCATATTTATCTATCTATTTATTCATCTATATTGTATACACGCACACACACACACACACACACACTCTCTCTCTCACACACACACATTATAAGAGTGGAGGCGTACACGATTCCCTGTCTTATTTGATGCATACACATTTAAAAATCATAATTTACTTACAGTTATGTTCACCTGGTGTAGAGAAATATTTAGCAAACTTGTCCAATGCAATAAGTATTGTGTTCCGAGTGCTAATTTTGATAGTTCCCTGTCCCTGTCGCAGACTTTATACACACATATATATATACATAAATATATATGTGTGTGTGTGAGTGTGTGTGAATGCATATACATATATTTCAACTTTGACACGAAGACATCTCTTTTTTCGCCAATGAAGATAACAAATTTAGAAGAACAATAACCTTACATCATTCTCCTAAACCTTCTATTCGAATCTTGTTATTCGCAAAACTTCTTTATTTTCCCCAATGACGTTTAACAAAAAAAAGCAAACTGAGTCTCGAAACATGTAACGGGAATAAAAACAATCCAGTTTCCAAACTTCCGTGTTCCCATATTGTTTATTAAATTCACCATTATGTCGAATAAATCTCATCCTTTTCCTCAATATATATATATATATATATATATATATATATATATATATATATATATATATATATATATATATATATATATATATATATATGCACACACACACACATATATATATATATATATATATAATGTGTAAAAATCAAAAACCTTATCTGGTAATAAGTAATTTGCAAAACGACTCTTATAGCATACTTGATGCTGTAAATTCTTGTTGCCTCGAACATCAAGTTTGGATCAGTGTGTTCCTGAGACTTCCTCGAATGTCTTCTGCAAGTATCATACTCGAATATATTCTTAATATTTTGTTTCTCTTTCCTTGTCTCTCATATGACCACATTTTACCGATCAGAGTAAGAAAGATTCGATATGTTTTGTACACAAGACAGGCTGAACTGTAGTTATCGAAATACGAGAATAATAAAGCCTATGTTATTGTGGGCCTATACGTGAAATATGAATGATTCAAGGCTTACCAAATGATGCTTGTATGAGGAAGGCTGGAGAACATATTGACCACAATGTCATGATCAAAACAACAATCATGAACACATTTCATGGAACAATGATAATGCTTCATCTTAGAACCTCAGGAAACTCTAGGGTGGTTAGAGAAGTCATCGGCCGAAACACTATTATCAAAACAATAAAAATGAAGAACCTATTCCTAATAATTCATCAGATTATGACGATGCTTCATTTCAGAACTTCACATAATACGGAGAGCGAAATAGAAAAAATGCATTGATAAAAACAATGAAAATGAAGATACCCGTCCGGAGAATTCATGGAATCATGATAATACCACATCTCTGAGCCTGAGAAAGATCAGAGAGTGCACAATATGAAACATTGTGGAAATGCTAAGAAAAGGCTGGCTGCGGTAGGGTTAAACTCCATTCCTACCACTATTTCAAATGCAACTTGTGTATTGTGCATATAATAAATACATTCTCAGATATATGACTAGTCAGTTTGGCTCAGTTGGTTAGAGAGTCGCCCACCAAACCGTCGAGATTCCATATCATGGCGAGGAAATGTTGATTTTACTTATCGGTCTGGTTTAACATAACGTGATAGACAAACAAGGGAGAGTTTATTTCCCTAAGATTGGTTAGGATTATTCTTGTTCTTGTTGTTACGGGGGAAACTCCAACTTCGATTGAAGATAAAGATATTATCTACATTGCTTTACATCACTCCGTTTTTATAAAACAAAATTACATTGATACAGGTTTCCTCTCTATCCGAAATGACGTCAAGCGAAAGAGCAACAACCGTTAATTTATACAGAGAAAAGTTTCCAGCGTTCCCCAAACCCTGAATTCCTTCTTCTGAGTATGTCTGCCTCGGTGCCGATGTTTGCCGTCAGCTATGACTGCTAAGGAAGGCTTAATATGCAACAATATGCTTGGCAGCTCAGTCCCACGCATTTGTCTATCGTACAGTTCTCTGTATGCACTCAAAATATTCTGCAAAACCACCGTAAACCCACGTGCCCTTTCGAAATTAAAGCCACATTTTTCTGCAATCATTGCGTAACAGTCAAAAAATCTCACGGAAGGTTACTTAATGGTCTAGTAACTATTAAAAGATTTTCTTACATAAATTAAAGGTGATTATTCTTCCCTTTGCATCATTTCGGCTTACGAAAGTTTTCTTTTATGGGAATGCTCTACTTCCGGATAGCAAGGGAAACCTTAGTTCAAGTGATTCATAGAATATCTCAAAACTGATTCACACTGAGTGCGCTATACAAATAACTATGAGCTTACAATAAATCTGAAATTGTTTATAGGTATATTTTACGCTGCGGGATATTCGAATTTTTTTATAATTCCTAGTCATCGTGATTCAATTAGCTTACGCCTGGTCACAATGTTAGGGAGCAACACCCAACAGCCTCCAGATCACACGTGTATGGCGGCTCCTAGGAGAACTTACTTTCATGTTTTCGTCATCGAGCAGCGTGTGTTCGAGAAAGGACTGGGTGCACTGACTTGTTCTAGTTAGGCGAGATCGTCTATTAATCAGCGGTATAGCATGGGCTGAGATAGCTACAGAATAATCTTGTCGTTGCATACTGCGCAGTATTCCCTGAAGGTCACCCATCTGGTATTGACCAGGCTCAACACTGTTTAACATCGGTGATCTTGCGAGAACCGACGTAATTTGGTCGTATATCAATAATCCATAAATACATGCGCGCGTAGGTGTGTGTACGTGCAATTACATGTAAGTGTGTGTGTATGCGTCTGTGTGTGCTCTTCTGTACGAGTGTTGTCTGCTTGGATTTCATCTGTGTTGATAACAATAAAAGCACTTCCACATTATAATCACCTCTCTAAACACGCTCCAGTAAGCATTCAGAAACACCCACAGGGTATATATGAAAAAAGGTCAGCTCCTTAATACTTATATGTAATTACGTACAATCGTAATTATTAGAAAAACGTCAACCCAACCGCCAACATCAACATGGTCAACAACAAAAAAAAGGTTTCTTGAGTTTTCAAGATATTCTGGAAGCCATACCAATAGAGTTAGAGGCCTGTAAATGTAAGCATTCACAATAATGTTAACTCATCATTACATTTTGAAGAATGTTTTTCTTTCCCTTTTGAATCCTTATAAGACATTAGTGGATGTTTCAATTTACAATGTAAAGTTATGCTAAATTGGTCCATTGCTTTCTGTCCCGTAGCATTTTCGCTTGTTCAGTTTTAACGTATCCATTGATCATCCTTTTTCTATTTTTTAATTGATCACCCCGACCCCAACACGGCGTACCACAAAAAGACGTTGATAACAAGATAGTTTCTATTGAATAATTAACCAGACCTGTTTTCCTAAAATTAGTTTGATTATGTTGGTATGTTAACCAATGTAAGTGATTATTGCCCTTACGCTGCCTCTGGCTACTTACCCGGCCCGCTTGCGATATGTTAAATAGACTTACAGACGAAAATCACCCACTTCACCCAGGGTTAGTTTTCCCATAATTTGGGGTGGGTAGATTTATGCCTCTCCAAAAGGGATATGGGCGAAGTGAACACAAACTGCCCCAGCTAGAGTTTGAACTTGGCTTGTTGAGTCCGTTCTGTGTGTCGTTATCTGCTGGGTCATCCCATCTATTGTGTTGATAAATGGAAAATAGATAATACATACAATTACATGCAATTGACTTACTCCAATCCAAGGCATAAGAACAAGAACAATCCTCACCTAATCGTAAGCTCCTCACTGTTTTTCTGTCCCGTCACGCTAACCCAAAACGATATATAAAATCAACATTTCCCTACCCTGATTCAAAATCACGACTAAGTGGTTGCTACGCAGTTCTCTTACCGACCGAGCCAAACAAAAAATTATTTTATACTTACGAATTTATCCGTTATATCTTCAATAGAAAAGTTGCAATAATCATCTTCAGTCAGAATAGAAGTTGGAGTGAAGTTTGACCCTGCAGTAGCCAGGCTTGTTATAATTATTTTCCTGAAATCAATTCGTCCATGTTCGTAAGTATTTAGATAAGTATGTTAACCGACGTCGATTAATCAAAACAGATATGTGATATAAGTAATTACTGGGATTTTCCAGCAGTTATTCAATTAAAGCTACTAACAAATAATTCTAATAACCACTGCAAAAGCAATCTTAATAGTATGGTAATCATGACTATTATGGTACAAATCCCAGAGCGATAATGATAATAATAATAATAATAATAATAATAATAATAATAATAATAATAATAATAATAATAATAATAATAACTACAGTGAAGGCAAAAAGTATTTTATACAATTCAAAAAGTTCATTTCACTGCCCAATCTTGTTTATATATATATATATATATATATATATATATATATATATATATATATATATATATATATATATATATATATATATTGATTTCTATATTTTAAATATTTGATCTAAATTCTGTCAATTTTGAAGCTGCATAAGAATATTGAAATGAACTTTTTGAAATGTATTGGATACTTTTTGCACACAAAGTAAAGCTACTTTTGAAGACACAGAACTACAAATGAAGTCCAAGTGGGTTTTAAGATAATCAACTACATTGAAAGTGAATGCAGTAAACTAACCCAACAAGAGTACAAGAACAGGCATAGCCGGCTGTTGAAACTGTGCAAGCCACTGCTTTTCGACAATACAAACAAATGGTACAGGCACAAACCAGAAACTGGCTTGGACAATGAAAATTATAAAATCTTCCAGGGCAGCAGTTTTTGAACTTTGAAAACTTGAGGACCCCTTCCATAAAGGAAGGATCTCCTATTTTTAGCATTTATCTTTAAGGTAATGATTAATGGACTACAATAATGAGCAACTTTTGACTTTTAAAAATGATTTTTACTTTAAATGGATTACATTTAACTGAATCCTAATATATCGTAAAGGTCTGTGTGCAATAATATTGTGTATTGATAGCTTTGTGAAATGGTCGTTTTTCTGCTACAAGACTCGCCATGTCAGGTTCAATATTCAGTCGGTTTTGTTATTTATTTTTGCGTACAGCACCATTGAGGAAGTCTTGTCACAAAGGTATGCAGTACAAAAAGTGTCCAATTATAGTGAATTTAATTTCATGATATTAATTCAAATTTTCAACTCTGGAACCCTGATCATAATTTGATGGAACCCAGTTTCAAAACCACTGTTTTAGGGCTTTGAGATTCAAACAGATCACCCAATCTGAACTAGAAGACTAGATCTGATTGTCGTGAACAAGAAACGAACACGTGAGATTTTGCTATTCCAACTGATCACAGAGTCAACCAGAAAGAAAGCGAAAAGCTGGTTAATTATCTTGAGCTTGTCATCGAATTGAAAAAATATGAAATTTAAAGGTCACGGTAGTACCAGGAGTTCGGAGTTCAGTGAACCATCCTTCATGGCCTTGCAAAGCGGTTGAAAGAACTGGGATTTCGGGACAAGACCGGGACTACCAAGACGACAGCACTACTGAAGTCGGCTAAAATACTGAGGAGAGTCCTGAAGTATCTAGAGAGAATCTCCACTGCTTCACTGCTTGTGTGAAAACGCACATAGTATCACTATCAGATTTTAGAATTCAAGCAAGACCACGCCTACAAGGATGCTGAGAGGAGTGCTGGTCTCCAGCAATAACCACTAGATATCTGGTGTGCATGTTTGAATAATAACTAGCTGAACACATGGAAAATCCACGGGTGTTGACAACAAAGATCAACCATATACTCTTTCCATCACCCCTTTCTCATCCATGCCAGTATCTTCTCGTTTAGCTCAATGGTTAAGAGCGAAGCTACGTTGAAACAGCTACCTCATCGGTGGCAGCTTCGATTCCTGCAGCAGCCCTATTATTTGTTTATTCTATTGACGCTGTCTAAGCCAAATGACTCATTCTCCGTGTAATAACGGGAGGTCATTTTTAGTAGAGTAGCGAATAATATAACGCATTCATAAATATACATATATATATATATACTAGCAAAAATACAATGCACATACATCCATGCACGCACACGCACACACTAACACACCTATGTGTATTCAAGAGAACAATGACAAAATATACAACAAACGAGTGTATATGAATTGATATATTTAGTGGATCTAGTTTTTTTAGTGCCCAATACTATCAGTAAAGCAGCTATGAAATGAAGGAATATTTCTTTCATAGGTCGAAAAAGATTTTCAAAGGAAAATGTTTCCTTTGAAAATCTTTTTAATTGAAACAAAATTTTAAAAAACTGTAATGAACCATTGAAAAAATATTCTTATATTTATGCTTATATAGACGTATTGGTAAGTCTATAAGTTTTAGTCTGAAAAGAAGCATTTATTTCCGCGGACCAATATTTATTTTTCAACATAATCTCCTTTTTCATCAATGCACTCAACCCATCGTTTCTCCACAACTCACACAAATCGACCATCATAACGAGAAAAAATAAGATCTAAATTCAACAAACAATTGTCTCAGGCTATGGACTTATTGATCTACCCTCGTACATAATTTTAATCCATATATGGTAGCACTAACAGAATAGCTCTATATAATCTGATGTTGTGAGAAGAGCACATGTTGGTGAGCAATAAAAGGGATTCTCGTTTAGTCGATATGATTTTTCACATATGATCAAATTTCTCTCTAATTATTTCTAGTCAGAGCGCTCATTTTGGACAATCTTTTCCCCATGCACTTCTGAATCAATATTTTTTTTTTTTTTAAACTCAGTAAGCGATCAGCGGAATTCAAATTTTTCTACTAGCATTAATGTTTTTTTGTGCGCTGGTTGCAAAACGTATGCACGCTTAGAGGAAACTATGCATATGTTATAAAAATACCCAAATAAAACTTATTTACCGTTGAGATGGTTCATTTTTTCCTAAAGTTACAGAGAAAACAAATTGTTTACTTTATTTACCTACTCATATCTATAAAGCATTTATCATCAAAATGGAATATGTATCAATATATTGAAAGTGATCCTCATTTTGAACCTATCTACTGTGTTCACAGTAAAGTGGAGTGTATTTGTTTGTTTGTCTGTCTGTCTGTCTGCCTGTCTCTCTCCCTCTCCCTATATATATATATATATATATATATATATATATATATATATATATATATATATATATATCAGTGTGTGTTTGTGTTTGTGTGTGTGTGTGTGTTTGTGTGTGTGTGTGTGTGTATATTACAAAGAGGTACGTATCAGTGTCTTGGAATTGATCTTCATATTAAAATCATTTCTCGTCTCTTGTTCACAGTATACTGGTACACACACACACACACACACACACAGAGGCACGCACGCACGCACACACACATAAATATAAATAGTGTGTCAACGGCTATAAATTTGATCACAAGTGTCTTTTGTGCGTCATTTTATTTTGAACCGAAAGGTGGACGGTAACGGGGTAACTAGGGGTTGGATTAGTCCAGATAACCCCACCCCCCTCTCAAGCACACACCATAAAACAACACACGTGTTACTCTAGTCTCTAAGCACGTGCCAAAGAGCCAGCAGCCACAGCGAATGAAATATAAGTCTTTTGCAATAAAAATCCTCCCTATAATCACACAGTTGCGCACACAACCCCTTCCCCCTTGACTAATGGTTAGAGAATGCTGGCCCAACAGACGATTGAGCTCGATCCTCGTTCAGGAACCCATGATTGTGTTGATATGTCAGCTTGTAAAGGTTTGGTTAGTCGCTTAAGTGAAACCATCATGTGACAAACCTCTTTTGGCAGCATACCGTGTTAGGGTGATGAATTAAAAAAAAAGGTAAAAAAGGTATCAATCAATAAATTTCTCCTCTCAACTTTTTGTTGGGTGGTGACCACTAAAAAAGTCCAATTGAAAAAAAAAAAACCATTGCGAACGGACACAAAATCAGGGACCAATTTAGAAAACACTTTATTTTTAAATTACCCCCCCCCCCCGTTAATCCTATCGGGTGGGATTTTCAAGAAAATCTGGACACTGACAAAGTAATACCAGATAATTTTTAACCAAACCCCCTCGCCTCGTTCAAATGTCTTTTTTAAGGTACTTGAAACGGTGGCGGAAGTTACCAAAGGAAAAAATCTTCAGGTACCCTGCACCCCTTCGAATGTTCATGTTTAACCCCATTTTCGCTTTTACACAACAAAGTTGAAAAGCAAATTCGTATTATTTTTTCTCTGCCAGCTGCAATAGAGACATGATGTGAGCTCTTTCTGTTCCTCCTACCCTATAGTATCCTGTAGCTCCCACCACTTCAGTCTCCGATTGCTCAATGTAATATACCACCTAAACTATCTTTGGGGTCCGGGAACGCTCAAAGATCATTTTTGTATAAATTGATGACAATTACTTCCTCATTTCAGGCCATTTTGGCTTACAAATTTAAAAAAAAATAGGAATTCTCTATTTTCAAGTAGCGGGGGAAAACTTGTATTTACCGATCTTAACTTTATGTAACATAGGGCCTCAATAAAAGGAGACCATGATGATTGAATCGACTATCTATGATCTTCTGCTCACGATAAAGGACATAACTGACATAGCACATTGTGGTTTCATTCGTGTAACTGACATAGAGGAAGAAAACTTCATTCATGCTCTAACGAAGTCATAAAAATGTCGAATTAAAGGAACAATTTAAAAAAATGTAATAACAACTTAAAAACAAAAAAAGATATGTGGCCAACAGAAAACTCATTGCAAAGCAAACCTCTATTATCCACGTACATGAAATGCAACGGGTATATCCAAATATTTTATATATGCCGTCGTTTTTTACGGCTCAGGTTAACTAGTATATATTATGATTATTTAGCAACCCGTCCGTCTTTGACGCCGTCTAGGGTAAACAGCTCTAGTAGAGCGGGGACAACTTCAGAATTGTTTTTCCTGATCGAATCCCGAATCTATCGAATAAAACTTATGGTATTTACTCCTGGATCATTGAATTTATTTAAGAAAAAATACTTTGTTAATGAAATGTGCTTTTACGCAAGACACTCCCTTACCTAATTTAACTAATTTCATAACGTCAATAAATATCAAACTGAAGTATTAATCCTCTTTTCTATATCGTAGAAGAAAATGATTTGTTATATAAGATTTTTCTCCATTTGGGATTATGATTCAAACCCATTCGATGCATTCTAACGACAATAAAGCTAGAGGCCAACCCGTCAAGTCATAGCTTTTAGTTATCTCTAGTCTGATACAAAATAAATACCATGCTTTTAGTTAACAATACCTTACGTTAACTTTTGAAATTACTTTGTAAACAAACTGACACAGAACAACGCATTTTGTACAAAGTAAGAGGTTACTTAAGCCCCATGAGTGTCATTGGCCATTGACTAAGTTTCATCGATGTTTCATTAACAGACTGTTTTGTTTTCGGTGTAGTATTGTTAGCCCTATTCCTAACCCTTAATTCTGGGGTTAAGAAAACTCTCAACCCTACTTTGTTTTAGCAGAGAGACACTGAGTACTATTTTGAAAGTCTTTGGTATAAATCGGCCAAGGATTGATCCCTGGTTACTTACGGTACCTGGTAATCACCAATTGCTTAACTACGGTGATCTTCTAAGAACTGGCGGTGACCGTAAAAAGCAACGGGTATTAAAAAACATTGTCGACAGAGGTTTCTTCAGTTTTCAAGTTGGTCAAGCTGATTGGCTGGCTGTCTGGTTGGTTCAATATGTATGTATCATACATAAAAGCCGCACCAGTGGAGCTAGAGGGCTAAAAATCTAAAATTCACTCATTATGTCTATAAAAAAACTTTTTTCTTTTGCCTTTTGACCCACTCCCTAATTAAGCTTTTAGTGGGGGGTCAATTCGCTATGCATTTTTTTGCTAAATTGATGCTTTGCTTACGTCACACTTGTTTTTGAAAATTCAGACTTTTTTTTTATTGGTCACGGTTCAACAAAAGGCGAGAGAAGTAACCGATTCATTGATTACCTTTAGGTCGAATTTCTTAATTTATCACCCCTGACATGGTATGCGATTAAAAGACATTGGTCACATGATTGTTTCTATCTAGTGACAAACCAAGCCGGCCTCACGAGTGATTATAGACATAACAGATACGTCTGTAGTGCTTGCTTTCATTCCTTGTGAGGGTCTCTAATTGATGCTCATAAAGATTGTCTTGCTTTCTCATCTTTTCCATTTCATGACAAACATTTCCAGCCTTTATCGAGGATTCCCTAACTTTGCACGCATTGCATTGTGGGGCCTGGATTTAAACTTCTCATTTAAACTCGTTGTGTTATTGCAAAATCGAAAAGAAAACAGAAGAAATTCCGTCCTTTATTCTAAAAAAAAGTAGTGAATATTTTACTAAAATTCAAAAAATAGGTAATATTTTGTAATTGAAAAAAAATATGAGGTTTTGCGAGTTCAAGTTTTCAAAAATTTTCGAATACAAAATGATTACAACAGGAGACGAACTTTTTGCCAAGTTCTACAAAGCGTACACATATATTTCTTCCTCAGGTTTTCTTCACCCTTTGCTCTTACTGATGAGATAAAGATTCTGACGATAAAATTAGATTTTATAAGATTTTGCAGTTGTCATTTCTCCCTTTAATCAACCTGCGGGTTACACATAACGGCATTACAGTGAAAAGTTCAAAATAGCTTCAAATTCTAATTTTTAATCTATTCTTTCCGATTTAGTAATATAATGCACGCAAAGTCAACTTGGGTTTCTTCGGGTTTCGTACCCCTCTTTAAGGAAGTTCGCTTCAGGAAACCTCCTCGCTTTTATGAAAAATGACTAAAAGCAAAAATTATGTCGAGCGTTTGTTTTTATCGTTCATCCTCTTCCCAATTTTCATATTTCTCGATCTCCTGTGAGTCCTCGAACAACTCAGCGTAATATACCAGCCTCCCCTTTTTTTCGATTCGTAAAAAATGATTAATCGAATAATAAATGTACAGGTAAAAATGAAAAGTCAATTCTTGGAATAGTACATTCGGGCATTCAACTCCGACAATTTCCAAAAATCCATGTACATAATAATTAGCAATGTGCAGATGTCTTCTGCCTCACTATGGGATGCAACTGACGTAGCAATATAGAATTTCATTTATGTTCTTATGACGGATTAAAAAATGCTGAATTTAGAGAATGATATGAAAATATAAAAATAATAAAAACAAAACGAAAATAATAAAAATCCGTTTGTGGTCAACAGAACTTTATTCTCCAAGCTTCCTGCAATGCAAATTTACGTATATAAAATCGCGGGTGGTACGTGGAACCTGCAAACTCTGCAATCTCGGAGGTGGAGCTCTGGGTGTAATTTATCTGAAGAAGCTTGAAAAATCTTAAAAGAATAATGTAAAAGAATCTAATATATATATATATATATATATATATATATATATATCTTTTTTAAGATTGCACTGGGGCACAGACGGACCTAGCGTCGCCATTGATGAAATGCAATATGTATATCCATATATTTCATATGTGCCGTTATTATATATGTATATATATATCCTATTTGTTCTTACCTGTTATGATTCCGGTAATAACATAAGGGAAATTAGGTGTTTTCATAAGATTGTGGGGAGACAGAGGACACAGAAGAATATTAGGTAGTTTACTGGGGAGTTTTTGACATATGAAACTTATCTGCTTATTTAGATTAAACATGGACAGGAAACGGAGATTAGAAAGGATAAAGGAGAGAATGAGAAGATACAGACAAGTGGTGCGAGAAAAGCTGAGTCACGGGATGATGGATGATCTTAGTTTTCAACAACCTTGGAGTTTCCGGGGGTCCTGCTAGTAAATAGATAACAAGCCTGGCTTCTGCAGGGTCGAACTTTACTATGTATAATAAATAAATTTGCAGATGTATATGATTTGACTGTAAGAGAGCCGACTACTAATCACTGAGCCGTGATTTCAAGACGCTTTAGCGAAATGTTAATTTTATATATCAGCTTGGTTTAACGCAAAGTGAAGATTTGCCTCCCTTAAATTAGGTGAGGATTGTTCTTGATCTTGTTATGAAGTCATCTTCAACTTAGACTGGGTTTTTTCAAAAATATGAAATTAATTCTTGAAATTGTACATCCAGGCTTTTAATTCCGAATATGTTCAATTCAGAATGTTTCCAAGCTAATTCCAAACTTCAAGGAATACGTTATTTTATGGCTAGAGAATAGAAGACGCAATGAGAAAAATAAATACTTCAGTTTTAATTCTTAATTAGCTTTAATCAATTTTGATCGATCAATGAAAACTTCTGGATTTCGGGTTGGCCTAACAGTTGAAATCACGGAGAATGGAATCGGTGAGTCAAGTTCTAATTGTGACAGAGACAGTTGGCATTAACCTCCCAGTAACTACCCCGGTAAAGGCATGAATCCATCTCTATCCCTGGGCAAATAGTAGGACAGACTAGGCTCTCGAGCCTTTGTTGTAGTCTAGGTAACCAGTTTAGGAGACAGACAGCTCTGCTTTCAAACCGGGAAAATGAAAAAAAAATCGTAAGCCAGGTAAATATCTTGGGAACTTCGCAAGGTTATAACGTAAAAATAAAAGTCGTGGTGTATTTTCTTGCCCTAAGGCTATAGGGGATGTGTGTTGAAAGACGGAGTGTAACTGTGTGACCAAAGGTCTGAATTTTCCTCTCCACCGTTGTTTATTAAAATATTTTATATTTAGCTATAGTGTTAGTTTTTTTCCCTTGTGTTCAATTGGTTTTATTAACTTCGATTATATTCTTTGTTACAACTGACTTTAATGGAAAGGGAGAACGAGTAATGTTATTGACAAAAGTGGGTAACGACTATGAAAAGGTTGGGGACCACTGGGCCCCTTTGATCAGTTGATGCACAAAACGTGTGGCCCTGTACAAGATTAAGCTAAACTAAGTGAATACATTGGACACCTTGCTGCAGCTTAGTAATCACAATGCTGTTACTGCTGGAGAGAATTCGATTTTAACCGATTGCCCCACTTTTAGTCTCATGCCAGACTATGCTGAGCTTTAGAAATATCTATGGTCAATCTTATATTCATATGAGAAAAATCTTGAGCATTCCCAGACCAAAAATGGTGATATTGCAGTCGAAAGTTGGAGTGGTGGGAGGTTACGATACTTGAGTGTTATTCAACTCTAATCCCAAAATATATCATACTTACTTTTTTAATCTTTGATTAGTATTTTCTTTCATCGTAAATTTTATAGCAGCTTTTTTTATCGCAATTTTAAACAGGCCATCACTCTATGGCATTGAGTAAACAGTGTAGAATGGAAATAAAAGATTAAAGAATAAACTTTAGTCGAAACTTTTACTCGCCACCTTTTTAACTCAGGAAGCTGTTAATGTACAGACAGGGCCGACTTTTAGCCAATCGTACCAATTGCCCCAAGTGGGCCCCTGTACCTGAAGGGAGGTGTGCTAGGGTGATCTACTCGTCTATTGTAAAAAACACACAGCAACACATTGAAACATACACTTAACATCCCAATGCAGATTTTAAAGAGATTAGCAACGATTTTAATTTTCTTCTGAATTCTTAAAAAAGTCTGTAGGGTTTGTTTACACCTGTTATGATTTTAATTGAATTAAATAAGATCTTAATTAATTAAAGAATAGCGTAAAAATTTATTTCTCTGAATTTTTTAAGCACACGTTTTGATTGCTATCCATTCAGCTAAAGAGATATGAAGTGTATTATAAACTTTATTTATATCTGTAAATTTGTACAGACCTTGGCTACTGCTCAGCTAAACATGTTTCTAATCGGGCCCCGCCGCTCCCTGTGTACGACACTACTCTCACCGACTGAGCTAATAGAGGTCTGATGGCTGATAGAAAAATCTAACGCCTTGAGTCATATTTCCCTGATCGTTCGGTGCTGTTAGAATCCGTTAGCCAAAACTGTCTTTCAAGTTTCTTCAGTTTTTTTAGTTGGTCTCGCTAGCTGCTTATGAAGACCACACCAATGGAGTTAGGGGACTGGAAATCCAAACATTTTTTCCTTTTCATGTCTAGAAGAAAACGTTTTTCTTCTTTTTTTTTTTGTAAATTCCTAGAGAGATCAATTTGCAATCTAAGTTTAAGCTAAATTTATTGCTGACTTCGTGTCTGGCAGCATTCATGCTCGTTTTTTTTTCTGAAAATTCAGACATTTTTAGAGATCACCCAAGAAAAGGCAAGAGAAGTAACTTATTCACCGACCCTCCCTTTCAAATTTCTTAATTGATGACCCCAATATGGCATGCTGCCAAAAGACATTGGTCACGTGACGGTTTCTATTGAGTGACTAACAGACCTGTAATTGCTTTTGCTTTTACGTACACCAATCGTCGTTGTAGTATTTCTATCCTAGATTTATTTCCCCCAGAATAAGCATTGCCATGTTTACTTTTTTTGCCTTGTTTTATTTTAAGTAATCAGTCCTTTTATTGGTCTGAGTAAAGTTGTGATAAAATGCAACTATAAAATTCAAGATGAAAGGAAATACTAGTCAAAAACTGGTCTGATTTGTCATTCAACAGAAACCAACACGGGACCATTGTCTTTGACAGTTTGCCGTGTTAAAGGGTGATCAAGTGAAAAAAAATTGAAAAAGGATTGATCATTTGATATTACTTCTCTCGAGTTTTGTTGAGCCATGATCATCAAACAAAGTTCAATTTTTAGTAATAAAAACATGAACGTTCTATGATACAAGGGGCCAATTTTACATAAACTTACACAGCAATTTGACCCCCCCCCCCTAAAAACCTATTTGCATAAATTTTGAAAAAAAACCCCAACCTATTTTCTAGACATAATAATGAGTGAATGTTCAACTTTTCGGTCCATTAGCCCCATTGGTGCAACCTGTACGTGTGATACATTCATACATAGCCAGCCAGACCAACCTGAAAACTGAAGAACCTGTCGACAGATTTGGTTGACGCTTTCTAATTATCAATGTATGGGAAATATCATATGCGATTTCAGTAATAGGATTCGAACCCAAGAAGACAATCGATAACCCTATACATATTTCTGATAGAGACTTCCTTGATATGTTGAGTTTTTGTCAGTCGCTTGGTGCGTGTGTGTCTTGAGCGTCATCATTACTTGAGGTCTGCTTGCAAAAGTCTGTGTTTGTGTGTTTGGCCTATTGGCATTATTCGACAACAGACAACGTAGTTTTGTTATCCTTTTCACAGATTGCGCAGAAGATGATGATTATTCTGATTCTCTTTGACCACAGTTTTTTTTTTGTGCTCTTCTTTTATTTTTGTTTTGTAATTTTTCCTCTGACAGAAGTTTTAATTGCGAAAGTTATGGACACTGCTTATACCCGATCCAAACGGTTATTGCTAGTTAATTTATTGTTGATAGGTAATATTTTTTGTCGCTTTTTAACGTGTTGGTTTTAAAATTTGAAAGAAAAAACACAAAAAAGTGGTCTGAAATAATCAAAATGGTCCGCTTATTTTGCATCATCCTGCATATAGTCAAGTTGAAAATTTCAAAACTGCATGTCCTCGAGTGTGTGGTGTCACTGGGGTAGAAGCAAGTGAATTAGAACAGCCCACCCGATTAGAAATGTTTTTGCTTGTATCTAGATATCAGAAATTGCTATTTAGATGAAGAGGACAGCGCCCTTTCCAAATATCTAGGTTTGGAAGGGTTTGAGGAGCACCTATGGCATGTAAGATAACTTTCCACCCATCGTACGAAACTACGACTTATAGTATTTCAGTAACTTTTCTTCAGTGCTGCCAACTCAGATATTTCATATCAAAACTTATATCCATTATTTTAGTTAGAAGATCTATATTCAGTATTTTTTTCATTCATTTTTATTAAATTTCTTGAGGACCGCCCATCCGAGCACTTTCTGACTTTCTACTACAATGCCTGGCGTGCTAGATAACATATAGGCCAAATATCAATGACAAGCTATCGAGTTATCTCAGCACACACACACACACACACACACACACACACACACACACACACACACACAGTGATTTCTTCAATGATAGATGGATTTAAATCAGATTTCCAGACGTTTTTTGACTCAATTCCAGATGTAAATTTGAAGAGGAATTTTCGCAACACTGAGCCCACCACTACTCGACTAGCAACCTACAGATTTTCTCTTAATCTATAAATATTAATACCGAAAATCCCCGAGTAAGACCATTACCAGTATACTGGGAATGTGTGGAATGTATCCTGTTATTTCGCATATCTCGAGAACCATTCACGTTGCTTTGAGAACTTAACTGCACATACGTGAACACAAACTCTCCCGTTGGTTTGCTCAGTCGACAGTGTAAAGCCATTGAATGAACTTGTGTACTTTGTAACCGTCAAGATTCGTAATGACTGAGTGAAGCATTCTTCACGTCTCGTGAAAGAGATTTTGTAAACATTGCATCACCTATCTCTTGGCTTCCCCCAAGGCTAAAATCGCAGTTGAAATGGGAAGATTTCAGATTCTGAACGAGATTAGGAAAAACGCAATACAATAGGCGATGGAGATCCCCAAAGGGGACTTTGTAAACTATTTTGAAAAGTGAAACAGACGCAGGGAAAAGTATGTAAGGCTGCAAGGGGCCTCAGGTGGGCTTTTTTTTTTCGTTAGCATTAAACGTCTGAATACTTTCCAGACGAACCTAGAATTAGAACAGAATCAAGACCAAAATAATCATAGCTCCATAAAATACCAAACGTTGCCTATAAATAGACGAAACTCTAAATCATATTGAAGGATCATAAAATATTGATTTGCCTGGGTAAGAATGGTGATCCTCGGGGAACTGCGCAACTGCTTTCAGTTCAGTCATATCTATGCATAATCACAAACCAGAAACTGTCCTGAAGAACAGAAAAAAGGTTTTGGGGGCTGGGGGGGTATCAGAATTCAAACAAGCCACTTGTTCCTGGAAACCAGATTGAGTCACTGGAAACAGAGAAAAGAAGACCAGTCAGATCCTGGATAACGACGTTAC
This sequence comes from Thysanoteuthis rhombus, assembly GCA_963457665.1. Classification (NCBI taxonomy): domain Eukaryota; kingdom Metazoa; phylum Mollusca; class Cephalopoda; order Oegopsida; family Thysanoteuthidae; genus Thysanoteuthis; species Thysanoteuthis major. Next base: position 21,006,455 of record OY735236.1, on the reverse strand, counting down.
AGCAAATCATAGCGTTAAATCTTAAACAAGCTTTGCTGTTGTAGAGCCGAACCCCACACCAACTGCTGTTCCTGAGAATGATTAATGCAAATTTTGTATTGCATATAATGAATAAATTCGTAGATATGTACGACTTCTTAGTTTGGCTCAATCAGTAAGAGAGCCGCCTACCAATCACGTAGTCGTGATTTCAAATCATGGTATAGCAAAATGTTAATCTTACAAATCGGTTTTGTTTAACGTGACGGCATAAACAAACAGCGAAGATTTTACATCCCAAAATTTGGCGAGGATTGTTGTTGTTGTTACAAAAGGAAAACAAGGTCCTCTCCAGACTTTGACAAGGATTTTGAAATAATTGAAAATGAGGAAAATATAATGACCTTGCAAGGGAACGAAGAAATATAAGGAATAGGAGGTCTGTCCAGAAAGTACCCAACCATTTAATATTGATGAAAAACAAAGGGTAACCTACATAGAGCTATGGCGCCTTAGTCCAAAGTACTTCCCTTATGATCGAACACTTAATCTAGCTTCCACTTTACACCACAAAGTTTTCATCTGAGATCGCCAACAGCTGCCACGTTGCGTTCTCCTCAATCTCTCCCACAGTCTACAATCTCTTTGGCAAACGCCAGAAGACACAGAGAGCCAAATTTGGACTGAAGGAATGGCACTGGCAGATATCTTACCAAAAACCTTTCGCCAGATATGAATGAGCAACTCTGTCATGGTAAATGCTACGATATACCCACTGAATGGGGGTTACACTTCCGACTGTGTAAACCTAAAGGAGAGTGTCTATTCTCTTTTGAAAGTTGTATGGACGCGAGGATAAGTATAAAAAGTCACAAAGGGTGCTTGGAAATGAACAAAGGCATTTTTCTCCGTTAATATCAAATAGCTGGATACTTTCCGGACAGACTTAGCATTAGTCGAAGATCAACCTCCGATAATTTTGTTTGGAAATTTGGTCAAATCCTCGACTTGAACACGAGTATATGCGGCAATTCAATTGTGTAAATATACGTTAAATATGCACACAATCAGCTCATGCAAGTTCTGCTCCGAACAGCACACAAAATTGCTCTTGTAAACATCTATAGTTACGTCTACCTACGTAAAGATATTAAGTCGGTGGAAAAAATTATATAGATCTTGTGTTAAAAAACGATTTTTAATACATTAAAAACTAATGCGTTCTCTCTGGAACGTGACAAAACTGTAAAGAGGGAAAATGTTTAAAAACATATTGTTTGGTTATGTAAGGCAGACGTTATGAGGCTTTGAACATATTAATGCGTAAAAATGTTTTCCCCTGTTGTTTAAATTTACTCATTAAAAGCATTCAATACTTAAAAAGAAAGGCGTGTTTTTATAATGTAAACAAATTTAAATTTGCATTGCTTCTCGGATAATTGATGCTGTTTATTAATTTTTTAGAAGGTAATTCGTCAGTTCTTGCATTGTGGGGAAAGATTGGAATTATTGAGGTCAGCTTCTTTGTATCTATCTATCTATCTATCTATCTATCTGTTCGTTATCTATCTATCGGTCTAAAAGAGTATTCATCTATCTATCTATCTCTCTGTTCGTTATCTTTTTATCTATCCATCACGGTATGTTTCTATCTATAGCTAGCTTGCTATCAGTCTGTTCGTTATCTATCAATCTATGTCTGTTTGATACCAATCTAACATTATTCTTTATCTCTCTATGTTCGTTATCTATCTATCTATATTTCTATCTATCGGTACGTTATATATGTACCCATCTGTTCGTTATCTATCTCTCTATCTTTCCGTTAGCCGTCTATCTGTCCATTGATCGACCTATCAGCCTGTTATCTTTCTATTTATTTATCAGATCCTATCTGTCTACCAGTCTGTTCCTATCTATAAATCTATCCGTCGGTCACTTCGTTATCGATCAATCTATCTATCAGGCAGTCCATTACCTATCTATCTATACATCTATCTATCTGTCTGTCTGTTCTATGTATCTATTGATCTCAGTTAGTTAATATCCACCTCAATGTTTAATATCTCTCAAACAATGAGCATCCCTCTTATACATATGTATATCAATATAATAAATGATCCAACGTAGCCATCCTAGGTGACAAAGGGTTCTTTTTTATGTGTGCGTGTGTTTGTGTGTTCGTTTGTGTGTTTCGACGCACGGGTCATATCGTTTTGTCAATAAATTTGAAAATCAGTAGTCCACTGAACTCCTTCTAAAAGAAACTTTTTTGAGAGTAGGCTTTATTCTAATTGGTTTACTAATAACATCCAGATTCTCTT
>OY735236.1:20926652-20999152 GCA_963457665.1 Thysanoteuthis rhombus | reverse complement strand
GAAATTAGTTCTCATTGACAAATACAGCGAGTTCAATCCTTCCTTGGTACTCTACAGTTGTGTCAACCGAAGTAGGCACTGTGACATGGTTTACAATCTATTTATCTATCTGTTATATATATATATATATATATATATATATATATATATATGTGTGTGTGTGTGTGTGTGCGTGTGTGTGTGTGTCTATTCATATAACTCCGTCTGTTCATACATATTTAACTAACTTTGCACTCATACCTTAATATATATATATATATATATATATATATATATATATATATATATATATATATATATATATAAGCTAAGCATAGCAAAAAGCCAATCAAACTATGGAGTAATGGTTAACAAGCTAATCTTGCAGACCGTTTTTTATCATCCTGTAATCTACTGTAGGTTTGTTGGGCCTCAATGATGATTTTAAAGATAGACTTGTCATTGATAGGATGGGGTCTATCATTCTTCCGAATGATTTGCAATAAGAGTTTTCTGACTTTGAGACGCCCATTTGAACATCTGCACCTCCCTGCTGACCACTACTGATATAAGTTTGATATTCAAAAAGTGCATCCAACTTGTACCCTTGTACTAGACTAAGCTAGCTGGAATCGAACCAAAAGATTGACCCTCAAACTGAGAAATATGTAATGTGCAAAGAAATCCTGCTCAACATCACATGAAGAGTTCACAAGAGAGAACAGTAAAACAGAGAGAAAAACAGGAATAAGAGTTAAAGTATGAGAAAGAGTAAAAGAATCCATTAAAAAAACTCAAATGGCAATGGGATGGTTATGTTGCGATAATGTCAGACATCTGCCAGACATCACAGCTCACAACATGGACCCTAGAGATCATTTTCGAAACGTTGACAGGCCGAATATAAGATGACGTGACGAACTAAATACACTCAGAAATTGGTGAGTTCGCGATGCCCACGATGGAGTAGCCAGACCGCTCTTGGGCAAGGTCCAAGTCCCACGATGGACGCTAAAAGGCCGATGATAGCCTAAAAGGCTTATGGTCTAAGTTGGTAAATAATCGCACTTTCAGTGTCGCTCATAAATGAGTACACCTTTACCAGTCTTTTTAGAAAATTGATTTTATAATTTTGTAGTGGAACATTACACGACCATAACTGATATCATCAAGTAATATTCATGACCAAACTCTATAGCACTGAAATACTGTTGCCAAAGATAGTTCCATTCGGGGAGTGCTCATATTTTTGACTAGTTTCAATGTTGCAGAATTTGGTCTTATATGGTACCTGATAATATTCGTTTTGATTGTGTAGAGTTCTACTAGAAATAAAATCCTGCTGAGTTTGATTTAGAAGGAATCAACTTTGCATAACAATGGGCAAGGGTGTACTCATTTATGGGCAATACTATTTGAAACATCATCTCAATGCTACTGGAACATTATGACAAGGGATTATAATAATTAGGAAGTTTGTTATTATAGTTAATGACTAGCTAACAGTGATTACTTCAACTATATCAATTATGAATAGTTTATATCTTAAATACATTGTTTTATATACATAAATAAGATATGTGTACTTCAGATGAATTATGTGATGCACAAATTATATAAGACTATCAAATGATATTAATTAATAACGAATAATTGGCTGAAGCTGCGGATGGCCCACTCGTTAGAAGCATGGAATATAGAATCGAGGAACTAAATTTAAACTCCGGCTGAGACAGTTTGTGTTCAACTCGCATTAATGCCTCTTGGAAAGGCATGAATCCAACTATTGTTCCCCAGCTATGGATAAATTGCAGTACTGACTGAGCACTTTAATCTTGGCCGGTAATCACTCCAGACTGACGACTCTGAATCAAAGCTGGGATAGTCCAACTCCCAATTCAGCGTTATAAGAGGCTGGTAACCGAGAGAATATGGAACGTGTTACTGAAAAGCACGGTTAACGAGACCCTTGTGGAGACGGGCCTAGCAAGCCAGATGTGGATTATAATACACTGCTCAAGTAAAATAAATGAGAATAAAAACGATTTTGTAAAAATTGACAGAGGTATTAATTAGCAATAATTAACGAGCAAATCATAATTAAATGGAAAAGAAAAATGCAACGATGTTAAGACGTAAAACAAACTATTTAGTCTTGTTATTTTGAACGTTGTTCAGATAAAATAATTATTCACTTAAAACTTGAAAGCTTTTATGAAGTCAAAATATGAACTTGCTGATGGTGAGTGTCTCCGAAGAGTTTGAAAATTAATAAAAAATTATTTTTTTCTTTGTCGATAATGAGGTCATATAAGTGACATTAGATGTCAGAACATCAGTCTTAATTAACTTTCACTTTGAAAATTTTACTTTGAAAAATAAATTGATAAAATAATTAACAGAATTTCGTCTTTGATTTATGTTAATTTTATTATTAGTTTTAGTACTAGAGAGTTTTAGTTGTTGTTTTTGACTATTAATACTTTTATTAATGTGGTCGTTGAGTTTTCACCACAGTAGTACTTGGTTGACTAAGTGATAGCAAGTCTCTCGAAAAAATCCAGCATTCTCCCCAGTATTATTTATTGTTGGAAACCGTCAGCTAAAACTGATGCCAAAACTGTCAACACGGTTTCTTCAGTTTTTAGGTTGGTCTGGCTGGCTAAATGACTGACTATCTATGTATGTATTACCCATACGGGTGGCATCGAACGAAGCTAGAGGGCTGAAGAATTCATTTACTCCTTATTATGTCTATAAGTTATTTGGATTTTCTTAAAAATTCGTGCCCGAAATAGTATTTTTAGGGTGGGGCAGGTTCCAATTAGCAATGTAAATTTCTACTAAATTGATCTTTAGTTTGTGACGGCTTATTTTTTGTTTGTTTTTTCAATCAGAATTTTCTTAGTGATCGATGTCCAACAAAAGGCGAGTGAAGTAAATAATTCATTGATATATCCTTTTTTCCATTTTTTTTTTTAATCTGCTTATCATCACATGACGGTTTCTATTGTATGGCTAACCAGACCTACGATTATTATTATTATTATTATTATTATTATTATTATTATTATTATTATTATTATTATTATTATTATTATTATTATTATTATACCAGTTCCCGTAGGTCACCGCTGGAGACTGAGTGACAGCAAATCTCCTCAGGTCTCCTGCCCTCCTTTTCATACTATCACGGTCTACAACGGTGCTGTGATTCATAGTTTCACACCAGTTGCCTGATGGTCATTGCTGAAGTCTGAGTTACAGTAAGTCTCCAAATGTCTGTGGCCTTCCTCTTATATCTCCCACACCTACCACAGTAGCGCTGCGGTTTGTACCTCCACCACTAATAATTATTATTATTATTATTATTATTATTATTATTATTATTATTATTATTATTATTATTATTATTGTTGTTGTTGTTGTTGTTGTTGTTGTTGTTGTTGTTGTGGTTCATGCCTCTGCATGTTCACTCCAGGTGTCTGGTTGTCATTGGTGAAGACTGTGATACCAGCCCTTCAGCATTCCTGCAGCCCACAGCAATGCTGGGGTTTGCATTTTCTCACCAGACGCCTGATGGTCATCACTGACAGCAGAGTGTCTTTAAGTCTCCTCATGTCTCCAGTCCTCCCCAGAGCGTTCTCACATATCAGCTCTGAAGATATGAGCCAATTTATTTCTAGCTTTTCGACCATTGCTGGTGACTGAAGACTCTCATTTTCAGAACCCTCCTCAGTATCATTGCAGATCTCAGCGGCGATATGGTCTGAAAGTAAGCTATGCACACAGTGAACTAGAATAAGCTTGTTGTTTACTAAGTGTAGCTTAGTCTGACAAAAGGCCATAGTAGTGGGGTACACAGTGATTTATTTCAGCAGTATTAATTTTCAATATCACTAGCTTGTTGGCCGTTACTACACTGATAATGAAAGTAAAAATTTAACGGTTTACTGAAATGTTCTGGTATTTGAAAAACTACCTTCTCCTTATCTTTTATAATAACCGATATTTTCTACTATGCCTAAAGTGAATATTATTCATAAGAACAAGGGTTTCCAAGATAGACTTTATATAAGATTTTGGATCACCACCCTAAAAGTTTAAGAACCACTGAATCGTAGAGTCAAGAAGGTGAGTGAATATCAAATAATTCATGCTTTATTATGATTTGATAATTTTATATTTTACAATATTGAATATCAAATTAAAACATTTTTACATTTGAGAATGAAAAATGTCTTCCCAGGTTGCATTAGAATCTAACGGACTTTCGACTGTAACGGAAACTCCTTCCCCCTGTAAGTCCGTTAAATCGAGGTTTTAATAGCAGCTCCCATTCTCATCTGAGAGTTAATTAAACACTTTTATAATCAATAATAAATGTCCCAAGAAACATCAATTAATCGTCATAATTCTCTTAAGAACCTCAAAAATATCACCGTATTTCAACTGTTTTAAAGATATTCTTAGTATCACGGTTATGATAAGTATATATATTTATTTGTTTTCTCTTTGGTAAACGTATCACTTTATTTAATCGTTTTTAAATTTTATTATTTCATGAACTTATGCGATTTACTTTTCTGAAAAATTTGAATCATTAAAATAAAGTATGATTTAAACATGAATATCGAATGAATTTTTTTCAAAATTTTATTGAAGCATATATGTGTGTGTGTGTGTGTGTGTGTGTGTGTGTGTGCGTGTGTGTGTGTACATATACACATATACACGTTTATCTGTGTCCAGGCACCTAATGACATGTGAATCTGTTTACATATTTATAGATACAGAATATATAAATAGACATATATATATATATATATATATATATATATATATATATATATATATATATGTGTGTGTGTGTGTGTGTGTGTGTGTGTGTGTGTGTGACTAAATATGGACTATAACTCATCGGACAGTATTTGAATCGAGACGATTTGAAGGGACACTTTTTTGAAGAAGTTAGTTTTGAACTAACGAAACGTCAAATTAAATAGAGAAATCTCATTTGTACTCGACATCTTCTAAATTGTCTTTTTGCTATATATATATATATATATATATATATATATATATAGAGAGAGAGAGAGAGAGAGAGAGAGAGAGAGAGAGTGGGGAAGGTACTTGTATTCCACCAGATGGGGGCCATATATATATATATATATATATATATATATATATATATATATATATATATATATATATATATATATATATATATATATATATATATATATATATATATATATATATTATACATATATATAGCTTTTTTATACCATTCCAGTCAATTATTTCCACATATCTATATATTTATCCATCTATCTAGCTGTCTGTCTATTTATCTATCTATCTCTCTCTCTCTCTCTCTCTCTCTCTCTATATATATATATATATATATATATATATATATATATATATATATATATATATATATATATATACTTGTGTGTGAGAGACTGAGAGGATGAGACAGACAGACAGTCATCCGACAGATGATGTGAAGAAGGTTGACAATATGGAAAAGAAAAGACTTGAGGTTGAATAGTACATTTCAAATTCTTAATTAGTTCTGATCAGCCTCAACTCTGCACCTTGTTAATTGAGCCTTTTGTTATTAAAGATAATGTAATAAATATTAATCAACGTATCTCTTATAATAATGCGAAAAATATCTGTGTCGACCCCTAACGAACAGTAAATCCCCGCCAGATTGGAACGTAGATCCCATTTTAACAGTTCATCAAGTATTATTGTCACCGTCGACCCCACCTATTATTAAATGGTAGGCAGGGGCCATATTGGCCCCAATTCCCCCTCTGTACATGGGCCTGTCCACATATCTCCACAATTTATCAATCTAACATTTCTAAATTTCTTTATTCGTAATAATTTCAACCCTGCAAATAAACTGATTTTCTATTGAAGTATGTTAGATACTTTTTATTCATTATTATGAAAAGTTTTAGATTCAAATTAGAATTAGAATTGCTTTTCACTGAACGGAGATATATTTTCGTATCATTTTAAAGGGTTTTTTTATTTGTTTTTTGTCAAACTCCACTCCTCTTGGAGCCGACTTCATTCTTCCCCGTTGATAAGAACAAGAACAATCTTCACCGAATTCCACGGAGTATACCCCTCGTTGTTTGTCCGTCACGTTAAACCAGACCGATAAATAAGATCAGCATTTCCCCACTGTGATTTGAAATCACAACAATGTGATAGCTAGGCGGCTCTCTTGCCAACTGAGCCAACCTGATAAGTCTTATAGATCTCCCAATTCGTTTATTATACAAAATACAATAGTTGCAGTAATCATCTTCAATTGGAATAGAAGTTGAAGTTTGACCCTGAAGCAACAATACTTGTTTTTCTTAGGTTTGTTGTCACTTGATAATAGGGTTCCATCTTATCTTTTGGATTCATATAATCTACAAAACTTTTACCGTTTCTTGTTCCATCCCATTGTATCAATTTTAACTCCAGTTTATACACAAAATTACTTATTTACTATCCAAATTTTAAGGTGTTTGTCATTGAATTATGAACTGACACAAAAGTTTCTACTGCATCTTAATCGATACTTTTTCAAAAGAGACATCATTTTATTCAAAACAATTGTAAGCAATACAGCTGCTATTAACACTAATTCAACACTGAAATTTACGATCATGACAACCACGATTTTTACCGTTCTTGAATTTCGCCGTTCTTTTCAAATCATCTGCAGTAAATAAAACTGTAAGTAAAATTAAAAAAACAACAGTTTTTATTTAAATCAACCCTCATATTTCAATTAATTTGGAAAAAATTAAACAATAAACTGAACAAACAATAAGAACTGCCTACTATTTACTATACTAAAAAAAGCACCTAATTCATCTTCAATTAGAAACCGTCAACCAAAACTGTCATCATAGGTTTCTTCAGTTTTTAATTTGGTCTGGATTTCTGTCTGGCTGGTAATATATGTATCGTGCGTATAGAGTGTACCAATGGGTCAAGAAGGATGAAAATTTGAACATTTACTCATTATGTCCGAGAAAAGTTTGTTTTTGAACCCTGCCTAAATAGTTTTATAGTGAGACCTTCAATTTACAATGTTAGTTTATGCTTAATCGTTCCCTCGTTTGTGTCTGGCGAAGTCCACACTTGTTTTTGATTTCGTTTTTTTTTTTTTTTTGAAAATTTGGTCATTTTTTTTTTAGTGATCAGTAAAAAGCGAGTAAGTAATTTATTAACTGATCATCTCTTTTTCTAATCTTTAACTGATCACCCCTAAACAGCATGCTGCCAGAGGACGATCTCTTATTCACATATTTGCAAATGCATAAAATTCGAGTTAATTTCGGTCGAATTAATGTCCAACATAAGAAGTTTGCTAAACTTTACTCTACAGCAGTCGCCTAAGATATTTACTCGTCTTTCACAAAGCCACGATAACGGAAACCTCAGTGAGGCTCGAATTCATTCCTTGAACCTCAACTAGTAATAAAAAAAACTTCAAGGAGACCAACTACTCAATTCTACACCTCACCATTCCATTAAGAGGGAGTCATTCATGATGCCTATGGTGTGCAGAAAGGCAAGACTTGGGAAACTAAACGATATTTCCCTTAACCACACGTATCTACGTGGGTCCTTACATTAAACATGGCTTTGTATCATATTTTGCCCCCGTGGGGGGAAAATAAATGTCTGCGAAACCAGCATACCATTTATAGCTCTAAAGCTAGCATCTGGCACATTTCTCAAGATTAACTTAGTGTGGCACAAGGATACAGTAGTGGGAGCATGTGAGTATCATAATAATCACTATTCAACAGGTCTGGTTAGTTACTCAATAGAAACTGTCACGTGACCAACATCTTTTGGCAACATACCGTGTTGGAGATGATCAATAAAAACAATTAGAAAAAAAGATGAGCAATGAATAAGTTACTCTTCTCATTTTTTTTTGCTGTTGTTGTTTGTACAATGATCACTACAAAATCAAAATTTTCAAAAAAAGCAAAAAAACAAGTGAATGCTGCTGGACATAAATTAAGGAACCAATTTATCGTAAAGTAACATTTAAATTCATTCCCCAACTAAAAAATAAAACTACTGGGGGATTTCCAAAGTAAACATTTTCTAGGCATAAGAAGTTTATGCTTTAACTTTCAGCCCTTTTCCTCCATTGGTACAGCAAGTACTTAATAATATATGCATACATTGCAGGCAAGCCAGTTGAGAGTTTAGGTGACAGTTCTGGCTGACGGATTCTAAAAATTGCAACGTATCTTTCTGACTGTGACAGAAAGAGACTGAGGGATATTGCGAAAATACGAACACAAAATTGACTGTTCCACTGTGTGTGTGTGTGCGCGTGTGTGTGTGTGTGTGTGTGTTTTGCAGATAATAAAACTACAACTACAAAGACAAGTGTAGTTGAAGTCAGTCTGGTTTTATTTTCACCCAATATGGATACAAAATACCATGTTCTAACCTGTCAAATTACTGACATAGGACACACTATCAGGTTTATCAAAGAAATTGAATCGGTGACCCAAGTTCAAATTAGTTCCGACTATATTGATAACCACTAACACCCTTCTCTCTCCCCAGCTACAGGGAAAATAGTTAGAAGGCTGTGAGAAAGACAACTCTCTTCCAAAACCAGAGAGTAGAGTCCCTTTGAGGCTGTTTGACGCCCAATTTGACGTCCTTCAGGTAGCTCCTGGAGCCAAACTGATGCCAGACGTGTCACTCTCTGCTTTCCTCTAGACTACGTCAGCAAGGCCAACAGGGAGATTTTGACGACTGACTACCCCAGGATCTTCATACGCTTCGCCCAAGTTTAGGCCCAAGAGGGGACGTTCCATTTTCTGTAGAGACAGAACGGATGGCGTTAATTCGGATATTGTGTGACGGTAACGATCGCCAGGTTCGCAGGATTATGGATCTGTTGTATCTCTAGGCCCCAGGTTAGAGCAAGGTTGTGTAAAGGACTGGCTATTGACCATGCAGCTAGTCTCCCCTGTCAACGTACTGATCTTGTCCAAGGGAAGGGCAGCAGTTGATACAGCTTGACACAAATGTCCTCGCAAGTGTTGCCAGAGTTTCCCTTCTCCTAAACTGGTTGCTACCCAAGGTTAGAGAACTGAGTTAACCCTGCTATTTTACCTATATGTTGATTGGTTGGGGGATGGATCCATGTCCATCTCAAAGCCTTATTGCATGGTGGAAATAAAAACATTTCGCAGGACTTTGAACTTGGTTCACCGATTCCATTGTTCAAGACATTGACCGTTAGTCGTTTTTAAAAGAGGAAAAGTCAGAGAAATCCATTTCAATTGATATTAGAGATCTCGTTTTCATATATTTCCCCTCTTTGGTATTCTTTCTGGTCGGAATTCACATGGCCACCTCATCGGTGACCAACGTATCTAACATACACACACATACACACACACGCATGTATGCTCACACGCACACTGACGCACAAACACGAACATCCATATACATGGTATCGCCCATAAAGGGATACAACAGTTTTTTTTTTAGAAAGTTAATTTTCTTTTCAACCAAACATAGAATTCAATTACCCCTAATAGAGCATAACACAATCAAAACAGACATTATCAGATTTCATTTATTACCGAACTATTGATTTCAAACAAATTTTTCCATAAGGGTGTACTCATTTATTGACGGTATCATATTCATATTCTTGACAACAGAGTTTGAATGCTCTAGAGTTTAGTCATGAATTATACCTGATAATATCGCTTTTGATTGTGTAATGTTCCACTAAAAATTATAAAAATCCTGCCATATTTGGTTAAGAAGAAAACTTTCTATAAAAAAAAAAGATGTCGGTATGTTCTCATCTATCGATGATACTGTATATGTATATGTGTATGTATACATGTATGCGTGTGAGTCTGTAAGATTGTGACATTGATCACCGACAAGGTACCTTTAACCCCTCTACGGCACCTACAAGTAGGAATATGAGTTAAGAGCTTTGGGACAAATTAATGGATTAAAATAAAAGTTTTACTGAATGAGCAAAAAATATTACTCAACAAGAACCAAAAGTTCAATGAGGCGTCCACTATAAAGTTTTAACGCCACTGTTAGGTGATCCTATGTGGAAGATAATCTTAGGTAAGAAGCGTATTATCGAGGAACATCTTTCTTTCGAGTTTCAAGTAAATCTTACTTAAGACAGTTGAGAAAATCGATTTTGAAGCGTAAAGTTTAAACGCTATCATTGCCAGATCACGTGACCCTGGTTCAAATTTTTTTTTCAAGTATCCTCCCAAGGGACACCTTTCTACCAAGTCTCAAGTAAATCTGACATGTTACTGTTAAGAAAATCGATTTTAATTGAATTTAAAATATAAAGTTCAACCACCATTATTGCCAGATCACGTAACCCTGAGCGGGAAATCTTTGTAGGTTGAAAAACATCTAATCAAGAGGCAACTTTCAACCAAAGCAGCTAAGAAGTAATACGGGGACAGACGCATGGAACGATCAACCGATGGACAGAGCCCCTTATAAACGGGCGAGGCCGCCTCTAAAGATAGAATAACAATTAAGAATATATTTTGATTTTAGAAAAAACGTTAATCTTCACACAATTCGCCCATGTTGAACGATTGAATTTTGAGGGGTGGAATCAGAATCTGAGGAAACGTCTTTACTGTTTGTTTGTTTTTTTTGTTTTTTCAGTCACTTCTGCCTCATCTGGTAGGATAGTGGTTCTGAAATAGGTGCACTTAGTTCCCAGGGCAGGAATATCCTAAGGAGAGAAATTTTAGCAAATAGAGTAATAGGGAAGGAACTTTAGTCAGGAAAAGAATGTATGATGGAAAGAATAATGGTAAAAAAATACAAGATACAATTCAGAATGAGCAGAACTGCAAAAACCAGTGATCTCAAGGGTAGGAACATGACCTGGGACTTTGAGAACAACTGTGCTAGAAAAAGACATCCAACCAAAAACAATAAGTTCCACCATTCGGGTAGTTAATGTTCTATGTTCTTGAGACACTTCAGCAGTTGCACAACAGCCTTGTTTTTCCAAACAATGAGAATCGTGCCAATAATTGGTAACTTTTGATTAATCACAAATAAACGCTCTACTTGCTTATAGACCTGAGATTTTTATAGTCAACCGCTGTTCATTCTTAAAGTGTTCATTAATTATTTTAGAGAAAACGACGTAGATTATTTTATCTTAGTTTCTGATTGAAATAACCAATAAAGGACATGATGCTTGAATTTTATGAATAACATTAATAGCTACTTTATTAAAACCGTCCTTTGTCGGCAGCTAATCAACCTTTCTAAATGTCGTTCTTTTACTAGATAGAAAAATAATGTTAAGAAGCTCGGCTATGCTAGGGTCAAACTCCTTTGCTTCAATAAAATCTGAAAGGCAGACAAAACAGAATTCATTTCTCCATACAATGTTATTCCAACATCAAGTATCCCATTGCAATTTCTTTACTAGTAGTTCCTGTAATAAAACAAGTCGACCTGAGTCGTCATCTGTTTTTACGTACGCAACTCTTATCAAGCGTCACTAGTTTTTGGTGAGACCATTGTCATTGTTGTGACAAACAAAAATAAAGTCAAAACTCTGTAGTAGTAGTAGTAGTAGTAGTAGTAGTAGTAGTAGTAGTAGTAGTAGTTTGATATAAGTGAAAGGATTACTAATGTAATTGCACGGAACAATATAAAGGCGAAAACATTGCTAAATGAGAATTTAAAAAAATGGTTTGGATTGAGGAAACCTGGAATCGCAAGGGAGAGGAATATAACCTGGGGTTCTGAGAACATCTCAGCCAGAAAAAAAAGGCATGTAACCAAAAAAACTGCGTTCAATCTTTGAGGCAGGTCACCCCTGTCCACTCATTTCCTATCTCTTCCTGAAACTCTACAACAGATATGAAAAAGTTTTAATACTGAAGTGTTCGTTAATTATTTGAGAAAAAAGTTTTCAAGTTGATCTTGCTGGTTATGTACCTATCACGTCTACAGGCTGCACCAATGGAGCTAGAGGGCTGAATATTTAAACATTTACTCACTCCTTATTATGCCTGGAAAAAAAGTTGGTTTATTTTTTTCGTTTTTAAAAATCTCTCCTGAATAGGTTTGGGGTCAATTTGCAATCTAAGTTTATACTTAATTGATCGCTTAGTTTTTTGTCTGACAACATCCATCTTTGCTTTTTGGAAATTCAGATTTTTAAATGATCAATGCCCAGCAAAGAGAGGGAGAAGTAACTTATTCATTGATCCCCCTTGTTCCATTTTTTTCAATTGATAGCACCCACACAGCATGAAGCCAAAAGACAGTTTCTATTGAGTGTCTAACCTATATTCAGTTTTTTTTTAATGCGCACTAGTTGTAGTATTTCTACCCAAAATTTATCAGAAGAAGGATTGCCATATTTATATCATTTTTTCAGTAATCTTTCCTTTCATCTTAGGGCGACGGTCAGAGTAAGGTTTTATGAATAGGGTTGACTGTTTCTTTATTAAAATGCCCCCTGTCAGCACATAATGCAACTAATCAACATTTCTAGATCTTCCTTTTCGTCAAGAACATCGTTCTCCTGACATGCTTTTTAAAATTGTTCTCTGAATTCTTTTGACGAGCAATTATCATTATTATACACTGATGTACTCGTAGTAGTGTTCGCATTTTGGTTGATATGGACTCAACATACCAATTGTTTTACTCTCGGGTTTTTGTCCGGTGTTTGTCATAGTTGGTGAGCTTCTGGGAATTTTGAGCCGAATCCTTCGTTAAATCCATCCTTCTTTTATACGTGCGTGTTTTCGTGTGTTTATGAGTTTCAGCTATCCTGGCCATACCGATTTGTCTACAGACTTGGCATCAGTACTTTACTAGATCTTTTTGATCTTTTATTGGCCTCATTTCTAAGGGAGTACAGCATCTAGATTCTCAAAAATCTAGATGTTTTGTACCATGTTTTAAATGTTTTCCAATGGGTAACACCAGCGATATTATAAATATATTTAGTCTGACCATATTTATCCTTAGATGGAAAATTTATCACATGAATTTTGACGCTACGATTATTTAATTAATGACTTCGATGGCGAATTTTTATAATTCTCCAGTCGATAGGTAATACACTATGCTGACTATAACATATAGGTAAATAGTAACTTCTTCAAAAATATATACAAATTCATATGTATATAGAATGCTTGCTTTTTTGTGTTCGTGTCTTTTGAAATTCAGTTCTATGCATGCATGCATATATGTATGCGTGAATATATATATATATATATATATATATATATATATATATATATATATATAAACATAATTTTTATGTATACTTATGGAATCTTCACTACAAATTTGTTTCGCGTGTCTCAGTAATTTTTTAAATGCCCTATTAAAAACCCTTGAGTGATCTCACTTCTATCCCGTTTTCGCACTTTGATCAACCGATAACTGATGAGTACGATTGCCATAAAATGTTAACATTTACTGGGTATATGTCTTTGTAATTCTTTTTTTATATATATATATATCAATAGCTCTATTTACTGTCATGAACATTGAGCACTGGGATTAAACCTGTACAACGGATAAGATCGGCTTTCGCTCGTTTTCTCTTGGTATTTTTACAAATTAAGAATATATATATATATATATATATATATACATATATATATATATATATATATATATATATATATATATATATATATATATATATATATATATCTTATAAGTATTTTTGAAAAATAGATTGAAAACAAACTCTACGCAAAACACAAATTCTTTTGTACAAGTCATGCATTTTCTCATGTTTTTTAGTTCAGAATGATGAACTATTCTTATGTATTCCGTTGCAATTTTGTGCAGGGTCGATCAATGAAATTAAAAGCATAAATAACATTTTTGTTTGGAAGAGATGCCAAAATTGTTATTTGAATAACTTTTAACTATAGCAATACACATTTAGGAGAGAATTCAATCGTAGGCAAGAAACACAAAGTTTATGCTACTTATAAACATGTACTTACACGTAAACATAGCATGTGTGTGTGTGTGTGTGTGTGTGTGTGTGTGTGTGCTTGGTTACTCAGATATTCCCAGGTCTCCTAGAATATCTCACACATCTCTCCGAATCAATCTGAAAGGAAATAAAGAACTGCATTTTCTATTTTTTTCTTTCTCTGAGGAATCCATTTGGTAAATGATTTTAATGAAAATGTGGCAAATAGATCAATTTAAAGAAGATATGCATATGAAATTTAAATACTATATATTATTTAATCGTAAAAGAATCGTATAGGTCTCTCTCTCTCTCTCTCTCTCTCTCTCTCTCTCTATATATATATATATATATATATATATATATATATATATATATATATATATATATATATATATATATTCAAATATACATAATTTTAACCACACTATTCTTTTGATAACTACCCTCAGATGAAGCGGTATTGATTATATATATATATATATATATATATATATATATATATATATATAATGTCGATAGATAAGGATAAAGAGTCAGCTAAACATGTGGTTTAATTGACAGTAAGAATTGCAGATACAACATGCATATACATATACACACACACACACACACATATATATATATATATATATATATATATATATATATATATATATATCAGTGCAAATCTATAATTCAATATGTGATAGGATTTTTCATTAAAGTGTTCAATACAAAAATATTCAGTTAGGTAGAGCTTCAGATATTTTTTTTTTATTTCTTTAAACTTTCAACCGCTTCATTGAACAATTTATTTGACTAAGTCAACCAATATCCACCCAGCTATCAAAGATTTTGTTGAACTGGTTTGGGTTTTCGTCTAAAAGAAATTGTCAAGTAATCAACGTGTTTTGACAGCATGCTGTGCTGAGGTGATCATTTAAAAATTGAAAAAAAGGGATGATCATTGGATTCATTTTTCCGGTGTTTTGTCCGGCGGTTAAAAAAACAAAAACAAGCATATTGCATAAGCCCACATTGTAAATTGAAATAATCATTAAAAACATACTCGTTGGAATTTTTTTCCCAAAGTTTATTATAGACTTAATGTTTGAATTATCAGTTTCATTGGTCCAGCTGGTACTTGTGACACATACATACATAACCAGCCAACCAGACCAGCTCGAAAACTGAAAAAAACCCATGTGGAAAGATTCGGTGACAGTTATGTTTGATGGTTTTTAATATTAATTTTTAAATGATATGAAGTTCCCCTTCTTTGAGGCTAAATTGGCACCACACGCATATAAGCATATACGTAAACACACATACACATATATACTTGCATATATACACAATATATACATACATACGCATGCACATAGATTAACATACACAATAGTAATCGCATGAAATTTCCAATATATATAGTTTACAATACTAGAATATAAAAAGAAAGAAATTTAAAAAAACAGATTTTATCCGTTGTTGATGATATTTAATCACGTTTGGCACAAAATGTCAACATTCACCGGGTAGACATCCTTAACTCAGTCAATAGTCGGAACAGAGTCACTTTAAGTCCAGTGCCGGACAAAATATGTTTCCTAGAGAGAGAGGGATAAGAAAAGCGTCACTTGATTGACTGAATATACAACACACACTTATTATTACTTATTCAGACTCTAATATAGATATATCGTTGAAAAAATTATGAAAATCTTTGGTTGAATATGCTGGTAGAGAATGCTGTTGAAGAAGTTTTTCAGTACAATTAGTTTTCTGAAAGATAATATCATAAGTTGGTTTGCATGCAGTCTGAGGTCAAAACCGACACAACGGGTTTCATATTCACATGGGTGAACATTCAATAGGAATGACACGGACAAGGAATCATGTTTGTTGGTGTACTTACTGATCTCTCATCGTTAAATGTGTTTCTTGAGTAACCTACATGCATGATACCTTATATAAGACAGATCCTGGGAAATAAGTGACTGAAGTGACACAAAAGAATTTTTGAAAAAGTTTTTAATATTTAGTATTAAAAGCTGTAAAACTTTCCAGACTATATATATATATATATATATATATATATATATATATATATATATATATATATAATCAGTGAATTTTCAAAAGGTTCAGTAAAGTCAGTAAACCGTTAAGTTGGTTAGTACCTTTTGCGATAAATGATTTTAAAAACTATTAGTTATTTTTTGGAAGACCAATTTATACATGTACAATGTGTTGAAGTAATAATAAAAAGTGTACAATGATATTTCAAAAATATTAATGCAGTGGCACAAAATTACTATAATAGTGGTACGTAATCACTATTGGCGCGTGGCGATCTGTATTTTGTACGTACGCATTGCTATGGATGCACCGAAACGCAAAAATATTTTAGTATCTGTAGAAAGCAACGGACTGTAAAAGCTTTTTTTGGTGCGGTGTAGGGAAGGTGGCCCTGATTGCAAATTTTAAAGTTTCAATCCCCACACATTTGATATTACAAACGGCAAACAAATAAAAGGAAATAAGAAAATCAATGCAAGAAAAACAAAATTCGGATTTGTCACTATTGTTTGCTGATAATAGTGTCTAATCTAAATTCTGTTTTTCATTAATTCTCTAATTTCTACCACTGGGACCACCATGGGCTTCCGTTGCGATTTTCCCAGGAGGGTGTAAAAGAATATATTTCCAGGGTAGGGGGCACGAAAGGATATATTCGGCTGAGGCTTACTCTCCATTTCTGATAGCGCTATTATTAGGGTGATCAGAGCAGAATTGTCCACGGGTTGTAAGACCCCAATTAATGCATTTCCTGAAAGAGCACGGACTGACGATTAGAAAGCGTTTTATTTTTTGTTAATAGCCCAAAGGAATCAAAAGTTATACGTAAACAAATTTTCTAAATTGGGAAGTTATTTTAGAATTTTAATTCTGTTGTTTGTAAAGGGAGAAGAGGTGTAAAAATAGTTGCTGTCAATATATGTTCACGCAGTGTATTACGCATACTTGATGTCAACAAACACTGCCCCACGCCAAAATGTAAAAATTATATGGAAAGGAAAGGTTTGAATCGCTTTTGGTCAAATAGAGGCCAAGGAATCAAAAGTTTGTTACTTGTTTCTTGTATAAATTGTCCGTCCGCTTGGAAAATACGAAAATTGGATTGAAAAAAAAATCTGTTAACTTTTATTTAAGACTGTTTGGAAGACAAAACTAATTGAATTCGTGGAGTAAAAATAATTCTGAAACAAAAAGTAACGCAAATGAGTTATAGTACTTTCCCAAACGCATCCTTCACCCCTTTACGGTCGACCATAGGTACCACCTACCCTAGATTGTGACAAAAAGGCTTCAAATGCCCTTTGCTTTTTACAGACCCTAAAATATTTTGACATTTTTGTGCATCCGTAACGGAGAGCACACTCAAGATACAGAGCACCATACGCCACGAGTACACACGTGTAACTAAGTTTTGTTTAGTAAGATTTTTTTTATTTTTGCCAATGCGTAAATACTCTTTCGTCTGTTATGTTAAAATATTCTTGTTCAATATCTTTTAAGTTTCTATAATTATATCAAAACATTTTGCAGGCAGATATTTTTTTCACTGGTCCTATTTTCTTTCAGGTTTTAGTGTTTTTTTTTCCTATTTAGAAATCAATTATGACTTCTCGGTAAACAATTATCTTGTTATTCGTATCAAGCATGATCTTCCTGCTGATCCTTGCATTTCGAGATTCTTTACTTCCTACATTTCCGCCCTGAAAATAGTATGATCTATACATGTAAAAATATCGTAAACTAATTCAATAGTGCCTGAAGTCAGATATCAAAAAAGATATCACAAATTTTACAAAATATCTCAATATTGATATCTAGTATTTGATATTAATATTCATTTTCAAATTATCATTATTTTTCATTGATTTAATTGAATCAGTGTCACTAGAAGAATGTTTCGGCCTTCTTCAAACGTCTTATGTACTCGGTAAGCTACTCGGAATTTGAATTGAACTCCTTCATACAATCTACGTTTTGTTATCCATTTCAGATGGAGGACATCTCGTCAGTTCGACCTCCCGGTGTCGCTTGTCCATCTTACTGAACCAGCATTTATATTTTTCGGCTCTACTCGACCAAGGGAGTGAACCAGCGACCACCATACAGGTTGCTAGATGCACTCAACCGACATCTTACATTATATGGTTATAAATTTGGATAATTTCTTGTTTTTCTGTACCGTATGGCATTTACAGAGTCATTTTGCAAAAGCATGTAAAGTTTCGTCTAATTCACTTCTGTGATTTAAGCATGAATTAACTTTAAACAGCACATTTTTAGCAAAAACAAGTTGAAGAAAATGAAAATTTTCTACAACTTTGTATGCTACGTTTTTCATTGCAATTTTCCTGACTTGTTATAGTGGAAAAAGTTACTCAAAATAAAATTCTTTACAAGATGACGTACATTTTATTAGAATTGGTTGAGTTTGACAGAAATTATTACAAAATTAAAATCGTCGTTATCTGTAAAACCTCCACTTAATCATATTGAGGACAGCGCTATCGCGCGTACCTGATTTATTTTTATTATCTTTTATCATTAGGTGAAGTATTATAACCCATTATATTAATTCATTATATTATTCGCTGAAGGAAAGCACATGTCAATTTCAATTAGTAATATTTTTCATCTTAATTAAAAACCATCAACCAAAACTGTCACAAAAATTATCAACTTGTTTTTGTTTAGTTTTTAAGCTGTTCCTGCTGGCTGGCTGGCTGGTTTGCTGTGTATATAAGCATGTATCAATCATGTAGAGCTAGAAGGCCAAAATTTCAACATTTATACTTAATCATGTCATTAAAAGAGGTGTTTCATTTTTGAAAATCCAGACTTTTTTTTAGTGATCGTTATCCAAGAAAGGTCGGGAGAAGTAACTAATTCATTGATCATCCCTTTTACCAATTTTCAAATTGATCATCCCCAACACTACATTCTGCCAAAAGACGATGGTCACGTGACGATTTCTATTGAATGACTAATCAGACCTATTTCATCTTAATTTTTTCATCGCAGTTTTCATCACCAGTCGGGAAGCCTGTGTGTTCGTGTGCGTGTGTGCGTGAGAATTTATCGGCATTAGTTCTGATGAGAAGCAGACAATTTGAACAGAATGTCCTACCGAATGTTTCTTACACTTTTCTTTTTTTATAGCCACACACATCCTGTATATATATATATATATATATATATATATATATATATATATATATATATATTGCATGTATACATTGCATGCATACATTGTATGAATATAGGCTCACACACAGGTGTACTGCCCTGAGGAAATATATGAACACACACAAATGCACACACATACATTCCCCCAAACACATGTATATATATGTGTATGTGTGTAGTAAGTAAGTAGGTATATACATTCTTACTCATCTGCTTATAAATATATAAGAACTATATAAAATCAGTTTTAAGATAACTTTTTGAATAGCCGTTTACATTGAATGAATACAGGAACAACCACCCGAACATTAATACACATGCACACATACAAATATATATGTACATGTAGATGAAAATGACAATCGGAAGATGAAGAGAAAAACTCAAGAGATAGGTGTTACGTCTCAATTATTATTATTATCATTATTATTATTATTATTATTATTATTATTATTATTATTATTATTATTATTATTATTATTATTATTATTACTATTATTATTATTATTCCGTGGGCGCAGTTCGATACATTTCGACTTGGACTGGCCAACTTTTTCAAAAAAAAAAAAAAGAAAATTTGAGATGTAACGCCATTTTCTTGAGTTTTTTTCTTTACCTTCGGATTGTCATTTTCATCTTCATTCAATGTCAAATCACTTCACATCCACAATACAAACAAACACACACACACACACACACATATATATGTGTGTATGTGTGTGTGTGTGTGTGTGTGTGTATAAGTAAATGAATTCTACGATAAGAGTTGAATAGATTTTAGAAAAAAGTGAAAAAAGGAAAGTCCTACTTTTTAGTCATCGTTTTAAGGTATAATATCATTTAATAAGCCTTAACTGGTTTCCTACACGTCTTCAGAAGGCTAAAGTAATTCTGTTTCTGGACTTTTAATGTCCACTGCCCAGTGAATGGTGACTCCATTCCCTTTGGGTTTCCCTTTTTTTTCACTTTTTTCACTTTTTTCACTTTTTTCTTTGAATATGTATATATATTTATAAATTGCGTTTTATCATATGAAAACTCTTATTTGAAATGATCGCTCAAATTGAAATGATTGCTCGTTATCATCATTGCCTTGACAACGTAAATAGAATAAACAATTAAAGAAAATAGGGCTGTTGACAAAATCGAACTTGTGATCGATAGGGTAACCACTTCAACGTAGCGTTGCTCTTACAATTGAGCTAAATAGCTGCTGGTTTCTGCAGCATCCCCATTTTCTTTAATTATTTGTTCTATTCATGTTGTCTAGGCCAAATGGTACATTCTCTGTGTAAAAATATCATTTCAAATAAGAGTTTGCATATGATATAAGGCAATCTATAATCATTCTGTCGGATCATATATATATATATATATATATATATATATATATATATATATATTATTATTATTATTATTATTATTATCATTATTATTATTACTATTATTATCATCAAGAAATATATGTATAATCCGACATAAATAATTATAGATTCGTTATATTACTTTGTTTGAAATGCTCTTCCTTTGAATGTTAATTCTATTTACGTTGTCCAGGCCAAGTGATAGATTGGCCGTGTGATAACGGGAGATCATTTCAAATAGAATTTCAAAGTAATTTAACGCACTTATGATTATCCCTGCTGGATTATATATCCATTTTTTTGTAATATAATTGCCAGCGTTGAGAAACAAATAGAGTAGATATACATAGTGGATGAACAAAATGAGAATTCGCAGACAAAGAAGTTATTTGGCTTTTGCATTACCGGCAGCTATTTTGCTCAATGGTAAGAGCAACGCTATATTCAAGCAGCTACCTATCGATACCTGTAGCAGCCAAATTTTCTTTAATTGTTTATTCTATTTACGCTGTCAAGGCCAAATGGTACATCCATCGACTAATAACAGGACATCATTTCAAATAGAGTTTCAAAGTAATGTAACGCATTTATATATATATATATATATATATATATATATATATATATATATATATATATATATATATATATATATATATATGTGTGTGTGCGTATATATATATACATATATATATATAATATATATATATATATATATATATACATATATACATATATATATATATATATATATATATATATATATATATATATATATATATATGAATTCGTTTATGAATAAAGGGTGGCTTATAAATTTCTTGGCCATTTAGAAATTGCATTAGTTTTTTTTCGTTCTTTCTTCATTTATGTTCATATCTTCTTATAATAAAGTTTAGAGAATGAAATAAGAAAGTAATTATGTATGGAGAATGATGTCAAATAAATAACCCACATTTTCTTGACGTGCAAATAGCACATGTCTGCCCGCTGCATCAAAATAATGGACGCAGGGCCGGCTCTAGCGTCCCTGGCGCCGCGGGCAAGCTGAACTTCAGTGCCCTTCGTAGTTAGTATTATCTAATTCAAAAAACTCTGACATCGCATCAAGGAATTTTCGTATTTGAACTGTTTCTAATCTATTTAATTTATTCATTTCCCTATCTGTATTTGGAAAATCCTGCTCTCTCAGACACATGACAAGCGTCCACCAGCACCAGGTGTCTTTGGTAATTGTCCACGTTTCCGCTGCCTTGTGCCAGCCATGTATAGGAATACTCATTTTTACAAATGAAATTCGATGATTTTTTATGCATCAGGATTTTCCCCATAATAGATTTTTTTTTTTAAAGATTTCTTAAAATATGGGACAAAAATTTAATTTACACAGATCTGGTGAGTCACGAAATAGAAACTGTTTTGTGGTCTACGTCTTGTTGCAGCATGTTGTGTTGGGGGTGACCAATTTTTTAAAAATGTAAAAAATAAATGGATGATCATTGAATTAGTTATTTCTTTTGCCTTTTGTTGGACAGTAATCACGGCAAAAATTAGAATTTTCAAAAAAGGAGAGTGAATAGATCTATTAAGCATGGACTTCAATTCCAAACTAAACCTCCACTCAAGACTCATTTGGGGAGGAGATTTCCAAAAGGAAAAGAACCGTTCTTTCAAGATCTAATGAGGAGTAGATATTGAAATTTCCAGTCTTCTAGCTCCATTGGTACGATATGTACATTTGGCTCATACATTCATACTTAGCCAGCCAGCCAACAAGTCAGGCTGAATGACAAAGATATCTATGTTGATTTTTGAAAACAATGTTGACAGTTGGAGTTGAAGGTTTCGGCATAAAAAAAACACTTTCAAATGGTAGTGCAATGATGGGTCATTCTTTATAAAAGACCCATGCTGGATTAACCTTAATAGAATTTAGTGTTGTCGAATAGTTCCATAAAGTTTGCCTTGCCATCATTTAAATAATTGGATGTAAATGCACTTTATCCCTTTTTTCACTCGGTATCTATCTACCTATCTCTCTCTCTCTCTCTCTCTCTCTCTCTCTCTCTCTCTCTCTATCTATCTATCTATCTATCTATATATATATATATATATATATATATATGTGTGTGTGTGTGTTTGTGTGTGTGTGTGTGTGTGTGTGTGTGTGAGGGAAGAAAGGGAAAGAGACAGTCTCAGGAGTAAAAATATAGGAAACTTTGTTTGTTAATCAATTAATCCACAAATGAATTAATTACTAGCATATACATGTTTCGGGGGTTATTTCCATCTTCAGTAGCGTCGGATGGTTTCAGTGGTTTCAGCGGTTAAAAGGTTTTCGTAAAAAATAAATCTAACATCAGATGTTTTGCTTTGGAAGCAAAAATTTATATATATATATATATATATATATATATATATATATATATATATATATATATATATATATCAGTCAACTTATTTGATTTTATGAATATGGTTCTATCTGTGATACCAACGAGTCAATATTTGACTGAAATCAAGAAAGTTTATGCATATTTACAAACATATATATATATATATATATATATATATATATATAGAGAGAGAGAGAGAGAGAGAGAGAGAGAGAGAGAGAGCATGACGTGGGTGATCACTGAAAAATTGGAAAAAAGTGGTGATTGGAAAATTAAATGTAATTTGTAGGGCAGTGATCACTGAAAAAGTCCAAATCCAAAAACAATACTAGTGTGAGCATTGCCAGACCAAACTAAGGGGACAATTTTTGATAAACTTACATTTTTTAAACCATTTTTGTGGTCAGGAGAAAAAACATTTATAAACATAATAAGAAGTAAATGTTGAAACTTTATGCCTTCTTCGTTTATGTTAACAGAACTGACAGTTTGATAATAATATATGGAGAAATAGATAACGATATCTGTACGCAGGCCGTAGAACATATCGAATATAGACGGACTTTCCCCAGGGTTCGAACCCTGACCACTGGCACCGGTGAGAAAAACGTGACGATCTCAACCAGGTCTGTCACTCTCAACATAGACTTCCATGTACAAAAATATATTTGTTTATAATCCCTGAGAGTTCTATGAGAATCAACAAATAAACAATTTCCCATGAGACTAACCCTTATGACAAGGAAATTTCTAATGTTTTCCACAAATAACGCAAAAAACAGTCTTTGTGTTATATTGGTTACAAGCTGTCGGGTTTGGTCTAGTTATTTCGTCTTTTGAGAAAAGCTTTTGTTTTATTGGTGACCATTCGCTTCGCTGAAGGTCATCATGCGCTTACAACAAGAGGTTCAGCTAATGTAAAGAATAAAACATCACTCACCAACTCAGTCCGTAGTTGAACAGCTGTAGCGTTAGAATTTGAAGTCATATAAAAATGATCCCATTGAGGAATAAATATGGTCAGAACAAGTTCTATTAATGACATTGTTGGAGTTTTCCATTGGAAGACATCTAAAATAACATCTAGATTCTGGAGAATATCCATAAACCCGTCAAAATAAGGCGCAAAAATGATCATAAATCTTTTTTTCTAAAATAAAAAATATTTTCAGATGTGGGTTAGTGGAGTACTGATGCCAATTTTCAACTCTGTAAATAAAACAGTATGGTCAGGAGCACTGGAACCTTCGAACACTTGAACATAAACCAAACCCACGCACATAGAGAAGAAAGGATGGAGCATCTCTGGTGGCAACAGTAGTTCAATAATTATAAAAACAATAATAATAATGATAATAATAAAACAGGTTTACTAAATAGAAACCGTTACGTGACCAAGTTCTCTTGGCAGCATGCTCTGTTGGGGTGATCAGTTGAAATTTTGGAAAGAGAGGTGATCAATGAATAAATTACTTCTCTTTTCTTTTATTAGGTGTTGATCACTTGAAAAGTCTGAATTTTATGGGAAATGTGCGTTAACGCTGCTGGATTCAAACTAATGGATTGATTAAGGATAAAATTACATTGTAAATTGAACCTCCTTTAAAAAATGTCTCTGACGACGTTATACGGTGCAAGGTAGCTGTAATTCGGCAGCGATAAAACTTGTTACTGCTTACAGCACTTGACCATCCAAAATGTTCACCCATTAGGGTACCGAAGAGGCTCGATATTGCTTAACTTCAGTGATTGTAAACAAACTGATTCACCCAACGCAATTTGACCGTGACATAATAATAGCGCTATTTTGTGACGCTCATTCCGTTTACCAAGCTGATGATAGTTACTCGACCTCACATTTAGCAGTTCATATTTCGAGCTTACTTGTAGATAGATAGATAGATAGATAGATAGATAGATAGATAGGTGGATGGATACTGACAAGCTGAGATAGATAGATAGGTAGATAGATAGATAGATAGATAGATAGATAGATATGAGCAGACAGAAATAGACAGGCTGATAGATAGATAGATAGATAGATAGATAGATAGATAGATAGATAGATAGATAGATAGATAGATAGATATGAGCTGACAGAAATAGACTGATAGATAGATATCAGTAGACATAGATAGATAGATAGATAGATAGATAGATAGATAGATAGATAGATGGGTGGATGGATACTGACAAGCTGAGATAGATAGATAGATAGATTTATTGAGAGAGAAAGAGAGAGAGAGAGAGAGTCCTGGTCATCCACTACAACCAGACCAGTCTCTAGCCATCCTCGCTGTGCCTTGCCTCTGAACCGACCTAGATAAGGACAAGAGTAACCCCTCACTTTAATCCAAGTAAAGTGCAAGTTATTACTTCAAACCATGCAGAGCAATCACCATTCAGAACGGAAGCCATGGTCTTCAACAATAAAAGTCAAACATCATGTATTACTGATTTGATGACGGATACCCGACCTCGCATTCAGCAGTTTGAATTTTCTGCCACATTTACTCTTTAGGAAAGACAATTCTCCCGATATTCTTTCTTTCGACAGTCATTTTAAGTGTAGCTTTTTCATTGGCGTACAACTATGAAAGACGTTGAAAAGATTTGGTGAGTGTAAAGATGAGCCACTGACTCCTGTTTCATCATCTTAACAGTGCCTAAAAGTGGCCAAAACTGGCTTCCATAGTCATTGTCATCCTGAGAGCCAAGAACTTGATCTATATATGCTTCTGTCAATTAGACTGTTTGGAATTGAAGATAAATATTCACTCAGCTTAGTCTAACAATACAGCAGGATAGGGTGGCATCTAGCGAGGATCGAACTCACTGCACTATCAAACCATTGCTATACGGTAGGCGCTAATAGAAAGATAAATTAGAACAAAATATTAGCAGCTTACTTTGCTAACCATGTAGGTGTAGCTGGTCTAACGGTTAGCAGAACAGAGAATGTAATTGGCGAACCAACTTCAAACTAATACTTTATAAAAGGCACGAATCCATCTCTTCTTACTTCTGCTATGAATTAGCAGGGCAGACTGAGCTCTTGAACTTTGGTTGACAACCGGTATAAGAGATGGACAACTCTGAATTCAAAACTTCGAAAGTAAGACCCCTTTTCCAGCGTTGTGAAAGGCTGACAACTGCTGAGTAGAGGATGTGTTCCCGGAATGTACGGTTAGCAGGGTTTTGGTAAAGCTCTGAAGATTATGATAAATTGCTCAAATAAAATAAAGGAGAAATGAACAAACATAGCGTCGAAAGATGAAATATTGTAAGAAAAATATGGTCAGATTAAATTCTTTTTATGGCATCAATGGTGTTTTCCACCGGAAAACATCTAAGATGGAGTAAACATCTAAATTCTCAAGAATCTAGATGTTGATAATAATCCTGTCAAAGGTCAAAAAAGGCATTTTTTCCTAATCGAAAAAATATTATAAGAAGGGGTCTAATGGAGTACTAATGTCAGTTTACAAGGCTGTAGACACGATGGTATGGCCAGGAGGGCAGGAACACACAAACATGCAAACACATTAACAGACAAATACACGCAGGTATTATAAAAGGGTAAAACCGTCTGCTACCCCAGGTGGCTACGGTTGTTTAATAAAAACAGACAGACTAAATAATGAAACCGATATCTCCATTACCCCACGACACCTCGAGCACTATTAAGAGATTAAAAATTAGAATAAGAGGCTCCACAGCCACTGGTCCACAGTGAAGACTGTAGGACACTATTCCTTCTAATATTCAGTTGTAAGTGTGCTTCAAATTTCATATGGTGCATTTTTTCCTTTGACAAATGTGTGTGTACACTGAATGCTTGTTCAAATGTAAACTTGAAATTATGAAAGATAATTCAGGCACAGCCTATATCTCATGGTTTATAAAACTGTGTTGTCATGTTTTGATACAATACAAATATGATTGTGTTAGTTTCAATTTAATTTATATATAATTAATTTTATACTTTGAACAATTTTATTCAGGTTGGAGTTTATCATTATCATTATCATTTTTATTATAAGTAATAATCCTTTTCAGTGTTAGAAGAGTGGAAAATTTGCATGACTTAAGATTCATATAGGTATATGTATATATACAGACATATGTACGTATGGGGGAGAATATGTGCGCGTAAAAAACTTGCCAAGATGAGCTTTAGGGTTAACCTGTTTGAAATTCTCACTATCATTTGGCCTATGTACGTTGCCTGGGCCACATGATACATTTCTGTGTGATAACGGGAGATCATTTCAAATAGAGTTATATATATATATATATATATATATATATATATATATATATATATATACGTCAATTTATCCATATACAATATACACACACACACACACATATTGTCTATGCATACATTGACGAATGGGGAAATCAAAATCAGGTTAAACATAACGTTTATGTTGGCAAGGCTTTTTTACGCCGCTGAAAGCGAGAACATTTTTGCAATTACAATGAGATGCCTAGACAAATATATGAAATATGTTTTTGTATCTCTTCCCTGAAGAAATATTATCATCTCCAAAACAGACACAGTCGCTGGAAATTATGCTGATATCATAGACAATAAACCTTGTCCAATATCTTTAGGCTCCAAAACAGCGTAAAATAAACCACAGATTCACACATACACATGAAAACACGGACAGAAACTCTTTTCTTCTCTTCACTTCATCCATAAACCTTCGTTTTTTCCTTTCTTTCTCCCTTTCTGCTTTCTTCCCACCTCTCTCCCCCCCCCTCTCTCTCTCTCTCTATATATATATATATATATATATATATATATATGCAGCAGCAGCCTTTAATCGTCCGTCGATGGACGCAAATCTTCTCCAGGATTCGCCACACCTCTACCGTTGGCATCGCGGAGCCAATACTTTCTGAATTTGTCTAGTTCGTCTCTCTATCTTGTAATCTGCCAGCATCAGTTTGGGATTTGATCCCGTAGGATCCATGTTTTGAGTTGTGATGTCTGTCAGCTGTCTGCCATTCTTGCAACATGACCAGCCCATTGCTATTTGAGTCTTTTAATGGATGCTATGAAGCCTCTGATTCCCATTTTCTCATGATGTGCACTTTGCATGGTTTTCAATTTGCAGGTCTGTCTCTTGGTTAGGTTCCATGTTTTAGCTCCAAAGGTGACTATTGGGGGCGGGGATGCATAGGCTGTACACTCTTCTTTTTAGGATTAATGAGATTGTCTTGCCATCCTAGGATGATTTTTTGCTTGGTTTCTTCTAATAAAGTCATGTGTACCTAAACTGAATTCGAGTAAAAATCAAAAACTGTCAACCAAAACTGTCCACATATGCCTCTTCAGTATTTAAAATTGGTCTGGTTAGCTGGTGGGCTAATAAGCTAGCTGGCATATATATATATATATATATATATATATATATATATATGCCGTTCCATTTGAGCAAATATCGATATAGGTTTCTTCAGTTTTAAGTTATTCTAACTGACTGGCTATGTATGCACGTATGTGTCACATGTACAGGCTACATCAATGAATCTAAGGGACTGAAATTTAAATACATATTTAGAATTTTTTCTCAATTCCCAGCCTCTAAATAGGTTTTTAGTGGGGTTTCAATCTGTCCTGGAAGTTCATACTAATTTGATCTCTTAGTTAGTGTCCAACAGGTTTCGGCTTGATTTTTAGGTTGCATTTTTTTTTTTTTTTTTTTTTGGAAAATTCAAGCTTTATTAGTGATCACTGCCATAAAAAGGCATGAGACGTAACATTCATAAATCACCTGTTTTCCCTAATTTTTAATTGGCCACCTCTAACGCATCATCTTGCGAAAGGAAATTGGTCACGTTGCAGTACCTAGTGAGTGAATAACCAGACCTTTCTTCTCTACACCTCATGAACTTTTCTTTTTTATTCCTTCCTTTCTTTCTTCTTTCTTTTTCTTTTTTCTCTTTTTTCCTTTCTCTCTTCCTTTCTTTCTTTCTATATACTGTATCCAACAAAACTTTAAATACAAGTGAAAATTTTGAATAATTTCATTACTTGTCTGGAATAAATTAATTACTGCTTCAGATTTTCCAGGTTCCTAATCTACAAACTCAGTAAAATTGTAAAAAGTTGAGCAGTGATCATGAACTGAGGAATCTTAATGAAATTTAATCATTGGAAGTTTCCACTGTCCCTCAACTTTAAACTCTTTGACAATTGACGTGTTATAAAGGGTTCAGATTTCAATTTATTCGTTTCTATTTAGTATGGGAAGCGGACCGATACTGTCCGATTTTGAATGTGAAAGAATTGCAGAACTTCGATATCAGGTGTATCACCAGGTGCGATTACTAATCAAAGTCAGATAGTTGTGAAAATTGTTTTGTGTAGCCCAGAAAGTTATCGTTTCAAAATCAAAGGTATTAGACCAAAGATCTTTGAATGTGACTGGAGGACAGTTATCAGAGCGCTTCAGCGAATCCCAATGCACTCCATGGCTTGTCTGAAGACAGAAACTGGAACTTTAGTTCACAAAAGGACCGTCAGAGGAACTATTGAAAAATCAGGATTCAGCTACAGGAAAGAATTGCAGCTTCCAGCCCTGGAAATAATTCGAAAAATGGAGTTTGCACGTTTATCAAAAGTCAGATGAGGACTGGTGAAGGGTCCTCATCAAAGACGAGAAGAAATTCAACCTTAATTGGAGAAGGTGGACCCCCGGTATTACAGCCATGACTCCAGGTTATCAAAGAAAAACACTTTGAATCTTGCTAGTTGAGAAGGTGGGCTCATGATCTGAGTGCTGCAGAATATAGCGAAAAGAGGGCCTTCCAGTTAGTTGTCGGACGCCGAAACAATGTAGGATTCGTTGATATGTCAAGAAATACGAATCGAGTCGCAGAAAGTGTTCTGATTGGCGAGATGATGCTCCTATTCATACTGCAATTGTCACCCATCCATTTCTCCAAGAGCAAGACACGAAAGATTTGGTCTAGCCGATTAACAGTCCGATTCACATCATCGAAAATGTACTGGAATTGTTGGCAACTAGGATTTTTAATGGTTGGAGGCAGATTGATCTGGAGTAGGAACTCGAAACTTCTGGGGTGCTATACTAATATAGCAGTTTTGTTTTTACATCTTCAAAACGGCTACATAGTGAGAAGATTCAAATAAAGTACCATAATATCAAAGAAAGTAGAGAACGTAAAAGAAAAACATAGATTACAGTAACATATATATATATATATATATATATATATATATATATGTGTGTATGTATATAGTCTAGAAAACTCTATATATTTAAACACTAAACATTAGACAACTTTTTCAAATGAATTTTTGTATTACTTCGGTCACCTATTTTCCAATATCTGTCAATGCAATTTATGTATTTTTTTCTCCCTATTCCACATATATTTTGAAATTATGATACACTGTATAAATTGCCTCTTGTTGGGATAATCAGTTGTTCACCATATAACCTTTCGGGAATTTTAAAAACAAAACAGTTACATCAACATGGCACCCAATACCTACCTTTCTTTTTATATAGTTGATGCCATACTTGTAGTTAGTCATTTTAGATAAGGTTTTATGCATATTGTATATTGATATCATTTTATACTGCATACTTCTATTTCAAAGAGGGTTTACTTACGTAGGTTACCCAAAAAGTTTTTGGACGATGAGGAATCAGTGAGTATAACAACAGACATGACTCGCTCTCCGTGTCATTTCATATATATATATATATATATATATATATATATATATATATATATATATATATAAAGG
Source organism: Thysanoteuthis rhombus (assembly GCA_963457665.1). Classification (NCBI taxonomy): domain Eukaryota; kingdom Metazoa; phylum Mollusca; class Cephalopoda; order Oegopsida; family Thysanoteuthidae; genus Thysanoteuthis; species Thysanoteuthis major. The sequence goes on along the minus strand of OY735236.1, from coordinate 20,968,324 downwards.
AAACTGCAAAGGTGAAAGATTCGCTAATGTAATGGTATTTTTTTTAACATCGAATGTAAATAGAGATATGTTTAGTATATTAGAGGATTTTGAGCCCTTTATTATTGGTATCCATGTTCCCTGGCCTATATCGATTGAACAAACACTGAACAGCTCAAGCTGTTGTAGTGTTCACTGCTAAAGTTTTGTTGGGATCATTGGCAACATTATGTCCTAATCTGAAATCGTATTAAAAAAAATTAGTTGTAACTTCCTGAACAGACACTATTGCTGTTGACGGCATAAACATCTCCAATAATAATTAACTATTAAACTATTTGCATTGAATTTGCAAAAAGATTACATTAGTACATTTTTTACCATTATTCTCTATAACATCTCATTTGTAAAAACCTCATATATATACATATATAGATGCTCCCAACGAGAGACAATTTATTCGTTGTACAAAGTATAGGGAAATCAGGGGAAAAACACTTACATAAATTACATAAATTGCGTTGACAGATATTTGGAAATGGGTGACTGCATTGACACAAAAAAATCTATTGAAAAAGTTTTTATTGTTTAGTGTTTAAAGCTGTAAAGCTTCATAGACTCTCTTTCTCTCTCTATCTTTCTCTCTCCCTCTCTCTCTCTCTATATATCTCTTTCTCTTTCTCTCTCTCTCTCTCTATATATATATACATATATACATATATATATATATATATATATATATATATATATACACACACATATATATATATATATATGCATAAAATCAAAGAAAATAGAGTGAAAGATAACTCATTTACAAATATATTTTGACAAGCCTACCTGCTACAGAGTCAAGCTCCTCTCTTACTAACATTCAGACTGAAGATTATTATACCAAATTTTATATTGAATATATAAGAGATAACATAAATATTCGTAGATATGTAAGACTTGTCAGTTTGGCTTGGTCGGTAAAATATCCACCTACTGATCATTTGGTCATGATTTCAAATCTCCGTAGGAAAGTGTTGATTTTCTATATAGGTTTGGTTAAACGTGACTGGACAGAAAAGTAGTGAAGAGTTTACTCCCCTTGGTCGCTCTTGTTCTTGACACGGTGGAAAAGTCAACTCAAGCCTCCAACTTTGATAAAATACCTGCCTCAGGTTGCGTTTATTTACGAGTACCAATTGTGAAAATGAGTACAGATTATGGAAAAATTGTTTTAAGGTGTCAGTAACTACATTTCAAAATCTGCTTAAAATACCCAAGTTGCACTGAAGATCCACGAATTCTCTCACGGAAGGAGAGAGAAAAAAGACGACAGCTACAAAAGTATCCTTTCTAAAGAAGTCTGTCGGCATAAATGAATAAATATCTATTTATAACTTCCTGCTTATGCACAAGTCTTGAGATTTTTGTATCAACAATTGATACAACGATTGTGGTCTGAAGTTTACAGTAATACCTTGGAGAGTGCGTTTTGATTTGTAGTACGGTAAATTTTTTCCTGTATAAATTGAGCAAACTATATATAAGCCGAGGAAATCCCATTAGAATATAATGACACCTTGGAGAGCGGTTTTGATTTGTGTGGTTTTGATGTAGTACGGTTAAAGTGTTGCTGTCTTAATTGAACTGATGTGCAGTGATGGTTAACAAAGTTTGTCTGGCTAATCTAAGTATCTATTCATATGATACGCCACGTGTATGATGATATCTTTAGTCTGTAACGTTTGTCAAGGGAAATAACTGTTAAATGCTAATTATAGAGAAGTATCCCTTACACATTTATTTACTTTTTTTAGCAAATGCGTATGAGATACGGGTTTACCGTGATTGAAAAATGCAGAACAGCGTCATGTAATTAATATTGTTCAAGATCAGTGCAATTGCAAAACTACTTAAATGGATCCGCCATTTTTTGACAGCATGGGTTAACGGGACTTTAGCTATTTGCATCAACAATCAGTATACCAACTACACATTGAGATTTTGTCAAACCCCAGTCCAAGTCTGGAGTTGACTTTGTTTTTCCACCGTAACAAGAACGAGAGCAAGAGCAAGGAACAATCTGCACCTAATTCAGGTGAGTGAACTCTTCACTATTTGTCTGTTCCGGAACGTTAAACCAACTTGATAAATAAGATTAGCGTTCCATTACCGCGATTTGAAAGCACGACCATATGATTGTTGGGCGACTGGGTCAAACTGAATAGTCTTACACATTTTATAGAATTTATGTCAGAAATAAATAAGGGCTTATTTCTTTCTAATATATATATATATATATATATATATATATATATATATATATATATATATATATATCATTGTGTTTCGTTGTATTACAACTCTTCAGTGTGGCTATAGACTATCCCATCGAGGCAGGTTCAAAACCTTAGCTTCAGACCCGGAGGCTAGTATCCTACCTCTACTCAACGGAACTGGGCGGTCAGTAAGGTTGAATTTAAGCGATATATATATTTATTGCATATATTCCTCATCCATCAGAGTGCTCCATTCCATGTTGGAAGAGCATTGCATATATATATATATATATATATATATATTGAATTGTATTAATCAGATGTGTAATACAAAAGTAGCAGTAATTATTTTCAATCAGAAAAGAGTACAATTGCTATTTGACCCTGCATCAATCTGGCTTGTCTGTCGATAAGCAATGGTTAACATACCTTGTACCGCAGGTTCGTGTAATAAGTTCGTCCGTCTAAATTAACTAAAAAGTAATCAGAGAGCGCATACCTCTGCCAACGTTGCACACAAACTACAAACTGAATGAAAATAGAATATTTATAAATAATAAAAAGAAGTTTAAATGTACTAATATTGAATAACTTCACTTGAAAATTAAATTAAGCTTTTGTATCAACTGATCGTTTTAGCCGTTTTTTCTTGTCGAATACTAAAAATATCTCTCAATTTGAAACTGATTCCTGGATCTGAAGATTTAATCTTTTCTTCTGCTGACCATTCGCCACCTTTCCATAATATTCTATCATAATTTCCTATGACTTTTTCCAATGACTTTTTAAGCGTATATTAACTTATGATTTTTCCAGGACTTTTTTCCTATGATTTTTTTAAGCTTACATTATGACCTTCCATTACTTTTTTCCTATGAATTTTTGAAGCGTACATTAGTGTTCTCTATGATTTTCAATTGCTTTCTTCCTATAATACTCTAAACGTCCATTATGGTTTCCTATAACTTTTTCTTATGATTCTTTGCGCGTACATCAGCGTACATCATGACTTTTCATTGACTTTTTTCCCTATGATTTTGTTAAGCGTCCATCAGCATCTGCTCAATTCACTAGGAAGATTGAAAAGTAGCACGAGGCAATAAAAAACAAAGAGGAATACTTCGATATCTAAATAAAGTTGATATTAGTTTATATGAATAAAGTATTTAGTCAAAAAATGGTGGAAACCTTTAGATCAATATTTTTTTTATGAGACCCGTTTCACATTCTATGAATGCCTACTAAGTGTATCTTTTTAAATAACACTAAAAGTAATTACAGCTTTACTGGATTAAAATCATATTTTTTTTATCTCATATTGTCTACCATAAATAAAGTTTATCCAATCTCCTTCCACGTTTGTTACAATCAGTTCAAGTGTTGTACCCGTTTAACTGCATGAATGACACGCTATGATGCACCAGACTTTATATCTCCACCAAAATCTTTTGTTGTTTATGTTCCACGACGTAACGGCCATTTTATGAAGTTAATCCGTTTGTTGGAAAACATATCCGAGCATCAAAACAAAGATCTTAACGATAAAATGTACGGGCGTGCCTTGGAAAAGATAAATAGACCAGGATTTAATATATTAGAAAATATATTTGACTCAAGTACAGATAGGAACTGTAATGCATTCGCCAATGTTTTGGTCAATTAGCAGATATGTGAAATGATATTTTCCCGCCTTTTCCAGATTTTGCTTTTCTAATTTGGCGCCAAATAAGGAGTGGTAAACCAGTGCTTTCAGAGATTAATGGTTTCAGAGTTAATTTATTGGTTACATTAGGTTTTTATAAATGGAATGTTGTTTTTGAATATTAAGATGAAGGAAGATATAAACCACCAAAACGGTGAACATTTAATCGAAATATGACCCATTTGGAGTAATACTCTTTTTTCAAATATCTTATAAGAGATAATAAGCCATCTTGACAAAGTTTTTCATGTTTATTGGTCAAAAATTAAGTAAAAGCACAAATTATAGCTTCCCTATTATTGAGCCTTCCATAATGAGTATGAAGTTCTGTGTTAAACTGTTAAAAAATATACTGAGAAATCCCTAGCAAAATAATTCGAATCGTGAATGTATTCTTTCGCACGGATATTCAAAGTATTTTGAGGATTTCAAACCTTTTGGTCTGTCTTTTCTTGAAACATCTGCAATACGACTGGGTTTTATAATACATTGGTTGAAAACTACCGTTGCAGGCAGTAGATGTCTTGAAGTTGAAAAACCACAATTTGATAAAGAAATAACTTCTTCGCAAGTGGCTCGCAGGACATTGATTTTACCAACTTCTATAACGCATGATTTACAAGGATATTTGAAGGACTACCACTTACTGTTACTCATCCAAGTCCAATAACTGTCTAATTTGAACTTCAGTAGACGGCCCCCTAGTCATAATAGTCAGTAACACTCGCCAGTCTTGCGATATAGTAGATCTTGCTCTCAGTCTCTGCAGGTTGCAGACCCGGGCAAAGCTTTTGCCTGTGCAGCAAATCTCCCCTCTCCATGTACTGAAGTTGTCCAAGGAGAGGCCTGGCGCCACTGTGCGTCTCAGGGGTTACTAGAACGAGGCCAAAGTAAAAACTGGAATTAGGAATTCGGTGACTGTTTGCCTCCTAAGGCTAGCGAGCATTTTCAGCTCTTTTTACTCTCGTTCGAAAGGATCGTAAACAGCCTCGACCAGAGTTTGAAATGCTACCGTCTTTTCCATTTTCTGCACTATTGACCTTTACGCCATTCGCACCTCATCATATTAAATGAATTGGACGCAGTTTAATAAGAAGAGAATGCAACGCAATGAAATATTATTCGTTGAGAATATCTTCACTCAACTTATTGGTACTTATTATATACATAATTGTCAAATAATGTAGTTTATATTATACTGTAGCTGGGAATTGTTTTAAGTGGGAAATTTGATCTTGATGTCGCGTGCAAATGTACTTGATATTCTGTTGTATTTCAGGCCTTTTCAACACCTTGATATTTTTTGCTTATCTTGGCATTTAAATGTTGAAAGCCTTGCGCCACCCTCAACACCTGGCTGTGACACCCGGATCAGAAATTACTGATTTATATGAGAAATAAAAAACCCTAGTTTCCGCGGACTTGATCAATGAAAGAAATGTTGGAAATGCGATTTAGCTTTCATTAAAAAAAATGTTTGTCTTCACACAAGAGCACCGACTGACACATATCAAAAATATATTTATATGCAGGCTTCCCCGTAGTAAGTAAAGCATTCCTATGAAAAAAAACAACTTTCATGCACCAGAATGGCGTATAGCGATGAAACAATTACTATTAATTCATATGAAAAAAATATGAGCGTTTCCAGACCTGAAAAATGGTGATGATAGTATTTGAGACTGACTCGTCGAAATTGGAAGAGATCGTGCGTTCAGGAGACTATATTGTAAGAGATAGGGGATGAAGGTGCGTGTTGTCTCTAAAACCTCTCACCCCTTGGTTCATCAGAGCCGACTGAGTAACCTGAGGAAACTGTGTCTATTCATGCATACATATTAATGCGCCCTTTAATTGGTTACCAAGTTATATCAAAGCTATGCAAACGGTTCTCGAGGTATTCAAAATCGTTGGATGCTTTTCAGACAGACCTCACCTCTATAAAATTTTGTGGCTGTCTACGCTCAGCAAATTATTCTATTTGTCAATCTTTCTTCAATCGGCCATTGACAAAATCAGGTACGGTGGGACAGAAGTGACTAAAAACATCCATGCTTTAATACACCTAAATTTACAATGATTAGATTAAATAGAGTCTGAATCTCCGGTAGATTTTGGCGGGGTGGATTCGATCGGAAAAAAAGAGAAAGAGATTACAGAATTTTTCATTCATCTTAAAGGAAAAAAAAGACAGAAAAACAAGATTTTTTAATTCAATTTATCTCATTATTCTTCTGTTATTATTTGCTTCAACTTGATGTCTAGTTTTCGTCCTCTTTGTGCGTGCCAAATACCTTATTTGTTTTGTTTTTTTAATTTGTAAAATGAATACATATGGATAAAACAAATGGTGCAAAATCATCTCTAATATTCAATTTAATCCTTATTAAGGCGTATTTAGGAATAGACGTTTTTAGTCACTTCCGACCTACCATACATGATTTTGACAAAGGTTGAATCAACTAGCTACAATTATTGAAGGACTGACAAATATTTTCATTGGAAGGCATCTGGATCGTTCTTCAAATTTGCCATGTTTATCCAAAATGAACTTGGATTCACATGCCGTATAAACGACGAAATTGTTGTTCTATAGGGTTACACGGACGAAATGTTTGTCCTTTTCTCCCAATGGTTGGATGTACAAAGGTTTCAACTCGGAATTCTTTCGTTGTGGTTGAGAGTTCTCGCTTTATTCAGAATGGTTGTTGGAGAAAGAATGAAAAGTCGAACTAAAAGTTTCATGGTTAAAGTCAAGTAATCCTGATGTATGCTTCAATCCTGTGACCAGAATTCGTGATCAGCCTTCATTTGACTACCTATAACATTGACCCTTTTCCATTGACTTGGACCACAATACCCTTACGTGGTCAAGCCGTGATATTGATTATGCTGTAATATTCTATGTTCCCATGATTAAAGTCAAATAATCTTCATGCATACTTGAATCATGTGACCAGATTAATTGTGTTGCCTTTATTTGACGCATAACATTGACATATTTCATATGATATGGACTACAATGAGTTCATGTGTGAGGTAGGTTTTGGGTTGACTAAACAGCGAGACTTGGCCATTCGATTTACCTTCATCGTAATTTTTACTTGTATATAAATACAATACTCCATGTGTTGTTAATAATAATAATAATAATAATAATAATAATAATAATAATAATAATATTAATATGATGATGATGATGATGATGATGATGATGATGATGATGATGGGGTAATACCAATAATAGTAGGTGCACCGTACCAAAAACACTGAAAACGAGATTGGAGGAACTGGAGATAAGAGGAAGAATTGAGACTTTACAAACCACAGCACCACTGAGAACTGCTCGAATACTGAGGAGAGAGCTGAAAATATGAGATCCACTATCTCGAACTGTTAGCAATGGCCTAACAACCAAGAAAATAGCATGAGGGAGGCGGTACAAACCACAGCACTGATGTGATAGATGAGGAAGATTTGAGAGCTGGATACATGAGGAGACTTACTGTCACTCAGCCTTCACCGATAACAACCGGGCAAATGATGTGAAACTGTAAACTGTAGCACTGCAATGGATTGTGAGAGTACGAGGAGGAAGGCCAGAGATCTGAGGAGACTTGCTGCCATTCAATCTCCAGCGGTGACCACATAGCAACTGGTGTGTGAATGCTAATAATAATATTGATTGAATGGGTTCCACGTTTTGCTCCGAAACTTTTTACTAAAGTTTCCATCAGACGCGAAATCTTATGTGGTCTTATTTTACCCAGAGCACTTATTGGTGGAATTTCTTGACCACCCTGGCTAGAATATTTTCTACCCGATTGTGGATCTAATCTCTTGTAAGCTTGTGTAAACTTGTCTTCAACTGCACTTGTTCTGTTCCAGCGTCGATTGAGTCTCTATTCTGAGTTAGGTAATTGAAGCCGTAGGTAGTTGAATCGTAGAACTTAATATCGGTTAAACACTCCAGAACTGATCTCTGATCTCTGGATCTAATCTCGCAGATAATATAATCTCATCGTACTAAAAAAAAAAGCTCCGAAATCAGCATTTCGACTTATACTAGTGACAGTTAAAAATATCCAGAATTTTTGCTCACAGCGTTGATAGACACAATGTATATTTGCGAGCAAAAACGCCCACTGTTGTAACCGAATTCATCATGATGGATTTGCATAAAATGTTATGTACGTGGTATACGCTGGGTATTGGGTAATATCCATTTTAAATCATTTTTTTTTTCGTGTAGATTCGTCATTATTGATGAGAATGTCACTATTACGACCGGAAAACAATGATCCTTTCGTTGAAGAAGAAAGAAATCCATGTTTCGGTGACAGCTAACCATGTACCATAAAGGGTGAATTTCAAGAAAGTGATATCATCCGTAAAGACGTTATGGTAAAATAACGGACTCGACTTATATTCGAGTCAGTCGGTTTTTCCGACTTCGTTATTCATACACAGACGATTTATATTCAAGAATACTCAGTATATAAATATATAAACATAATATCATCGTAACTATATATATGTGTGTGTGTGAGTGCAAGCGACTCCATGTGTGTATGCATGCGTACACCTATGTGTATGAGGCACATATGCATGCAATTACTGATGCGAATAGATGATTATTTTAATACGTATAATTGAATTCGTTGATCGTATGCATATCTAAGTATTTATATATATATATATATATATATATGACAGACCTGACAAAGGAAACCTGCTTCTTTTTTATCCGTCAATAAACCATATTTGTCTTTCCTGTTAATTACATCAAATCTGAGTTTATTTACGTGACAGTCAATTATTTGCCAGCAAATTACCACTAAACCCCAGCCTTTGAGTAAAACCCAAAACAATTCAAACTAATATCCCCTAATCTTATTTCATTTCAATAATTTTCACCCTCCGATGCGTATCAAAGTACTTTTAATTCTTCAATTGGACCCCAAATTAAGTATCGAAAAGTTAGATAATTGATAATTGTTTGCAGACGTACTCTTTGTACAAATCAAGAAAGCAATTATTTTTACGCCTTCAAAAACTGCTAGTTATCGTGGTTACTATAAATGGCATTTTGCGATGTACTGGCTATCTAATTTTTCGATAAATTTTGCATCTGCATCTAGCGTTTTTTTTAATCTTTTTTTTCAAATCTTCCACTCATATTCGAGGTATCGGTTGGAGGGAGAAGGTGATTTAATTCGTCCTCTTTCACTCTTCTTCATTCTATATGAGCAATTTACTATTATCCACTTCTGGCTTGCCAGGCCAGTCAAAGGGTCATTGGTTTACCAACCCCAAGTAAAGATATATCAAAGTGTGACAGGACTCATCCTGCTACGGTGGTCCTAAGTTAGCGTAAACTGTATTGGATAGACTTTGAACTCGGTTCTCCAATCCCATTGTCAGTTCGACCCCAATCTACTTTTCGTAAATATTGATCGATAATTCGACATCTGAGTCTGATTTTCTTCCAAAACAAACGCTCGAATTCCTTTAAGCACCAAATTAAAGCAGTGCCAGTTTGAAAAATGCATGTTTGATTAGGGTTGGATTTCTTTGTGAATGGAGACACCTGCCATAATAGTCATGTGAAATAATTTGACGGTCGTTCGAAACTACGGCTTCAAAGTATTTAGGGTACTTTTCTTCAGTGTTAGAAAATAGATATTTTAAAACTCAATTCAGATTTATTTAATACAATTTATTAGATTCCCCGAGGACCAGTGATAAAACTATTGAGTGCCGACTAATATATGTTGCGAATATCAACTTTATACAATGGTCACTTGTCGGGGTGCGTGTGTACACATAGACAGATATTGTTTCAATTGTATTTAGATTCCTCGTAACGTCAAAAAAGTACTTGGAATTGACGCTTTAAAAGTGCGGTTAGCACTTGTCAATGATTAGAGATGGAAGATTATCAAAATAGTTTTGTCGACAATTCCTGATGTAATGAATCTGACCAACACCGAGTGACCCATAAATGGGCTTGTACTATATTAAGTTAGGCTCAGTAAATACCTGTTCACTTGGATAGTGTAATGGTTATTACGTCTGCCACATACGATTCCTGGTATAAGAGAAGAGCATAAAAAACTCTTCATTATGACTAATGTCCCTCTTAACACTCACAGTTGGGTGATAAGAGTGGAAATATCCTTTCGGTGGAGTTACATGAGATTTGTCATGAAGAGAATAAAGTTCTGGTCTCGACCAGACTTTAAACTCCCAAGAATCACTTGGCTGACACATGCAAAGGAAACTGGGATTGTAGTATGTATTATTATACATGTGTTATTGTCTGAATGTTCTTTGACAATGTTTTAACCATTTCCTCACGTTGATTTTTCGCTTGTTTTGGTTTTTTGGGTTTTTTTTTTCTCACATTTTGGTTGAGTACTCGTCAATCTTCCTTGGGTGCCTGTTTTGTTCTTGAATGTTGTCAAATGTTGTTTTGTGGAAGCATACACATCCTTCTCATACACGTCATATTCCTTACACAGGCCATATCCGGTTATTGCAAGTCTGTTCCCTCAAGATTGTCTCTTCCTAACTTGTGTATTGACCTCGGGAATAAGCTTTGAGTTTTTGCATTGTTAGAGAAATATAAGGTGGTTGGAGGTTCGTGCTAGATTTTGGTAGAACTTTTTCATTCGTCTCCAATTTTTGTGTCACATCGGGTCCGGACCTGTCCGACAGTTTTTGTTAGGTAAGTTTTCTAACAACAAACACGATGAAATTAGTCCACACAAATCATATGCAATGATGTATATAAATTTACAAAGCTTGATTTAAGCGTGCCTTACCACTGAGTAGTGGTTAACCAAATAATATCCCACTTTATCTTTGAACTGAGTTGATAAGGATTACCTGCTGTGAACAAATGAATTTTCCACTATTCCAAGTGAAAAAAAATATTTTCGAAATCCTGTTAAATAATCATTAAATTGACCAATTTTCGTCAAATCCTCTATTTCTATATCAGCCACTTTATATTTTAAATATTTCTGATTGCTGAGTTTAAAATTCTTTGTTGATATGCATTGATCTTGGCGTAAACAAAGTTGTTGTTTATCACAAAAATTAGTATCAAAAGCAGTCTGAAACCTGTTTTAAGTAGCCAAAGTTTATTCTTTTTACGAGTAACTTGAAACCGAAAAAAAGTTCAACGGTATCTAAATTATTGAAATACTTTTTAAAATTGTAATCAAAAATATCCATGATCACTACAAAAACTTTCAAGGTTTTTGATATTCACTTCGTTGAGATGAGCAACATATGAATTTGACCATTTAAGGCGGACATATAGGGACTATATATGCAAAATATGGAGGGCGTATCTGGTCAGCTCTCTTAGATATGGACCAACACTTGATATGTTTTGTGCATTAAAAACTATTAAACACTGTCTTTTACACGTATTGAATAGCAAAGAAGCTGTGAAAAATGATGGGTCACGTCATATTAGATGAATACTATATTTGTATAACAATATTATGAATGCATTTGTCCCTTGGATTGTCATCAAACTGCTAAGCCCTGCGTTGGTCGTTCGAAACGTGACATTTCGAGTCAATTACATAGATCATTTTATAGATCAGTTTGCTTTCGTGTGACAGAAAACCAGCAAACAAATAAGTGACTAAATCTTAAAATCAAGAGTTTCAACCTTTCAGTTCTGATTGAGTCAGCTGCAAAGTATTTTTCACTCGTATATTTCTTGTTGATGACATCTGCGCGCTTGAGAGAATGAAAGCGGAAAAGATAGTAAGACTGAGACAGAGAAGCAGAGACAAAGAGACAGAGAGAGACACAGAGACAGAGAGGGACGGAGAGTTAAATTTAATTACCTGGTATCTTTTCCCATTCTCTCTTGGCTTGTATTATCTTCATATTTTTTTTTGTTTGTTTGTCTTCAATTACAGGTGCATTTTTGTCGTTAAGGAAGTGTGGGCAATTTCCCAAGCGAATCACGGAGACAATCAATGAATTAACGTTTTTATCTCCCAGGAAGAGATGCAGTTTGTTTCATATGTCGCTATATATATATATATATATATATATATATATATATATATATATATATATATATATATATATATATATATATGCTGGAATCCTCACTACAAATTTGTTTCACGCTTTTCTGTGATTATCAAGTGAGTCTAATAATCACAGAGAATCGTAAAACATATTAGTAGCGAGGATCCCATAAGTGTTTATTATACTAACTCTATTTTTTAGAAATATTGGGCACTGGGAGTCAGCCATCTTTTTCAGATGCTGGCTTCCGTCGAACTGCATTAAATCAAGCCCACGAAATAAGAAAAATATTGATATAACATCTTTCTCTTGAGTTTTTCTCTTCACCTTCCAATTGTCACTTTCATCAACATTCTGTCGGATCACTTCACATACACAGTAGAAACATATATATATATATATATATATATATATATGATAGCAGCATTTTAAGCCCATTTCTGGCTAAAGACCTTCCCCACACCCACGATTACGTTGACCTCTGTCATATTTTACCGGCCAATCTTCTCTCCGTCTTGTGTCTGGTCTTTTCCTACTGCATTTATTGTCACATACACAACATCGGTTAACCTTGCATATCATCTGATGTCATTTCATCTTTCTAATTGTTAAGCCTATATCCATTTTTGTTTCCTAATTATCTGTGAATTACCCTCCACCCAAGTCCTACCTCTGATCTATGTTGATCTTTCTCTACCCCTCATAGTTATTTCTATCATGAATCTTTCCATGGCTCTCTACAGGATTCTAAGTTGGTTTTCAGTTCGTTTTGTTTATTTCCTTGTTTTGCATCTGTAAATCATGGCTGGTATTATGCATTCATTGTATATTTTATGTTTCTACACGATATTTGAAGAACCATTCCCTTGGCCATAGTGAATGCGACGATTACGCAGAAAACAAACTAACTCAATAACATTCCACTGCCGACTGAGTAACCACACAGAAGATATGTCCATGCATGCACAGCAAGGTCCTTTCTGGGGATTCTCCACACAGACCTCACGTCTGTTTTTCTTCAACCTCTGGTTCATCGTCCATAAACTTTTTGCATCGTTCTCAATGAAGTAAAAATCATTTATTGTTTTCTCCGACCGCCACTCCGCCATAATGAATTTTTTTTTCACCAGCAATATTAGATTTAACAAGCCTGGCTGCTGCAGTGTCAAACCTCACTCCTACAGCTGTTCTGACTGAAGATGATTACTGCAATTTTTGTATTGCGTATATAATAAATAAAAAGTTATAAAATATATATTTTTTAGTATCAATGTATTCATTTATTAGAATGAACAACGCCGTTGCGTACCCATCGAATAACTTTTCCTAGATATGTAAGACTCGTCAGTTTGGATCAGTCGGTAAGAGAGCTGGGTACCAATCAATTTGTCATGATTTCAAATCACGGTAGGGGAATGTTAATATTTATACATCGTGTTGGTTTAACGTGACAAAACAGATACACATCAAAGAATTTACTGCTCAGCTCTAAGTTTTGTGAGGGTTGTTGTTTTTCTTGTTCTTGTTGTTACGGCAGGAAAATTACTAGCATGAAAACACATTCTTGTCACAATCGTCATTTATTTTTTTGTATCTTTAACCTTGCCTTCGGTATTCCCATTAGTCCTAAAAGAAGAAGAGCCTAGAACCAATGCATCCTCCCGATAGTCACCTATGGAGCTGAAACATAGAAACTGAACAAAAAAATGACTCTCAAACTGGGAACCATGCAACGTACACCGGAGAGAACCATAGTCAACATCATGTAGAGAGATCAAAATACAGCATTGCATTTTAAAGAAAAAAACGGACCAGAAATATCATAGGAACCCATTAGGCAATGCGCTGGTCATGTTGCAAGAATGTCAGCTAACCACAAAACATCACGACTCACAATGTGGATCCTTCACGTGGGAAACCGTGGCCGACAGATTATAAGACGAACAGGACAATTTCAGAAAGCACTAGCACAGCAACGCCCGCGATAGAGAGTTGTAGCGAATACTAGAGAAAGTTTATGTCCAACGACGGACGCTAAAGGGCTGCTGCTTAGTGATATCTTTCGATTTAGTAGGGTAACATTCTCATTACTAAATAACCCCGTTACAAAGTGTGTGCTCAAGTATGCACAGTAAGTTTTCTTCGTATTTGCCAAATTACTCAAGGTAGAGTAAACGGTTCTCGAGATACACAAAATGAATGGGTACGTTCCAGACGGACCTTGTACGTTCTTTTCTTCTCCGATCCCCACCACACCGTTATGTTATTGCTATATTACTCTAGTAGTATTAGATGTAATAGTCTTAAAACAATACTAGAAATGAAACGAAAGAAAAACTAGCCAAAAAATTAATATCAAAATTTGTCCTTAACACAATCAATTGGTATGTCTTACATTTTTTTGTATCTTCAACTTTGTCGTACGTTTTGATTTAGTAGGGTAACATTTCCATAATTAAATATACATTTGGCTTTTTTCTGTTTTTGTCTTTTGGTGAATCCACTCGTCTTTGTAGATTTATTTTGTTTTAACTGTAAATTTTCTTTCTCTTTTTTCTTTGCTAGGTATGGAGGCCCAAACAAATATTTATACCAGCCGAAAATTATGACTCTCTATCAGGACGGTGTCGAGTGATAGCGTTTATCCACTGAACTGTCATAAATAATAAATACTTACGTCAGAGTTTGGTTTTCTCGGCAAATATTTATCCTCTGAATATTTATTCCACTGAGATTTGATGGATTTTACTAGTACTTGTGAAACGAAATCAAAGACATGACTTGCTTGTCAAGTAAGTTATCCTTATCAAGCAATAAAAACCAGTTGTAAGGGAAAAGTCATAAGCAAAAATGTCATTGATTAAAGTTATAATATACACTAAAGATAAAGTCATTGAAAAAGAGTTATGACTTTGGTTTCTGGTAAGAGAAAAATCATAGGAATATATTTTCAATGAAACAGGTAATATTTTAATTTGTCTAATCTATTAAAATAAAATTGTCCATATTTGCTCCATTAAAATATCAGAAACCGTCAACCAAAACTGTCAACATAGGTTTCTCCGGTTTTTCTCGTAAAATGGATGGATGGGCGGATGGCTATGTACGTATAAAGCGTACAAGCTGCATCAGCTGCCAAAAGACGTTGGTCACATGATGGTTTCTATTGAGTGACTAACCAGACCTGTTGTTTATTTGATAAAGATGTATTACTTGCTCCCAAAGCAAGTTATCCTTAACAAGCAATAAAAGTCGTGTCCCTGATGATCGTATTGTTTTCATAGAATTCTCTTAACGAAATGATGAATCTGTTCTTCGGTATTATAAATAAGGATGATCCTCTAATCACGAAAGTGTCCTTTTGAATGTATTTACGAAATCCAGCTTAGTCTGAAACAAGGCCAGAACAATAGGATACTGTAAACAAGAAAGATTCCTTAACCACGATACAGTATGCTATACATATTTACGAAACCTAATCTGATACAAGGTCATGACATTCGAGTACTTTAAATATGTAGGATCCCTCTAAATATCTCATGTATATATTTACAAAATCTAACCTGGTTTGACACAGAGCTACAAAAAAAGGGTACTTTAAGCATCTAAGATTTCTTAATCATGAAAATATCCCCATTCATATTTACTAATCCTTGCTTCGTCAGGATCAGTGCTTCTGAGTATTTTTAAGGTATCCCTTAAATATTTCACGAAGCCTAAGCTGGTCTGGCACAGGGTAATAACAGTGGTCTACTGAGTGTGAATCGAAATCACTATCAATGGTTTGTGAGAAGTGTAACTTAGGTTTATTTGAGGCTCACAGATCGGTTGAGGTTAGCAGAAGTTGAAAAATACCTCTGAAATATGTGTTGAAAATTAGATAAATCGTTGCTTTCAAACGATGAATATTTGAGCGTATTTTTTGTTTAAGTTTTTGTTTTTTTCTTAATAGAAAGAATTCCTTTATCGTGATACTGTCAATGCAAATTTTTACAAAGCCTCGTTCAATTTTACACAAGGCCACAATATTAGGGTACCTTAAGTACGTAGGATTTGGTGAAAATATGTCTCCTAAGTCAAGAAGAGTAAATCGTTGTTTTTTGAGCGCATTTCTTTATTAAATGTTTAAGCTTAAATGCTTATGTACAGCATGAACGCGATGGGACCGGATTTCTGACAATGTTAATATAATTTTTGTAACTAATTCAGAGATCTGACGATTTTCTTGGAAACTCTTATTTTGAAGAAGTTAAAGACTTATGAATATTCATAAGGATCAAATCGGCAATATATTTGCATACGGTATGCAAATTAGGAAAAATCCTTTAAAAGATTGAACGGTAGTCACCAAAAACTGGTTGACACTCTCACAAAATTGCAAGATTATACCATATTTTTTGTCGTTGCTAGATCTTCTAAGAGTTTATTTTGTAGATATTTGCGAAACTCACTCGAGTCATGCACATTACCTCGGTCTAAAATATGTTTATAGTAAAGTGTAAAGGAATCTGAGGTATAAAGGACGTAATATACGCTTTCTTTGGCAAATTAAAAACGTAAGGCAAACAAATTCAAAAAACATGGTACACATATTATTAAATACGATGTCAATTTTTTAAACGTGCATCAAGCAAATTAAAAAAGCACGGCAAGCATTGAGAATTACAGCAAGCAAATTCAAAAAACATGGCAAGCAAATCTAAAACAAGAAAAACAACAAACCAGGTTCAAAACCCACAACGTTTTTTATACAATTATTGGCAGCATTTCGAAACATTTGTCAACGTTTTTCTTTGTAATAAAGCTATTTGTTTCAATTCTATTTTACATCTGAAACATAATCTAAATTTAGATATAAGACATTTACATTTCAAATTTTAAACACTACCCGTCGTAAACAAGTGAAATTTTCAATATATTGATTTTTTGTCGATGAAAGTAAACAAGAAAAACTTGACTTTGAAACAGTCGCATTCTACTTAATAATTCATGATAATTTGTTTTTCGTTTCTTCAGTCAGAAACTTTGGCTTTTTTCTTCCTAGCAAAGCCAAGAAAAAACTTTAAGACAAAACTTTTTCAATTCTAATTAATTACGTTTTAAAAATAGGGTCTCGATGTCTACGGGATTATTTTTGATCATTCACAAAATTTAGTTTTGAAATTTTATTTTATTATCCTCTTCCCTCAACGTTGTTTAAAAGGTAAAATAAAATTATTTTTGAGAGAATTAATTGTTTTTTCTGTGTTTTTTTTAATCTTTGAATCGTCAATAAATGAAAGACAACGTCGTCCATGTCGGCAAAAGATGACCAAAGTAAAATAATAATTTAAAATTAACTCTGAATCGTAAATGTTCAAGTTTATTTACTCTTTCAATATGAAATATTCATATTTTAAGCCCATACACATGCAGATGTATAAGTAAAAAAAAAAACTGAAATCAAAATCATTCCAACAAGGTTTAAGACGAAAAGTCATTCAGCGGACGCCAAATCGGCAAAACATTATTTCTACAAAAAAGTTTTCGAAGAAGCGCCCGCATGACAAAACGGCTGTCGGCTGACTACGTGTCGGCGAAAAGTTCTTCGACAAAACGTCCGGGCACAGTTGAAAATACGCCAAGCAAATTAAATATACTGCAAGCAATTTAAAAAGCCGAACGAACTGGATTGATGAACGTTAATATATATATATATATATATATATATATATATATATTTATATATATATATATATATATATATATATATATATATATATATATATAGAGAGAGAGAGAGAGAGAGAGAGAGAGATTGCTACAAATGTTTTTCAAGGGGAATATGTTGAAACTTGTCTTTGATACACTTTTTAAGGATCATTTTAATTTTTAATGAAGATGTTTCACTTATTTTTCGGATTCACTGAATAAAACTTTTGATGTTGGCCAGTGCATGTTCAGGTCCATAAAAATAAAAAATGAATTGTCATTTAAACAAAATATATTTAGGGACAAAATTCAACTACAGGAACAAATGTTATGAGAAGATTGTATTGCGTCAATTTCAAGTGCTGGATTGTCCGTAATGCTTTTGAAACAAGACTTCGATATCTTATATTAGATAAACTTAGTCCGATGAATTGTCAAACTGGTATGGGAAGAGTACGTTATGCCAACCAGTGATAATGACGTATTTCACTAACACCCCCCCACATACACACATATATATACATATATATATATATATATATATATATATATATATATATATATATATATATATATATATATATCCCAATATATTCAATATATGTTGTGCAATTCGTTCATTTTGTATAATGCTCGGCAAGAAACCCATGCACCAGAACACAACGAAGTAAATATTTCCAAAAACCAACATTAAAAACTAGAAATCAAAAAGGAAAAATCAAGATTAGAAACTTAATTAGAAACACATGTATACCTGGGTAGCAAATCAATTAATTCATCATCTATATCTATATCTATATCTCTATCTATATATCTATCTATCTATCTATCTATCTATCTATATATATATATATATATATATATATATATATATATATAAATTTATATATATATATGTATATATATATATGTGTGTGTGTGTGTGTAAGTATGTATGTATGTATCAATAAAATTCATATCGAACAACATACGACCGGTAGCTGATAAGTGTGAGAGGCACGAAATGTCAACCTTTGCCGAATACATGTAACTCTTATATCATATATATATATAAGGTGCGTCCATAAAGAAACCTATCTTTTAAAACAGCAACACCAATGAGACGTTTCAGTGTTTTCACGACTGAAAAAAGACTTACATTGGATATTTTTTGAGTCGAACGTGTCAGAGTAAGAGTGTATTTGGCATCTCCGCCCAAAGTTGAACCATGAAGGAACTTAAAGAGCAAGACGTTTGTATGAAATTCTACTCAAAATAAGGGAAACATTCTTTGAGACATTTCTCATGTCGCAACATGCCATAAGTGGTACGAAATCGGGGAAAAACACCCACGAAAGACGATGCCAAATCTGGACGATCTTTCACATCGACAGACGACGATCACATTGAAAAAGTGCCTGTGGAGATTCGTGGAAATCGTTGCCTGACTGTCCATGTCTGATAAGGTAGTTCGGGAAAGTCCGTGTCACATGATTTTAAAAGTAAAACTGACGATGCATCGTGTTGCTAAAATTCGCGCTGTGACTGTCGGCACATTAACAAGATTTTCGACGACGCACAAGATAATTTTCGTCCCCCAGTCGCCTTACTCTCTGGATTTGGCCCCTGCTCTCTTTCTCTAAAGCTGGAACCCACCTAGAAAAGTCGGCGGTTTCAAACAATAAAAGAGAGAGAGAAGAATTTGCACCACGAGACCAGTACATTATCCCTCAAAGCGACTCTCAGAATGCCTTATAGAATTGGAAAAATGCTGGGAGTGGAGTATCGACAGTTTAGGGGAGACAATGGAGGAGTCAAGTCTCATGGGTAATACAATAATTTTCCTCTTATGGTCACACCTCGCATATACATGTCTGAAATATTCAGATCACTCCAACTATTATAAATACTGTTCAGAAACAATGGATTCGATTTGGGATTAGCATTCGATGAGAGTTTTTAATGATAAGATCGAATGTTTCTGATCGAAACCACTCTTCCTCAGTTTCAGCTCTATAACACAAGTTCAATAGTGTTTGGTCTTCGCAAAACATGTGGGACTTGATCAGTGTTTATATATTGGACAAACGAGTTAAAACTAGATGAGGTCGTCTCACTAGGGGCTGTTTTTGCTTTTTTTTTTTCACTTAAAGACCATGTCATTTCAGTCGAAGTCCGTAAGATGAAAATACGCTTGAAACCAAAACAAGATTGATATCAGCCTCACATGAAAAGCACGCATCGTAGCTGAAATAGTTAAATATTTGCCAGCCTAAAAAGAGACAGGATTTCGAATGCCGATCTTCAAGGTAAGTTGTTCCCCACTCAGAAAATACGTGTAACTCGCCCCTCTCATTCCCAACCCACAAAGTTCGTCTTTATCGAATTCCAATTGAAGTAAAAGTCAAGATATCATATTCTAATTTTAAAGACTGGCAGGCCAGATATTTGGGTCAACACGATCTTTGCATCCATTTTTTTTCATTTACTCGAACCCCTATCATTTCAGGCTTAACCTGCAAGATAAAAAGATGATTTGAAACTTGAAAAAGAAAAAAATTTGGCCAATTCTAAGAAGACATGAGTATCGCCAATTTTTTTTCCATCCGTCAAACCATTTTGGAAGTGCGTTAAATCTGAATTAGCAATTCGTAGACACAAAATGCAGTATTCTCAAGTGAAGTAGAGCTTTCGAGATAGGATACACATTTCTCTTAAATTAACAATTGCACAATATGCTAAAAAAATATAAGAGGGCTGCCCGGAAAATATCAAACCATTTTGAATATCTCAAGAACCAGTCGTACGGTCTTGATGTAACTAAAACTTGGGAAAATCATACTGCCCATGGGTCAGCAAATACACTCCCATCAGGTTACACAGTCGTGGGTGAGGCACAATTGAGTGAACTTGTGTATTGTGTAACCGTTGTATTCATTACAACCGATATAACTATGTACCTGTCCATTACTTGAGTCTCATGCAGAGCTTTGTGGCAGAACCCCACATCACTCATATCTGGACTATAAGAATAGGGGTGAGTCACTGGGATGATGCCATATTTTGCCGACATACCCCGCACGAGACGCGAGAAATGGCTAATTCGTTCATTGTGAATGCGATACATAACAGTACAAAAGCTAAATCAATGACTTCTCATTGCCGACTGAGTAATCCCATGAGAGAGTATCTATTCTTGGATGTGTAGTAATGTGCCCTCTGATTGGTGGGCAAGTTACTTCAAAGCTGCGCAACCGGTTCTCCAGATATTTAAAATGATTGGATACTTTTTAGACAGATTTCGTATATGTGTCTAATTTGCCCCAAAAGTATCCAGCTATTTTGAGCATCTGGAGAACCGGTTGTGTAGTCTTAAAGTAACTTGGCAACCAATCAGAGGACACTTTACTGCACATCTGTGAACAAATACTCAGCTCTGAAAACGCTTCCGATGCCTTCCATCTATTTTTCCTTCTATACAACCAAAGATAATCTTTGAACCCTGGTTTTCAAATACAAAATGAAATAAAACAGCTTGTTAAAAACCATTTTTTTAAAATTTAATTCTTTTAAAATATAGCCCCAATATTATGGATTCGTTCAATTTATATAACAGCTCTATTGTTTTATCGTGTAAATCTATATGCACTGATTTGGATGTCTTTTTTTTGAACCAGTTGCCTCATGACTGCGTGAATAGAATAAACATTTAAAGGAAACAGTGCTTCTGCAGGAAATATATAAATATTAATATAATATAACACAATTTATAATCATTCTGTTGGAACCTATATCTATTTGTTCATAATACTCACACGTATAAATAAGAGGTCTATGAGGAAATTGTCAAGCCATATTGAATATTTCAAGAATCGGTTACATGCTCTTGATGGCACCAGCCAAAGGGAACCTTTGAGCGCATGCATAAACAGACACTCTCCCACACGGTAAATCAGTCAGTGGCGAGACTCCATCGAGTAAGCTTGTACTATGTGACCATGGCACCCTAAATGGCTGACCCTTTCCATTCTTCATATCTCGTGTAGGGATTTATTTGGCGAGAGTTGGTCTTTCGGCCTGCACTCAAGAGTATAAAATCTATAGCTCTCCCAAAAGAGATTCAAGACTTTGAAGACGATTAACGAGAATGCAACCAGGCATATGATGGAGATTTTGAAATATATATTGTGTCCAAAGGTAATTTGAAGAGGGCTGAGACACCATTGCCCGATGTAGACTATTTTTCGTTATTTTCAAACGTCTGGATACTTTCGGGACAGACATTTATATGATGATTTGAGACCTTAAATCTGGGCGCGCTTAGTGTCTGAGATAATAGCATAATTCTCAACCACGTTTCTGGTAGTTGTTCGAACACAGCAAAAAGCAAACATAGCGTATCAAGGTTTTGGATTTATTATTGGATGAAATATTGTAACATTAAAGTTTTATAAATAAGTCTGAAAGTCAGACCACATATGCACTAATCCGATCATCTTTAGCGCCTTTTATTTAAACCCTTTTTAGAAGCCTTTTCTACTCGAAGCTCTCACCTATAAAAAGCCCTTTCCTCTGAGAGAACCTACATTTAATGCTAATATCGTAGTAAAATAGAATTTAATTCATGCAATCGATATGTGTTCGTATTAAGACGTAATAACGTAAACTTCCTTGGTCTGATGACATAGGGAAAAAATAATACTTAAGTGATATCGGATTCATAGAAGGAGTGAGAGAGAATGCTTCATGGAAATGGTGTGAAGCTTTTGCTATGTCAATTTGTCAATCAGGTGAGCAGTCAGTGGCAGCAGTCGCTAGTGCATCTAAAAATAACTATCAAGATGAGAATCAAAACTAGTAAAATTTAATTAAAGAAAAAAAATCCAATGGGTTACAATACTTCATTCAAGAATAATGAAGACGGCTTCATTAAGAATGACTGGGTCACATACGTAAACCAAAAAAAACATGGCGCCGAGAGTCGATTATTAGCTGTTAACTAAGTGTGAATAAGCTTCTGGCAAACAACGAAATCCCTGCGTGGCTGATTGGTAAAGGTAGCCAGGCGTAAACATGACACCTTCATCTGGATAGGAATTCGATTCTCACCGATAGGCCTACGCTCTATTTCCGATCGCATTGTTATCGGTTCTTACAGAAATTATGTTCTGAATTAAAAGTTATATAGAAAAAAGATAAGAACTGATTAAATCTTATAGAAAATATATTGTCTTATACTGATTCTAAGAGTTATTTTGACAATCGAACTCTTTTGTTTTGATATCATGATGTTACGGCCAATTCATTCTAGGCCTTCTTCGTGCACAAACTGTATGGAAAGAGAAGGCTATATCACCCGAAACGTGATAGCCTTGATACAGCAATTTTCAATCATTGACACAGGCGCAGGAATTGTTATGGTAGACATCCGGTTTCGTTCGAGTTTTCAACCTTAAGAAAAATAAGTATTAAAAACGTATCTATTCATTGTGATTTATCTAAAAATATCATCTCAGCATGGACGTGAAATTTATGTTCATATTTGTTATTATTGCGCCTAAACTCCTGCAGAGCACCTGCAGATTGTTCATGACACCCCAGTAGGCTGGGTCGACGACCTTTGAAATCGCTGCTCTGATTAGAAGGTAAGTGAAAAAGTAGACAAAGAAAGAAAGAGAGAAAGAGAGATGAAAAAAAGAAAGAAGAAAAAAGTAAAGTAAGAAAAATGACGAAAGAAAGGAAAAGCAAAAAGAAAAAAGAAAAAAAGATAATGAAAGAGGGGAGAAAGAAAGAAGTACAAAAGGAATAAAATATGAATAAAGGAAAAGAACTAAAGGAAAAGGCAAAACTAAGGAAAATAGGAAGAAACAAGCAGTAAAGAAAGAAAAATGAAGAATAAGAACTGAAGAAAAGAAGAAAGAAAGGAATAGAAAGAAAGGAAAATCAGAGAAAAAAAATGAAAAAATAGAGAAAATCAGAAAGAAGGAAAGTCAGGAAAAAAAAGAAAGTATGGAAGAAAGAAAGAGAGAAAAAGGCAAAATGAAAAAAATAGATATAGAAAAAGAACGAAAGAAAAGGGGAAGAGAACGAAAAAATTGAACAAGGAAGCAAAATCAAAGACAAAGAAATCCAGAAGAAAGATACCGAGCCAGCCAGCCAGCTAGCTAGATAGATAGGCAATCATCGACTCTCTGCTGCAATAGATCAACAATTTACCACCGCCCTTCAATGTCAACTACAAACAACTATGTGCTTCAATTTAAGTGATTGTAAACTGAAATAAACCAAGTCAGGGTTCGAGACAAGATGAAAAATCTTGTTTTCTAATGCCGATTTTGCAAGGTAGGTAGGTAGGTAGGTCTGCTTGCGGAATCTTTCTAGTCTTCTCTGTCTTGTTCAAGATTAAGGCAAGACTAGTTCCAACATTTACATCTCAACGTCGAAGATTTTTTGAAAATTCCTCCTCTTGAAGAATTTAGCCAGGGGTCAGGTTACACTGCGATTTCATGTTAAATCGATCTGTAAATTTGTGTCTGGCTTCATTCACAATTTTATTTTGAATATTCAGGCGATAGAAGTAACTTAATCATTGAATATCTCTTTTCCAACTATTTAAATGATCACCCTCAACACCGTTGGTCATTTGAGGTGTTGGTCACTTGACAGTTTCTTTTCAATGATTAACCATATCTGTTTCTGTATTTCTTTTTGTTCTCTTGATAATCCATCCGTTTATCTTTCTGCCATCATTGTTCTGATATTATCTCATCAATGAGATTTTTTTTCTTTACCTCAATAAAAATCCTTGAAGCGCTTGATCACGTCTTCCCCATATCATTAAACTTCGTACAACAATGGGAAGGGTTCAGTTGGTAGATCTCAAAACATAGATAAAAAGGTGCATTTCGTGCGTGTACCTGGACTAGGCTCACTATCTGTATATATATTTTTTCTTTACTAATTTTAGTCTAGTACGACATAAGGTCATAGGTAGAAGAGAAGATTGTGTTACGCAAATCTTTGAAGTCGGGAGGGTTTGCCTGTCAGCCTGCCTTAACGATTAGTCAAGTTGTCACTTACAGCGATCTTTGGCAACGATAAAAATACGTTATTATTTTAGCTAAGAGGCAGGAACTATATAAATACATTTTTGTATCGTCTAGCACAAAAGTTGAGGAGGATTTTAAAAGAACCATAACTTTCCTGTTCTAATATTTTTGGTTTTCCCTATTCGTAGATATGTAAAGAACCCTTGGAGATTCGTCATGGATAAAACACAGTTGAGCAACGAATTAAAATGATAGAATTTGTTAAAAACAATTTTAAGAATCATTAAAAACTGAAGATATGAATGTTTTAAACCCTCTCGTGACTTGTTCACCATCCTGGATCTTTCAGGACGAATATATAGATGCAAATTCAATATCTACTTTATAACCTCTCTAATCCGGCACTCTATTATCCGGGAATTCTAATCGTGCCCTTGTCTTAAATCTGCCGCTATCAATGTTGATCTGCCACTGCAGTTCTTCAATTTGAACGGGAATTGATAAACCGAACGAATGACAACCTGATCGCGAATCGAAAAACACTAAATTCGACTTTCGAATGCTTATACTAGCATAAAATTAGACTTAAATCTATTAATTTTCTCTGAATCTTATTGATTATTTTCAATACAACCAATCAAAAATCAAACACGAAGATCTTTCATTTATTACATCTGGACTAGCTTATACTCGTGAAAAATGATTGGGTTATTCATGTATGGA
Source organism: Thysanoteuthis rhombus (assembly GCA_963457665.1). Classification (NCBI taxonomy): domain Eukaryota; kingdom Metazoa; phylum Mollusca; class Cephalopoda; order Oegopsida; family Thysanoteuthidae; genus Thysanoteuthis; species Thysanoteuthis major. The sequence goes on along the minus strand of OY735236.1, from coordinate 20,942,867 downwards.
TCGACGTAAAAGCAATTTTGTAAGGTAATTTATTTTTGATAATTCAAGTATCCTGATTTTGAGAGTAAGTTTCAACTCAATCAAAACAGTTTTAAAGGGTGATTAGGCATGAGATCTTAAGAGTTTCAATGATGTAATCTTCATTGTAATGTTAAAATAGGGAGGTGAATTAACCAGAGATGTCAATGCACAAACAATCAGAGAATAAATTTGCGGATAATGCCCATTATATGTTTTGATAGAGGGATAGATGTGAACAGAATTAGATTTAAAAAGTCCAAATGATTTCAACTTTACAGTCCAATCGGCTCTTTCCTGTCGATGAAAACACCAACCTCTATCAGGGATGATTTGGTAAAATTCACTTTTCAAAGAGATAAGGGAAATCATGAATCAACCCACCCGTATTTGCAGCTACTTACTATGTAAATTAAGCAGTCGAGGAAAAATTAAGTTACTTTCATGAAAATATAACCAGTATGGTTTGAATCATAAATACATGATGAAAACAGTTTCGGTCAGTCACTCAATAGAAATCATTGCATAATCACCGTCTTCAGGCAGTATACAGTATTGGGGGTGGAAAAAAGGTGATCAATGAATGTTGCAACTTTTGCCTTTGGAGGGGCTGTAGTCACTAAAAAGACAACCGCAAAAAAAAGCATGAACGCCGCCGGACAAAACTAAGAGACCGATTTGGCATAAAATTACATTGTTAATTATACACCATTTCAATTCCACTTCATCTCTCTTTCTCAACCTTTTTTTTCCTCCATGGTCAAGTTCAGCCGTTCTTCCTGGGCGTATATTTATATTTCAAACCCAATCCTATTGAGTACTCATAACGTACTTTTCTTCCCCCACTTTCTCCAGAGTCTTTGTGTTACGATTTCATTCTCAGAACCTCTCCTCAACTGCCACCCTTTCAACGTATGTCTTTCTAAATGTGACACACAGAAACAGAGTCAGCTTCTTTCAAAATTCCTTCAAACACCAGGATGGTATGTTGACGTATTCATCAGTACATGTATCAAAATACCTGTCCAACAAGATATGGTAATCGTTAAGGACAACAAGTTGATAATACCTACTCGGATAGGGTAATAGTTTGCATGTCTACCTGATGGACAGAAAGTTACAGGTTTGATTCCCGGTAGGAGAGTAGAAAATTCTTAATTAGGTCGAATGTTTATGTGCACCCAACAGCTTATTGTACTGTATATTAAGGGTGGAGGTATCCCTTCGATGTATTTTCTTCGTGCCAAGGGGTTGGTCATTAAAAACTTGCAAGTCTCGAGTTGATTTGCGAGGCTCGGTAAGCTGATGCATGCAAAGGTAACCAGGACCTCGGATGGATAAAACTATCCACACTAGATCAGGTTCATAGCCATGATGGTTGACACACTATGAACCATTGCAAAGATATTGGGGACCAGGTGGATCAGGAGATGGAGGCCCGAGGAATGGCTGAGACTGTCCTTGAATGAAAGATGTCGAGAATCCTTGATAATTGGAAAGTCTTGTTGTCATTGATTAAAGCAATGGTGTAACAATGAATGGCCTCCATTTTGTCTGCACAGATGGAACGTCCCCTTGATCGATCATACTTGGACGAAGCGCACAGAGATACCAAGAATACCTCGATCTTGCTGATTTAGTCCAGAGAAAAGCAGAAAACGACACGTCTCGTTTGGTACAAGCTTAGTTACAGGATCCGTGAGAATGACATCAAAGTGGGTGTGAAACCGCCTTATCAAAGCTTCACTACCTGGTTTGGAATCAGAGTTGTCCTTCTCCTAGAGTAATTACTTCCCCTAAGGCTAGAGAGCTCACAACGCCCAGCTATTTTACACACAGGTGGGGAACAGCTTTTCTCCAGGGGCATTTGTGCGAAGCGACCATAATGAGTTCCGACCGAAGTTTGAACTTGGGGCGTCGCATTCCATAGTCGCTGACTACGCCAATTGCACGTAATATGTAACTACAATTGAAGAAATATCTGTGTGTGTGTGTGTGTGTGTGTGTGTACACTGCGGTCCCTCGACAATTGAGCATTGTACGGAGTTGCAAGTTTGTTAGATATATAAGACGGCAACCAAAGCAGAGCAGTGTCGAGTTTGAAGTTGTTTGGATCGGAGGTTCGCGAGCAATCTAATATTAATGAAATGAAATTACTGTTTATAGAACATCTATCTAAAATTAGGTATAAAATATTCAAATTGGCAACAGATCTAGATTTGAATGTAAAATATCAATTTAGCAATACGGAAAAGAAGTAATCGAAATACTTTGGAGCCATAGTTTCATACGACGAACCAATCACAGTGAAATAATTCAGTTCAGACCGAAATGTGAATACAAATAAAAAAGTTTTTCACTTTCTTCAACATCAACCACTTTAGTATTTAACCGTCAGAATCGATTCACGATTCGGACAACTTGGTCATCACAATCATGTCGCGGCTGGTGAAAGATGCATTTACATTTTAAAAGAATGTAGCTTTTATTGCAAGCTGTCAAGTTGCAAAACGGGCGGTTGATTTGCTTCCTTTGTCAGGAAAGGTACGTCCCAGGAAACTAAAGTGTGTGGGGGTGAGCTGAAAAGTATTTTCTTGAATTATTCTCACAAAGTACCCTTTTCATAAATCCATAAAGGAGTAGGTACTTAAAATTCGATTGAAATCCAATGATTATTTGATTCTTGAAGGATTTTAAAAATCTTGGTCTTATTCACCTGTTGGTGTTGTCGAAAGTGAACATTGAATGTGTCTACTACAAAAGATGTTTGGGAACGAACCGAGATGATACAATATGAAATTTATTTCATCGTGAACTGAATTATTTTGAATTAGCCTTTAATTACTGCGTCTATCGGATTTTCGGGCGTGTATTTCGATTTTTTTTTAATTAAAAAAAATTGGTAGAATGTTATTCGAAAACGTGCTAATCGGAATTGCGTTAAACGGTGTTTTCTATGTATAACAATTCCCAGTAGAAAATTCAGCTAAGCCCAAAATGCGAGTCTAAACAATAAAACTTTCGCATTTTCTTTACCAACATTGACCATTTTAGTATTTAGCAGTTGGAATTGGTTCACGGTTCGGACACCGCGGTCATCATCGTCATGTCGCGGCTGGTGAAAGATGCATTTACATTTAAAAAGGATGTAGCTGTTTTTGTAAGCTGTCAAGTCGCAAAACGGGCGGTTGATTTGCTTCTTTTATCGAGGAAGGCGCCTCCCACGAGGGCCGAATAACAACTTGGTGCGCCCACGTCTGTCGCTGACACAATCTTCGTAACGCTTGGGTGGGTTTCATTTACTGCAATTACCGATGTTGAAAGAAAGTCGTAATGAATTATAAAACAAGAAGAAATTTTGGAAAAAGAAGTGAATAGACAGGAAAGACACGGAAGGAAAAAAGAGAATGACATATCGAAAAAGTATCTTGTTGTGTCCCATTAAAAGTTTGAACCAATGCACAAAGAAAAAAATATATCAAAATGAAAAACATGACGCAAAAAATGCTTCTGACAGATGGAATATGTAGATATGTGCTCTTTTTATGAACCTATAGACTTCTTGTGGAGCATAGGTCCGGGACCATCCTGCTGCGGTTACAGTAACAAGGTTTTATGGGGCGGAGTTGCTAGCCAAACGCCCATCCCTCCTCCTTTACCCAGGCTTCTGACCAGTTATAGCGGCTGACAAAGTTTTTCTTTCTTTCTGTCCAAGTAACATTCTTTCAGATACACTGCCTTAAAGGGTTAACAGGCACTAATTGTCCTTCTATTTACCAATAGCTGGGTTCATATTCCTCCGAAGGGCATCGGTGTGAAGTAATCGCAGCACCGAAAATGGAAACGATGAACTGGGTTCAAACTCCGGTCGAGGCAGTTTGCATTCATTTCACAATAATGCCCCTGGGAATTGCATGAATCCATCTGCTTCCCTTCCAATTATGTGTAAGGAGCAGACTGGGCTTTTCAGTCTTGGTTGACAGTCGATTTGGAGATTGGAAACTTTGGATTCAAACCGGAAAGAAAAAACATGACATGGCGAAAGAGTCTTGCGTCCCTAAGAGGTTTGAAGCGATACACCAAAAAATGCTCTTGACAGATACAACGTGTAGATATCTGGGGGGGGGGCAGCGATGTCTAGCAATGTTTAATGAGCTCATCTCTCTGACAATGTCCTCTCCAATTTTTTGAGGTCATTGGGTGCAAAAATCTTATGTTGTGCAGTTTTTTTTTCTTATGAATAAAGTATATGCGAACATTAGAATACGACATACAGGGCGAATGTTTTTCAATAGAAAACTCAATAAACTATCAAAAGAATTTCAAATATTTGCGCACACATTAATTCCTTTTGTGCACTGGTTCCGAAAAGTCTGTGCATGCGTACAGCTCAGCAGCAACTATGCTCGCTGACCTGTAATTAAAATAAAAAGTTCGAGCTTCACTGGTTGACCCATCTGAGGACGCTTTATCAAAGATATGCTGGTCAAATATATCATGGCTAACACAATAGAAATTTACAAAGCTGTTCTTCTTGGCCCTTAGCTAATGCCATGAGATTGATCCTAACTGGATGTCCCACAGAACTCTCTATGTTACGTATGAAATGTTTTTTTTAATGGTAAGATACGGGATGTTATAAACAACAGAAACAGTTAATGTTCTTTCAAAATTAGAATCCATTTGAAGCAATAACCTTTTTCAATGACCCCCGAATGGTAATATGCCATCTATACAAAATTCTTTAGAGTTATTGATCTCGAATTTAGTCATCTGAGAAGTGTAATGTGTGTCACGGTCATGGCGCTTCTAATTCAATTCAATTGGGGCTCTTTTTCTCAAGATTTTAACGTTTCCCTATTGCCTTGAGAGGACATAATATGGTCGCTGTTGAAGTACTAAAGTTTTCAAAACGTGATTGAATCGTTATTTGTTGGTCATTGATCATCAGTAAAAAAAGGAAGAGAGGGAAGGACAGATAGATAGAAAAGGGAAGGGAGAATAAGAAGGAAGGGAGGGAGAACAGAAAGAAAGGGAGAAATGATGAAAGGGAAAGAGGGGAGAAGAAAGAAAGGAATGGTGAGTAGTTAAGAAAGGAAGAAAGGAAAAAGAACTAACAAAGGAGTGATAAAGGGATGGAAGTGTAAAGAAGCTGATAGGAAGGGAAAAGGGGGAAAGAAAGAATGGAAAAAAAAGAAAGAAAGAAAGAAAGAAAGGAAGGAAGGAAGAAGGAAAGAAAGAAAGAAAGGTCATGAGGTAAGGATAGAAGGGCGGAAAGAAAGAATGGAAGGAGAGACAATCAGATAAGACGGACAAGAAGCAACGAACGAAAGAAAGAAAGAAAGAAAGAAAGAAAGAAAGAAAGAAAGAAAGAAAGAAAGAAAGAAAGAAAGAAAGGATTGGAGGTAAAGATAGAAGAACAGAAAGAAAGATAGAGGGATGGAAGGAGGAAAAAAGAATAAGCAGAAAGAATAGACAGATAACAAGGATAGAAGGAAGGACAGACATGAGTTACTGACAAGTTTTCACTTGCTTATTCTAGTGAAAATTCGTATTAGATTCTCCCTTGGGAGTTTGCAAACAAATAATTAAACCCTTCGTCAAAAAAAGTCTCGATCGAATTGATAAGAAATTTTAAAAAGACAAGTACAATACGAAAAGGAAAGGTTGTTTCTTCCCTAATATATATGTAAATATACACTTGAAAGGTGTATAGGGGAAGAGAAGGAGATTACATACACGTTGGAGGGTGAGGAAAGCGGAAGAATTTCCAAATATCGGAAAAGGGAAATTGTAGATTTTGCAATTTTAAAACTGACCGCTCGCTGGGAGGGGCACTTAGCCTTGGTTTGTAATCAAAGTTTTGCTTGTCCATTGTGAAAATTTGGTAATGATGGTTACCGACCCATTCCAGTCGATTGGATTTTTTTAATTATCAAAGGTCGTTCAAGCCTTATACAACACTTGGAAGTGAAGGCAGTAAGACTTGGCAAATAAAACGAACCATATATGCCGGCATGTAAGACGGACATTTGATTCTAAAAACTAAGAAAAGTGGTCTGGTTAGTCACTCGATAGAAACTGTCTCGTGACTAACGTATTTTTGTGGCATGCAGTGTTGGAGGTGATCAAATAAAAAATTGAAAAATGGATGATCAATGAATAAGTTACTTCTCTCACCTTTTGATAGGCAGTAAACGCTAAAATATTTTGAACTTTCAAAAAAAAACAAAAACAAATATTAATACTACTGGACAAAGTCATCAATTCAGCAAAAATTTACAATGGACATTGGACCCCCTCCCCCTTTGAGAACCAATTTAGAATTTTCAAAAATCAAAAGAGTATTTTAAGGAGTAAATGCTTAAAATTTCAGTCTTCTAGCTCCATTGGTGCAGCTTGTACGTGTGATAATTACTTACATAGCCAGCCAGCCAACTAGACTAACTTGAAAACATAAGAAACCTTGAGAGTTCCAGAGAAGGTTTTGGTTGACGAATGTCTGAAAATACAGTTAGTTCAATGTGCTGGTATTATGACTAGGGGGCTGATATAGACAGTTATGGGCTGAGGATGAGTTGCTGACAGTGACGGTACTCATTATATCTTCGTAGACTATTCGTCTCATAATCCGACTTATACAGTGGAGTTGTTCGATCTTCATGCGTAAATATAGGTGTTGTCAGTTGTTTAGCCTAGTCAGGCACAAGGATACAGTTGCAGATCACCCAGTCGGAGAGAAACTAGATATTGTTTTAAAAGCAATGTTGACATAGATTGTATTTGTTTGCATTAGGGAGAATTGGGAATGGGTTAGTTGAACCTTTTTGACCCATCAGCGGATTCTAATTCAAGTTGATCTGAGTATTGAACAAATACTACCACAACATTTCGCCCGAACCAGTGATACTAACTATGCAGTTACATTCATTGACGTCTATGCTGCTCCCTGGATCAGATCTTCTCAACTAACGAAAGTTTGAAAGCTGGAACCTTATAGTCAATAAACGATAATGGTTCAGTACAATTGTTTCATGTAAGCTCAAACTAATGTTCCAATATGAAAAGATATTATTATTATTCACTGACAACGGGGTTGCTACTAAGATCTGCTTCTAGTATGAATTTTAGCCCTCACCTTTTTGACCCACACCATTTTGACCCACACCTTTTTGCCCCATATTCTTTAGCCCCGCTGTTAATTTATTAACTCACTGCTAAAAAGAGCACAGCTTGAAGTTATTTACATTAAAAAGCAACAGCAATTAAAATCAAGGTAAATAGTGACAAAAGATTATTGATAATGATTTACAAAACTTTATCTAATAAAGTAAATAGAATGAAATTGGATCACCTATACTGAACTACCAGTTAATCACAAATATGGCACAGGGAAGATCAGGATAGGGGGTGAGTTTAAGGGACTGATTTTGACTAGCATTTGTAACTAAGTTCCTGTAGATCAATGGTGAGAACGGTCACGAGCCACTACCCGGTATAAAGGGCTCTGAGTTCAATTCCTACATGAAACTTAATCTCGATCTGCGCTGCTAATTTATTTACTCATTATTGATGGGAACTCAGCCTGAGTTTAGCCGCGATAAAAAAAATACAGTTGAGATGAAGGTAAATCGTAGCAAAAAAAAAAAATAATGATTGTAGTCATAGAGAGGTACACGAATATACAATGAGAGTGTGTATATCGGTAGGGACGAATAAAGCTAGGAACAATATAGTCTGGGGGCCAGCAGAACCTAGTGGACACACCCAGGGATCTATGAGTGGAGTACCAACATGCTCCTTAGGATATCTTCTATCAGAAAAAGATGTTCCCATGAAAAAAGTTAGGATCAACTACTTCATTATCGTAAAAACAAAACGACAGCACATATTAAAAAAATCCAAAATTTTATAACTACTCCGGCGGTTGACATATCTGAGTATTTTAAAAAAGCTAAATCGTGGTTTCAGAGATGAGGAATTCCAAAATTCACTTAAATTTGCCATAAATTCAATTTTTAATTAATGTGAATTTATCACGAGGAAATATGGAAAAAAATTATTTGTTTTTACAAAACTTCTCTGGAAAGTACATACTATTTAATGGAGGGTAAATTAGTGTGTAGTATCTGTTAAGTGGAAGGTAAATTGGTGTATAGTATCTGCTAAATGGTAGGTAAATTTGAATTAGCATGTAACCATCATGAAGTCAGCACTTTAGCATTGCATTGATGTCACTTCATATCCAAGTTGCCACAATACCAGGCACTGGCAAGTGAAAGCCAATAAGGTATTGCGCAAATTGCCTGCATTTGGAAACTTAGAGATAATTGGGAGATATCGGAGGGTATCAAATGACAATGGGAACTCTTCACTTGCTGCTATTGTGGTCAGCCTCGTTTCTGCAAAGTAGACAGTTTGTACCTGCACCTATGAAAGACCAAGTGTGATTATAATGGCAGACTAGACTCTTCAAAGACCATCAACATGGTGAGACTTCCTCTGTTTACAAAAACATTTATGCAGCATATCAAGAGAACAAATTTCAGAGGAATCAAGGAAAGATCTAACGAAAACCTCAAAGAGCTTCCAGATTCCAAGGAAAATGAATTGTATGATCAGCCTCGTTTTAGTAATGTAGATAACCTGTACCTGCATCTATTAATGACATTTAAGATTGACTATGATTGGATAGATTTAGGAGCCAGTGTAGTGAGAAGGAAATGTGCATTCTCAACAGTTGATTGAACTTAAAATCAAAAGTGACAATGAAAATGGAATTTAGGCAGTTGTTATGGACATGTCCAATGTTTCTGACTGATTTAGAGCGTGAAAAGATACTCAACTCATGATGGTTAGATGTTAATTTAAATTTATACTCCATTTAACAGATAGAACTCACTGATTTATCCTTCATTAAACAGAATGTTCATTTCGGAGAAGTTTTGTAAAAAACAAAAAAAATATTCATCATTTTTTTCATATTTCCCTACAATAAAATCACGTTTTAATTTAAACATTATTTTGCAATGAATTAAAATGTATTTTTTCTATTATCCCGTGCCTGAAACCCTTTAAAGTACTCAGATATTACAATCTAGAGACGGGATATAAAATTCCGATTTTTTCGGGCGTGTGCTGGCGGCTATTTTGTTTTCTATGCAAATGAGGTAGTTCATCTGAAATCTTTTCTTGTGAACATCTTCTTCTGGAAAAGGACACCTTAAGGAACATTTTGTTACCCTACCCATGGATTCCACAGTTATCCGTGTTGGCCATCGTATCAATAATCATCATTCAGATATAAAATGATGCACTGAATATTATAGCCCCGCCCCTGAATGCCACTTTGTTGATTAGACTTAGGAAACATTGAGAGCGTGATGAACGTATGTAGGAAGAAACAGGGAAACAAGAATAATCATATGACATTCATTAAACAGAGTGTTCATTTCAGAGAAATATTTTCGGAATATTATATTTTGTCTCTCACCTTGTAGTTTTGACATTGGAAGATACAAAGAAAGTCCGTTCATGCATGATACCAACTATGACCTACGGGTCCGACACATGGAAATTAACAAAACAAACTTAGATCCAACCTAGAATCGAAGAGAGAGAGAGGGGGAGAGAGAGAGAGAGAGAGAGAAATAGGAAGAGCAATGCAAGAGGTAATGTAAGTGATAGAAAAAGTGGACCAGGATGATAGAAATTACACGAATAATTAGGCGACAAAAATGGGTATCAGCTGGACACTAACCAAGAAGAAATGACAACAGGTGAAGTAAAAGGTTAAATGATTCGTTCCCATGGGATAGTAAACACAGTAGGAAAAGACCAGACAAAAAATCGAGGTATGAGATAGAGAGGTTTCCCGACAAGACATTGCAGGTGTTAGCACAATCATGGTTGTCATGGGGGGGAGAGATGGGAAAGCCTCTGCCCATCATTGGCCAAGTTGTCAAGCTCAAATAAATCGGTAAAAAAATGTTCAGTTTTGAAAATTTGATCTGCAAATAAAAAAAGGAAACAGCAAGAAGGAATTAAAAAATATTATGTATGCAAATGTAAATTTTTAAAAAAGCAAAAAAGTTGAAAAAATAGAACGCCATTTTAAAGGGGGATCAGTGTATATCTGAGTCACGTGGCCAGCCATTGACACATTGGTCGAGTTTATCAAAATTATATGAATACCTAAAAGAGAATAAAATATAAATGTATACAGATAGATCGTCTGTACGTATCTCTCACTCTTTCCATTCTTTTTGTCTCACTCTCTCTCTCTCTCTCTCTCCTTATCTCTCTCCGTCTCTGTCTGTCTCTTTCTATCTCTCTCTCTCTCTCTCTCTCTCTCTCTCTCTCTCTATATATATATATATATATATATATATATATATATATATATATAAAGAGAGAGAGGTAATGAAATGAGTATCTCTGAGAAAAATCTGTTATGCTGTAAGAATATGTAGTAATAATATTTTTTCTAAATCGGGACTGTTCAATGGCTGATTATAATAGAAGAGTGTTTTTTTTTTCATATATTTCACCTCATACAATCTTGTCATGTTTCAGACGACACGTAAATATATTGAAACACAGTATAGAGAACCTTTTCCAAATATTCTTTTGTTTTTACTTATATATACATATATCAGTGGTGTATGGTGCTTTGCAACTTGGGTGTGCTCTGTGCTACAGATGCACAAAACCAAAAAAATAATTTAGTGTCTGTAAAAAGCAGTGGACAGCAAAAACTTTTCTAGTAAAATGTAGGGAAGATGACCCCAATTGTAAAGTTCCACTCCCTTGCTCATCCGATATTACGAAAAAGAATAAACATGTTCATATATATATATATATATATATATATATATATATATATATATATATATATATATATATATATATATACACACACACATATATATATATATATATATATATATATATATGATAATATCTATCTATCTATCTATCTATCAATTGATCTCAATTTGTTTCTATTGCCTATCTCTGTAAGTAGCTATCTTTACATCTTGAACAAGTCTCGTCCTTTGCTATATCTATTTGCATACATACAAATACTGCAATGAATTGGCCGATAGTATCTTCTTATAGTTCATGTTTACTTAGTACTGACGCCTTTAGGAAAGGATTGAATCCACTTAACCCTGCGCTCTCTAACAATTGTCTGATATCTGGATAAAATATTACGTCAATTGCAAGCCATAATGATTGATGAGAAGTGAGTTGGTTAGTGAACACTTGGACAAAATCCTTCCCATAACTACCTTGCTTGCCATAGATATAATATTAAACAATATTTATATTGTTAGGAGAAAAAACTCTTGCACTCTTTGTTAACCTAACAGAAACCAATTGATATCTTCTGATAAAACTAAAATTTTAAAATGAAAGAAGATAGTTGAATATGAAATATTTTGACCTACAAACATTGATAATGGCGGTAACTGTTTTTGTTCCTACTGGTTCAGTGGGTATAATTATGGGAGAGTGGTTTGTCCGAGTGTCCATCCTCCATTCTCTTCTCCGTCAAATGCAGCATGCCATAGACAAGACATTTTGTGTTGATATTCGATGATCGCTAATAGGAATGGATTCATGCCTTTGTTTAACGTATCATTGTGGACGAATACGAGGCCTGTCCAGAAAGTATCCGGCTATTCAATATTTATGAAAAAAATAGTCTATCTAGGGCAATGACACATTAGTACCTTCCATGTATCCCCCTTAGTACACCAAACATTTATACAAGTGTCTCTTCAACTATCCTAAACATTCGAAAACCACTTTCAAGATCGCCACCAGCTTCTACGGTACATTCTCCTCAATCTCAATAACGGCTTGGAATCTTCTCCCGGCAAACAGCAAAAACCTAGATAGATGGATTCTTTTCGGAAAAAACTCACATAAACTGTCTTAACATGATTACAAATTTTCATTGTGTGCAAAAATCTTATGTTGCGCTAAAAAATTTGCATGACAAATATGAGTGTGCATTTTTCAATCCGATATCACTATATATTATATCGAGATTTGTTCAATAAAAACTCAATAAGCTGTCCATAGAATTTGATATCATTTATGCAAGCATAATTCCCCTGGGAAATGAATGCGCGCGCACACAGTTTAGAGGGAACTGTTATTATGAATTATTATTACGTTTTCTGTCCCGATAACCGTTATGCCACCCGGCACGGGCGGTCACATCTGTATGTAGATATGAATAGATATAAATAGATATGAATTTGATAAAAGGAAGATGTGAAGGCCGGGTTGTCTTTTATTCTCATTGAGTTCGCGCGGATTTCACAGACCCTGGAAAGACAAGCTGTGGTGCTTGTAGCTTGCATACAAAAAAAGAATTTTTCTACATTTTTTCACACCGGAAAATCCAATATTTAGTAGTAGAAAAATCGGAGTTTTCCGTTGATTTCCCAGGACGAAGCGGTTTATTTTGATGACACTGCAGTTGTAAGATCAAAATTTAGCCAACCATCGATATATATAAAAGCCAGCGTTTGATGCTTGGTAACACATGTCATGCTATTATTAACTTAACTTTCAAAGATTGAACTCCTTCTTATTGTTTGTGTTGTTAACTCGACGTTCCAGCCGATCCATTCTATGGCCTTCTCGAGGTGTACGATCTGAATGCGATGGTGATAAAAACTCGACGTTCCAGCTGATCCATTCTAAGGCCTTCTTGAGGTATACTATCCGAATGTGATAGTGGTTAAAAGATTTTTTTTTTCTCTCCAATGATAGCAAAGCTTATGACATTCGATTCAGATTTTCTTTCTTACGCCTGGATTTCCGTACCATGTCTCTGATTAGCAGCTTAAAATTACTGTCATTTTTGACGGTCTCAGTCAGAGTTTGAACTCGTGTCGCTGAGTCCCTAGTCTGCACTGCTAAGTGACTGACTTGTTGATTTTTAGTGAATCATTATACTGAGATAATATATTATTAGGTAAGCAGGGACAGTACTAGACAAAAACTAAAACTAAGTTTCAAGTAATTTTGCAATCGCATTGTATTTCTAAAACATCATAAACATCATGTTGCTCAGCATTTTCTTGTTTATGTTCAATATTTCCTGAATATTAAATCAATCTAAAGGTGAAAATGATTAAAGTCATCAAGTTTAACATAACACATAATTTTCTTTCTATGAAATTAGGCGTGACAGATGACAAACAAACATTGCTTGATATTATACACGTGGATTTATTTTCATCATTACATGGAATATTGAAATATTCTGTAGCAATTTTGAATACCATACCTTCTAATTTTATAGGTTGATATGGACAGAGTTAAGATGAATGAAAAAAGAAGTCAAAACTGTTAAAACGTCACAATTTCTTTTGTTCATATATGAAAGAGTAGACCAGATACCCCTTTTGCATTTTGCTCACATGACCCCAATATATATATATATATATATATATATATATATATATATATATATATATATATGCTTGAAATGGTATAAGTTATATGTAGCTTATTTCAACTACTGTACAGTCAAAATTATTGCAAACTTTTATCAAATTTTACTTATTCGTTCTGATATTCAGTAGGGAAATTTCAAGTATTGTTGACCTCGTGTAACCTCAGGCTGACCTCAAACAAACTTGATTTGAGGCCTTCAATGACAATATTGAACAAACACGCATAGCAATAACAGCTAGAAGAGTAATATGTTTGATTTGTGACCTGTTATTATAAATTGGGTTAAATGGGCACACCCTCTAGTAAGCAGTGTCCTGAAAGGGTGTGGTACTTCATATGAGATCAATTGCAATCCGAGGGAGGGATGAGATGAAGTTTGCTTGAAGTCAGCCTGAGGTCACATGAGGTCAACAATGATTGAAATTCTCCTTGTACAAAATAGTAGAATAGATGCAGAATCCCAAATGCCAAGGAACACGTATTACTATTTACATCTTTGTAGTTTAAATAGAGTTTCAAAATTAAATGTCCATTTTGTAAAAAGTGCTCAATAATTTTGACAGTTCTGTTGGTAAGGCCTAAAAACATTACAATTTTTGCAATGGTAGCAGACTATGAAAATCTCGAAACTTTGCCTTTTTCCATAAAAGCAAAAAAAGTGACTCAAAGTAAGCGTTTGAAAAGCAGGGAATATCTGTATACCACCCAGAATTCAAATTGATGCTTTTGTGAGAGGAATGAAATCACTTCCCCCTCCATCCATGGGTAAATAGCAGGACCGTGAGAGCCCTTTGGCTCTGTAGGGCTGCTCATCATGGGCGTCAGGCTAGCACCCCAGCTCTGTAAAAAAATAGCTTGGGTTGTGTCTGTTGCAATGGTACATGTTTGGAAAGAGTTGGAAGCAGCCTGTCATAATTGTCATGTGAAATAATTTTCCGTATGAAACCGGAACTCAGATGGTGTAATGACTAGCACGCCTGTCTCGCAAGCAGAAAGACCCGGGTTCGATTCACGGTACGAGCCAACAATGTGGAAAACTCTTGATTAAGGTAAACTTCATTGTGTACTTAACAGCTAAATACACCCTAAATTTGGATTGGAATCCACAACCCACCATTCGAAAAGATAACAACCGACCGAAAATGAAGCTTTCGGGTCGCCTCTGACTGCGGTCGGTCTATGTATATATGGAACGGCTTCGAAGTATTTCGAGTACTTCTCTTCAGTGTTGCAAATTCAGATTATATTATATAATATCTGAATTTAAGTCTCTTACCAATTCAGATATTATATATCTAAATTCTGATCGATAATTTCAGATAAAAGGTCTATAATCTGTGATAATTCAATATTTCTATTGGATTTTTCGAGAACTACTCTTCAAAAACAAAAAAAAACTTCAAACATGACACTGCACCGCTTTGGGTACGGATTATTATACCTTGTGGAGATCAACTTCGTACAATGGCCAGGTGTTGGGAAATTGCAGTGTATGCTCACAGAGATTTATCAATTGTTTTTAGATAATGATTGGGTTACAATGGATTGTTTGAGAAATGGAGACAGATTCATGTGTCGTGTGACACGGGAATATCAGAGGTTCAGCGATGGTAGAATGGAGAGTTTTTCTCACCATAAAAAATCATTCATAATTTTTCTGCTCTTCCACGCTATTTCAATTAGTATTTTGGATGTTGGTATCCATTCTGTTTTTGTTCTTTTTTTTTATAGTTTTTTCAATTATTTTTTATCTTTCTCCCTTTCTTCCTTTCTTTCCTTTTAGTCCCTCTTTAATAATCATTTTCTTTTTTCTTCCCCTTTTCCTTCTTTTTTTCTTCTTGACATTCCTTCTTTCTTTCCTGTTTCTTTCTTTTCTCCTTGCCTCTTTCTTTTATTATTTTTTCTCATTCTTTTTGACATTATTTTTTAAACCGTCAACTAGAACTGTCACTAAAACTGTCGACATTGTTTCTCCAGTTTTTAAGTCAGTCTGGCTGGACATTCAAACAGCAACTCCTCATTATGTTACGGAAAAAAAACATTTTTTTGTTTTTTGTTTTTTGTTTTTTAAGCCTACAGTCGAGGTGTTCAATTAACAATCTAAGTTTATGCTAAATTGGTCTCTTAGTTTGTGTCCAGCAACCTTCACCCTTGTTTTTTTTTTGTTTGTTTGTTTTTGTTATCTATTGATCGACACCTTCATCAATTTTTCAATTAATCACCCCCAACATAGCATTCTGAAAAAAGATGTTCGTCAGGAAACGCTCTCTACTGAGTGACTAACCAGACCAGTTGTTTATTCCTCCGTAACTTCCTGGGAAATTTCTTGCCGCAAAAATGATTTTATTGTGAGAAAAAATATTTTTTCATTGTTTTGCTAATTATTAATAAGGTCGAAAACAGTTTTGATCACCCACGCCACTTACTTTATTGATGTGTAACTTAGTTAATTACCCCACCAAACATTCTGTTTATTCTCCATGTGTCCGTTGGTGGGCAAATCAGTCATGCGTTTGTATCTGCACGCAGTAAAGGACTATTATTCCACTATAGTACTACTACCACTACAACTGCTACTATTATTATTACCAATATTATTAGTAATAGTATTAGTAGAAGTACCCATCAGCTTTACATCTTTTGAATCAGATGTTATGATGATGGATACAAGGAAGGATGCCAATTCAGACATTTTTCGGATAGATCTAGCCGATT